>OY720463.1:0-547513 GCA_963082715.1 Harpalus rubripes | reverse complement strand
TACTCAAAAACGGTTAAAGATACGCGACTGCCGCTTGCACCATCAAATTCTACGAGCAAAAGTTACATAAGTATACCAATTTTCATAACGTTTGGACAACTATTACGGTCTCTAGATAAGAAAAGTCTAAAATTTGAAAAAATGTCAAGGGGTACCTCCATTGACGTTTTTTCAATTTTTCGTTTTTTGGGCCATAACTCAAGAACGGTTAAAGATACGCGACTGCCGCTTGCACCATTAAATTCTACGAGCAAAATTACATAAGTATACCAATTTTCATAACGTTGGACAACTATTACGGTCTCCAGAAAGAAAAGTCTAAAATTGAAAAAATTCAAGGGGTACCCCTTGACGTTTTTTCAATTTTTCGTTTTTGGGCCATAACTCAAGAACGGTTAAAGATACGCGACTGCCGCTTGCACCATTAAATTCTACGAGCAAAATTACATAAGTAATACCAATTTTTCATAACGTTTGGACAACTATTACGGTCTCCAGAAAGAAAAGTCTAAAATTTGAAAAATGGTCAAGGGTACCCCTTGACTTTTTTTCAATTTTTCGTTTTGGGCCATAACTCAAAAACGGTTAAAGATACGCGACTAGCCGCTTGCACCATTAAATTCTCGAGCAAAATTACATAAGTATACCAATTTTCATAACGTTTGGACAACTATTACGGTCTCCAGAAAGAAAAGTCTAAAATTTGAAAAAATGTCAAGGGGTACCCTTGACGTTTTTTCAATTTTTCGTTTTTGGGCCATAACTCAAAAACGGTTAAAGATACGCGACTGCCGCTTGCACCATTAAATTCTACGAGCAAAATTACATAAGTTTACCAATTTCATAACGTTTGGACAACTATTACGGTCTCCAGAAAGAAAAGTCTAAAATTTGAAAAAATGTCAAGGGGTACCCCTTGACGTTTTTTCAATTTTTCGTTTTTGGGCCATAACTCAAAAACGGTTAAAGATACGCGACTGCGCTTGCACCATTAAATTCTACGAGCAAAATTACATAAGTATACCAATTTTCATAACGTTTGGACAACTATTACGGTCTCCAGAAAGAAAAGTCTAAATTTGAAAAAATGTCAAGGGGTACCCCTTGACGTTTTTTCAATTTTTCGTTTTTGGGCCATAACTCAAAAACGGTTAAAGATACGCGACTGCCGCTTGCACCATTAAATTCTACGAGCAAATTACATAAGTATACCAATTTTCATAACGTTTGGACAACTATTACGGTCTCCAGAAAGAAAAGTCTAAAATTTGAAAAAATGTCAAGGGGTACCCCTTGACGTTTTTTCAATTTTTCGTTTTGGGCCATAACTCAAAAACGGTTAAAGATACGCGACTTGCCGCTTGCACCATTAAATTCTACGAGCAAAATTACATAAGTATACCAATTTTCATAACGTTTGGACAACTATTACGGTCTCCAGAAAGAAAAGTCTAAAATTTGAAAAAATGTCAAGGGGTACCCTTGACGTTTTTTCAATTTTTCGTTTTTGGGCCATAACTCAAAACGGTTAAAGATACGCGACTGCCGCTTGCACCATTAAATTCTACGAGCAAAATTACATAAGTATACCAATTTTCATAACGTTTGGACAACTATTACGGTCTCCAGAAAGAAAAGTCTAAAATTTGAAAAAATGTCAAGGGGTACCCCTTGACGTTTTTTTCAATTTTTCGTTTTTGGGCCATAACTCAAAAACGGTTAAAGATACGCGACTGCCGCTTGCACCATTAAATTCTACGAGCAAAATTACATAAGTATACCAATTTTCATAACGTTTGGACAACTATTACGGTCTCCAGAAAGAAAAGTCTAAAATTTGAAAAAATGTCAAGGGGTACCCCTTGACGTTTTTTTCAATTTTTCGTTTTTGGGCCATAACTCAAAAACGGTTAAAGATACGCGACTGCCGCTTGCACCATTAAATTCTACGAGCAAAATTACATAAGTATACCAATTTTCATAACGTTTGGACAACTATTACGGTCTCCAGAAAGAAAAGTCTAAAATTTGAAAAAATGTCAAGGGGTACCCTTGACGTTTTTTCAATTTTTCGTTTTTGGGCCATAACTCAAAAACGGTTAAAGATACGCGACTGCCGCTTGCACCATTAAATTCTACGAGCAAAATTACATAAGTATACCAATTTTCATAACGTTTGGACAACTATTACGGTCTCCAGAAAGAAAAGTCTAAAATTGAAAAAATGTCAAGGGGTACCCCTTGACGTTTTTTCAATTTTTCGTTTTTGGGCCATAACTCAAAAACGGTTAAAGATACGCGACTGCCGCTTGCACCATTAAATTCTACGAGCAAAATTACATAAGTATACCAATTTTCATAACGTTTGGACAACTATTACGGTCTCCAGAAGAAAAGTCTAAAATTTGAAAAAATGTCAAGGGGTACCCCTTGACGTTTTTTCAATTTTTCGTTTTTGGCCATAACTCAAAAACGGTTAAAGATACGCGACTGCCGCTTGCACCATTAAATTCTACGAGCAAAATTACATAAGTATACCAATTTTCATAACGTTTGTACAACTATTACGGTCTCCAGAAAGAAAAGTCTAAAATTTGAAAAAATGTCAAGGGGTACCCCTTGACGTTTTTTTCAATTTTTCGTTTTTGGGCCATAACTCAAAAACGGTTAAAGATACGCGACTGCCGCTTGCACCATTAAATTCTACGAGCAAAATTACATAAGTATACCAATTTTCATAACGTTTGGACAACTATTACGGTCTCCAGAAAGAAAAGTCTAAAATTTGAAAAAATGTCAAGGGTACCCCTTGACGTTTTTTCAATTTTTCGTTTTTGGGCCATAACTCAAAAACGGTTAAAGATACGCGACTGCCGCTTGCACCATTAAATTCTACGAGCAAAATTACATAAGTATACCAATTTTCATAACGTTTGGACAACTATTACGGTCTCCAGAAGAAAAGTCTAAAATTTGAAAAAATGTCAAGGGGTACCCCTTGACGTTTTTTCAATTTTTCGTTTTTGGGCCATAACTCAAAAACGGTTAAAGATACGCGACTGCCGCTTGCACCATTAAATTCTACGAGCAAAATTACATAAGTATACCAATTTTCATAACGTTTGGACAACTATTACGGTCTCCAGAAAGAAAAGTCTAAAATTTGAAAAAATGTCAAGGGGTACCCCTTGACGTTTTTTCAATTTTTCGTTTTTGGGCCATAACTCAAAAACGGTTAAAGATACGCGACTGCCGCTTGCACCATTAAATTCTACGAGCAAAATTACATAAGTATACCAATTTTCATAACGTTTGGACAACTATTACGGTCTCTAGAAAGAAAAGTCTAAAATTTGAAAAAATGTCAAGGGGTACCCCTTGACGTTTTTTCAATTTTTCGTTTTTGGGCCATAACTCAAAAACGAGCCAAAATTACATAAGTATAACCAATTTTCATAACGTTTGGACAACTATTACGGTCTCCAGAAAGAAAAGTCTAAAATTTGAAAAAATGTCAAGGGGTACCCCTTGACGTTTTTTCAATTTTTCGTTTTTGGGCCATAACTCAAAAACGGTTAAAGATACGCGACTGCCGCTTGCACCATTAAATTCTACGAGCAAAATTACATAAGTATACCAATTTTCATAACGTTTGGACAACTATTACGGTCTCCAGAAAGAAAAGTCTAAAATTTGAAAAAATGTCAAGGGGTACCCCTTGACGTTTTTTCAATTTTTCGTTTTTGGGCCATAACTCAAAACGGTTAAAGATACGCGACTGCCGCTTGCACCATTAAATTCTACGAGCAAAATTACATAAGTATACCAATTTTCATAACGTTTGGACAACTATTACGGTCTCCAGAAAGAAAAGTCTAAAATTTGAAAAAATGTCAAGGGGTACCCCTTGACGTTTTTTCAATTTTTCGTTTTTGGGCCATAACTCAAAAACGGTTAAAGATACGCGACTGCCGCTTGCACCATTAAATTCTACGAGCAAAATTACATAAGTATACCAATTTTCATAACGTTTGGACAACTATTACGGTCTCCAGAAAGAAAAGTCTAAAATTTGAAAAAATGTCAAGGGGTACCCCTTGACGTTTTTTCAATTTTTCGTTTTTGGGCCATAACTCAAAAACGGTTAAAGATACGCGACTGCCGCTTGCACCATTAAATTCTACGAGCAAAATTACATAAGTATACCAATTTTCATAACGTTTGACAACTATTACGGTCTCCAGAAAGAAAAGTCTAAAATTTGAAAAAATGTCAAGGGGTACCCCTTGACGTTTTTTCAATTTTTCGTTTTTGGGCCATAACTCAAAAACGGTTAAAGATACGCGACTGCCGCTTGCACCATTAAATTCTACGAGCAAAATTACATAAGTATACCAATTTTCATAACGTTTGGACAACTATTACGGTCTCCAGAAAGAAAAGTCTAAAATTTGAAAAAAATGTCAAGGGGTACCCCTTGACGTTTTTTCAATTTTTCGTTTTTGGGCCATAACTCAAAAACGGTTAAAGATACGCGACTGCCGCTTGCACATTAAATTCTACGAGCAAAATTACATAAGTATACCAATTTTCATAACGTTTGGACAACTATTACGGTCTCCAGAAGAAAAGTCTAAAATTTGAAAAATGTCAAGGGTACCCCTTGACGTTTTTTCAATTTTTCGTTTTTGGGCCATAACTCAAAAACGGTTAAAGATACGCGACTGCCGCTTGCACCATTAAATTCTACGAGCAAAATTACATAAGTATACCAATTTTCATAACGTTTGGACAACTATTACGGTCTCCAGAAAGAAAAGTCTAAAATTTGAAAAAATGTCAAGGGGTACCCCTTGACGTTTTTTCAATTTTTCGTTTTTGGGCCATAACTCAAAAACGGTTAAAGATACGCGACTGCCGCTTGCACCATTAAATTCTACGAGCAAAATTACATAAGTATACCAATTTTCATAACGTTTGGACAACTATTACGGTCTCCAGAAGGAAAAGTCTAAAATTTGAAAAAATGTCAAGGGGTACCCCTTGACGTTTTTTCAATTTTTCGTTTTTGGGCCATAACTCAAAAACGGTTAAAGATACGCGACTGCCGCTTGCACCATTAAATTCTACGAGCAAAATTACATAAGTATACCAATTTTCATAACGTTTGGACAACTATTACGGTCTCCAGAAGGAAAAGTCTAAAATTTGAAAAAATGTCAAGGGGTACCCCTTGACGTTTTTTCAATTTTTCGTTTTTGGGCCATAACTCAAAAACGGTTAAAGATACGCGACTGCCGCTTGCACCATTAAATTCTACGAGCAAAATTACATAAGTATACCAATTTTCATAACGTTTGGACAACTATTACGGTCTCCAGAAGGAAAAGTCTAAAATTTGAAAAAATGTCAAGGGGTACCCCTTGACGTTTTTTCAATTTTTCGTTTTTGGGCCATACTCAAAAACGGTTAAAGATACGCGACTGCCGCTTGCACCATTAAATTCTACGAGCAAAATTACATAAGTATACCAATTTTCATAACGTTTGGACAACTATTACGGTCTCCAGAAGGAAAAGTCTAAAATTTGAAAAAATGTCAAGGGGTACCCCTTGACGTTTTTTCAATTTTTCGTTTTTGGGCCATAACTCAAAATCGGTTAAAGATACGCGACTGCCGCTTGCACCATTAAATTCTACGAGCAAAATTACATAAGTATACCAATTTTCATAACGTTTGGACAACTATTACGGTCTCCAGAAGGAAAAGTCTAAAATTTGAAAAATGTCAAGGGGTACCCCTTGACGTTTTTTCAATTTTCGTTTTTGGGCCATAACTCAAAAACGGTTAAAGATACGCGACTGCCGCTTGCACCATTAAATTCTACGAGCAAAATTACATAAGTATACCAATTTTCATAACGTTTGGACAACTATTACGGTCTCCAGAAGAAAAGTCTAAAATTTGAAAAAATGTCAAGGGGTACCCCTTGACGTTTTTTCAATTTTTCGTTTTTGGGCCATAACTCAAAAACGGTTAAAGATACGCGACTGCCGCTTGCACCATTAAATTCTACGAGCAAAATTACATAAGTATACCAATTTTCATAACGTTTGGACAACTATTACGGTCTCCAGAAGGAAAAGTCTAAAATTTGAAAAAATGTCAAGGGGTACCCTTGACGTTTTTTCAATTTTTCGTTTTTGGGCCATAACTCAAAAACGGTTAAAGATACGCGACTGCCGCTTGCACCATTAAATTCTACGAGCAAAATTACATAAGTATACCAATTTTCATAACGTTTGGACAACTATTACGGTCTCCAGAAGGAAAAGTCTAAAATTTGAAAAAATGTCAAGGGGTACCCCTTGACGTTTTTTCAATTTTTCGTTTTTGGGCCATAACTCAAAAACGGTTAAAGATACGCGACTGCCGCTTGCACCATTAAATTCTACGAGCAAAATTACATAAGTATACCAATTTTCATAACGTTTGGACAACTATTACGGTCTCCAGAAGGAAAAGTCTAAAATTTGAAAAAATGTCAAGGGGTACCCCTTGACGTTTTTTCAATTTTTCGTTTTTGGGCCATAACTCAAAAACGGTTAAAGATACGCGACTGCCGCTTGCACCATTAAATTCTACGAGCAAAATTACATAAGTATACCAATTTTCATAACGTTTGGACAACTATTACGGTCTCCAGAAGGAAAAGTCTAAAATTTGAAAAAATGTCAAGGGGTACCCCTTGACGTTTTTTCAATTTTTCGTTTTTGGGCCATAACTCAAAAACGGTTAAAGATACGCGACTGCCGCTTGCACCATTAAATTCTACGAGCAAAATTACATAAGTATACCAATTTTCATAACGTTTGGACAACTATTACGGTCTCCAGAAGAAAAGTCTAAAATTTGAAAAAATGTCAAGGGGTACCCCTTGACGTTTTTTCAATTTTTCGTTTTTGGGCCATAACTCAAAAACGGTTAAAGATACGCGACTGCCGCTTGCACCATTAAATTCTACGAGCAAAATTACATAAGTATACCAATTTTCATAACGTTTGGACAACTATTACGGTCTCCAGAAGGAAAAGTCTAAAATTTGAAAAAATGTCAAGGGGTACCCCTTGACGTTTTTTCAATTTTTCGTTTTTGGGCCATAACTCAAAAACGGTTAAAGATACGCGACTGCCGCTTGCACCATTAAATTCTACGAGCAAAATTACATAAGTATACCAATTTTCATAACGTTTGGACAACTATTACGGTCTCCAGAAGGAAAAGTCTAAAATTTGAAAAAATGTCAAGGGTACCCCTTGACATTTTTTCAATTTTTCGTTTTTGGGCCATAACTCAAAAACGGTTAAAGATACGCGACTGCCGCTTGCACCATTAAATTCTACGAGCAAAATTACATAAGTATACCAATTTTCATAACGTTTGCACAACTATTACGGTCTCCAGAAGAAAAGTCTAAAATTTGAAAAAATGTCAAGGGGTACCCCTTGACATTTTTTCAATTTTTCGTTTTTGGGCCATAACTCAAAAACGGTTAAAGATACGCGACTGCCGCTTGCACCATTAAATTCTACGAGCAAAATTACATAAGTATACCAATTTTCATAACGTTTGGACAACTATTACGGTCTCCAGAAGGAAAAGTCTAAAATTTGAAAAAATGTCAAGGGGTACCCCTTGACATTTTTTAATTTTTCGTTTTGGGCCATAACTCAAAAACGGTTAAAGATACGCGACTGCCGCTTGCACCATTAAATTCTACGAGCAAAATTACATAAGTATACCAATTTTCATAACGTTTGGACAACTATTACGGTCTCCAGAAGGAAAAGTCTAAAATTTGAATAAATGTCAAGGGGTACCCCTTGACATTTTTTCAATTTTTCGTTTTTGGGCCATAACTCAAAAACGGTTAAAGATACGCGACTGCCGGCTTGCACCATTAAATTCTACGAGCAAAATTACATAAGTATACCAATTTTCATAACGTTTGCACAACTATTACGGTCTCCAGAAGAAAAGTCTAAAATTTGAAAAAATGTCAAGGGGTACCCCTTGACATTTTTTCAATTTTTCGTTTTTGGGCCATAACTCAAAAACGGTTAAAGATACGCGACTGCCGCTTGCACCATTAAATTCTACAAGCAAAATTACATAAGTATACCAATTTTCATAACGTTTGGACAACTATTACGGTCTCCAGAAGGAAAAGTCTAAAATTTGAAAAAATGTCAAGGGGTACCCCTTGACGTTTTTTCAATTTTTCGTTTTTGGGCCATAACTCAAAAACGGTTAAAGATACGCGACTGCCGCTTGCACCATTAAATTCTACGAGCAAAATTACATAAGTATACCAATTTTCATAACGTTTGGACAACTATTACGGTCTCCAGAAGGAAAAGTCTAAAATTTGAAAAATGTCAAGGGGTACCCCTTGACGTTTTTTCAATTTTTCGTTTTTGGGCCATAACTCAAAAACGGTTAAAGATACGCGACTGCCGCTTGCACCATTAAATTCTACGAGCAAAATTACATAAGTATACCAATTTTCATAACGTTTGGACAACTATTACGGTCTCCAGAAGGAAAAGTCTAAAATTTGAAAAAATGTCAAGGGGTACCCTTGACGTTTTTTTCAATTTTTCGTTTTTGGGCCATAACTCAAAAACGGTTAAAGATACGCGACTGCCGCTTGCACCATTAAATTCTACGAGCAAAATTACATAAGTATACCAATTTTCATAACGTTTGGACAACTATTACGGTCTCCAGAAGGAAAGTCTAAAATTTGAAAAATGTCAAGGGGTACCCCTTGACGTTTTTTCAATTTTTCGTTTTTGGGCCATAACTCAAAACGGTTAAAGATACGCGACTGCCGCTTGCACCATTAAATTCTACGAGCAAAATTACATAAGTATACCAATTTTCATAACGTTTGGACAACTATTACGGTCTCCAGAAGGAAAAGTCTAAAATTTGAAAAAATGTCAAGGGGTACCCCTTGACGTTTTTTCAATTTTTCGTTTTTGGGCCATAACTCAAAAACGGTTAAAGATACGCGACTGCCGCTTGCACCATTAAATTCTACGAGCAAAATTACATAAGAATACCAATTTTTCATAACGTTTGGACAACTATTACGGTCTCCAGAAGGAAAAGTCTAAAATTTGAAAAAATGTCAAGGGGTACCCCTTGACGTTTTTTCAATTTTTCGTTTTTGGGCCATAACTCAAAAACGGTTAAAGATACGCGACTGCCGCTTGCACCATTAAATTCTACGAGCAAAATTACATAAGTATACCAATTTTCATAACGTTTGGACAACTATTACGGTCTCCAGAAGGAAAAGTCTAAAATTTGAAAAAATGTCAAGGGGTACCCCTTGACGTTTTTTCAATTTTTCGTTTTTGGGCCATAACTCAAAAACGGTTAAAGATACGCGACTGCCGCTTGCACCATTAAATTCTACGAGCAAAATTACATAAGTATACCAATTTTCATAACGTTTGGACAACTATTACGGTCTCCAGAAGGAAAAGTCTAAAATTTGAAAAAATGTCAAGGGGTACCCCTTGACGTTTTTTCAATTTTTCGTTTTTGGGCCATAACTCAAAAACGGTTAAAGATACGCGACTGCCGCTTGCACCATTAAATTCTACGAGCAAAATTACATAAGTATACCAATTTTCATAACGTTTGGACAACTATTACGGTCTCCAGAAGGAAAAGTCTAAAATTTGAAAAAATGTCAAGGGGTACCCCTTGACGTTTTTTCAATTTTTCGTTTTTGGGCCATAACTCAAAAACGGTTAAAGATACGCGACTGCCGCTTGCACCATTAAATTCTACGAGCAAAATTACATAAGTATACCAATTTTCATAACGTTTGGACAACTATTACGGTCTCCAGAAGGAAAAGTCTAAAATTTGAAAAAATGTCAAGGGGTACCCCTTGACATTTTTTCAATTTTTCGTTTTTGGGCCATAACTCAAAAACGGTTAAAGATACGCGACTGCCGCTTGCACCATCAAATTCTACGAGCAAAATTACATAAGTATACCAATTTTCATAACGTTTGGACAACTATTACGGTCTCTAGAAAGAAAAGTCTAAAATTTGAAAAAATGTCAAGGGGTACCCCTTGACGTTTTTTCAATTTTTCGTTTTTGGGCCATAACTCAAAAACGGTTAAAGATACGCGACTGCCGCTTGCACCATTAAATTCTACGAGCAAAATTACATAAGTATACCAATTTTCATAACGTTTGGACAACTATTACGGTCTCCAGAAAGAAAAGTCTAAAATTTGAAAAAATGTCAAGGGGTACCCCTTGACGTTTTTTCAATTTTTCGTTTTTGGGCCATAACTCAAAAACGGTTAAAGATACGCGACTGCCGCTTGCACCATTAAATTCTACGAGCAAAATTACATAAGTATACCAATTTTCATAACGTTTGGACAACTATTACGGTCTCCAGAAAGAAAAGTCTAAAATTTGAAAAAATGTCAAGGGGTACCCCTTGACGTTTTTTAATTTTTCGTTTTTGGGCCATAACTCAAAAACGGTTAAAGATACGCGACTGCCGCTTGCACCATTAAATTCTACGAGCAAAATTACATAAGTATACCAATTTTCATAACGTTTGGACAACTATTACGGTCTCCAGAAAGAAAAGTCTAAAATTTGAAAAAATGTCAAGGGGTACCCCTTGACGTTTTTTCAATTTTTCGTTTTTGGGCCATAACTCAAAAACGGTTAAAGATACGCGACTGCCGCTTGCACCATTAAATTCTACGAGCAAAATTACATAAGTATACCAATTTTCATAACGTTTGGACAACTATTACGGTCTCCAGAAGGAAAAGTCTAAAATTTGAAAAAATGTCAAGGGGTACCCCTTGACGTTTTTTCAATTTTTCGTTTTTGGGCCATAACTCAAAAACGGTTAAAGATACGCGACTGCCGCTTGCACCATTAAATTCTACGAGCAAAATTACATAAGTATACCAATTTTCATAACGTTTGGACAACTATTACGGTCTCCAGAAGGAAAAGTCTAAAATTTGAAAAAATGTCAAGGGGTACCCCTTGACGTTTTTTCAATTTTTCGTTTTTGGGCCATAACTCAAAAACGGTTAAAGATACGCGACTGCCGCTTGCACCATTAAATTCTACGAGCAAAATTACATAAGTATACCAATTTTCATAACGTTTGGACAACTATTACGGTCTCCAGAAGGAAAAGTCTAAAATTTGAAAAAATGTCAAGGGGTACCCCTTGACGTTTTTTCAATTTTTCGTTTTTGGGCCATAACTCAAAAACGGTTAAAGATACGCGACTGCCGCTTGCACCATTAAATTCTACGAGCAAAATTACATAAGTATACCAATTTTCATAACGTTTGGACAACTATTACGGTCTCCAGAAGGAAAAGTCTAAAATTTGAAAAAATGTCAAGGGGTACCCCTTGACGTTTTTTCAATTTTTCGTTTTTGGGCCATAACTCAAAAACGGTTAAAGATACGCGACTGCCGCTTGCACCATTAAATTCTACGAGCAAAATTACATAAGTATACCAATTTTCATAACGTTTGGACAACTATTACGGTCTCCAGAAGGAAAAGTCTAAAATTTGAAAAAATGTCAAGGGGTACCCCTTGACGTTTTTTCAATTTTTCGTTTTTGGGCCATAACTCAAAAACGGTTAAAGATACGCGACTGCCGCTTGCACCATTAAATTCTACGAGCAAAATTACATAAGTATACCAATTTTCATAACGTTTGGACAACTATTACGGTCTCCAGAAGGAAAAGTCTAAAATTTGAAAAAATGTCAAGGGGTACCCCTTGACGTTTTTTCAATTTTTCGTTTTTGGGCCATAACTCAAAAACGGTTAAAGATACGCGACTGCCGCTTGCACCATTAAATTCTACGAGCAAAATTACATAAGTATACCAATTTTCATAACGTTTGGACAACTATTACGGTCTCCAGAAGGAAAAGTCTAAAATTTGAAAAAATGTCAAGGGGTACCCCTTGACGTTTTTTCAATTTTTCGTTTTTGGGCCATAACTCAAAAACGGTTAAAGATACGCGACTGCCGCTTGCACCATTAAATTCTACGAGCAAAATTACATAAGTATACCAATTTTCATAACGTTTGGACAACTATTACGGTCTCCAGAAGGAAAAGTCTAAAATTTGAAAAAATGTCAAGGGGTACCCCTTGACGTTTTTTCAATTTTTCGTTTTTGGGCCATAACTCAAAAACGGTTAAAGATACGCGACTGCCGCTTGCACCATTAAATTCTACGAGCAAAATTACATAAGTATACCAATTTTCATAACGTTTGCACAACTATTACGGTCTCCAGAAAGAAAAGTCTAAAATTTGAAAAAATGTCAAGGGGTACCCCTTGACATTTTTTCAATTTTTCGTTTTTGGGCCATAACTCAAAAACGGTTAAAGATACGCGACTGCCGCTTGCACCATCAAATTCTACGAGCAAAATTACATAAGTATACCAATTTTCATAACGTTTGGACAACTATTACGGTCTCTAGAAAGAAAAGTCTAAAATTTGAAAAAATGTCAAGGGGTACCCCTTGACGTTTTTTCAATTTTTCGTTTTTGGGCCATAACTCAAAAACGGTTAAAGATACGCGACTGCCGCTTGCACCATTAAATTCTACGAGCAAAATTACATAAGTATACCAATTTTCATAACGTTTGGACAACTATTACGGTCTCCAGAAAGAAAAGTCTAAAATTTGAAAAAATGTCAAGGGGTACCCCTTGACGTTTTTTCAATTTTTCGTTTTTGGGCCATAACTCAAAAACGGTTAAAGATACGCGACTGCCGCTTGCACCATTAAATTCTACGAGCAAAATTACATAAGTATACCAATTTTCATAACGTTTGGACAACTATTACGGTCTCCAGAAAGAAAAGTCTAAAATTTGAAAAAATGTCAAGGGGTACCCCTTGACGTTTTTTCAATTTTTCGTTTTTGGGCCATAACTCAAAAACGGTTAAAGATACGCGACTGCCGCTTGCACCATTAAATTCTACGAGCAAAATTACATAAGTATACCAATTTTCATAACGTTTGGACAACTATTACGGTCTCCAGAAAGAAAAGTCTAAAATTTGAAAAAATGTCAAGGGGTACCCCTTGACGTTTTTTCAATTTTTCGTTTTTGGGCCATAACTCAAAAACGGTTAAAGATACGCGACTGCCGCTTGCACCATTAAATTCTACGAGCAAAATTACATAAGTTTACCAATTTTCATAACGTTTGGACAACTATTACGGTCTCCAGAAAGAAAAGTCTAAAATTTGAAAAAATGTCAAGGGGTACCCCTTGACGTTTTTTCAATTTTTCGTTTTTGGGCCATAACTCAAAATCGGTTAAAGATACGCGACTGCCGCTTGCACCATTAAATTCTACGAGCAAAATTACATAAGTATACCAATTTTCATAACGTTTGGACAACTATTACGGTCTCCAGAAAGAAAAGTCTAAAATTTGAAAAAATGTCAAGGGGTACCCCTTGACGTTTTTTCAATTTTTCGTTTTTGGGCCATAACTCAAAAACGGTTAAAGATACGCGACTGCCGCTTGCACCATTAAATTCTACGAGCAAAATTACATAAGTATACCAATTTTCATAACGTTTGGACAACTATTACGGTCTCCAGAAAGAAAAGTCTAAAATTTGAAAAAATGTCAAGGGGTACCCCTTGACGTTTTTTCAATTTTTCGTTTTTGGGCCATAACTCAAAAACGGTTAAAGATACGCGACTGCCGCTTGCACCATTAAATTCTACGAGCAAAATTACATAAGTAAATCCAATTTTCATAACGTTTGGACAACTATTACGGTCTCCAGATAGAAAAGTCTAAAATTTGAAAAAATGTCAAGGGGTACCCCTTGACGTTTTTTCAATTTTTCGTTTTTGGGCCATAACTCAAAAACGGTTAAAGATACGCGACTGCCGCTTGCACCATTAAATTCTACGAGCAAAATTACATAAGTTTACCAATTTTCATAACGTTTGGACAACTATTACGGTCTCCAGAAAGAAAAGTCTAAAATTTGAAAAAATGTCAAGGGGTACCCCTTGACGTTTTTTCAATTTTTCGTTTTTGGGCCATAACTCAAAATCGGTTAAAGATACGCGACTGCCGCTTGCACCATTAAATTCTACGAGCAAAATTACATAAGTATACCAATTTTCATAACGTTTGGACAACTATTACGGTCTCCAGAAAGAAAAGTCTAAAATTTGAAAAAATGTCAAGGGGTACCCCTTGACGTTTTTTCAATTTTTCGTTTTTGGGCCATAACTCAAAAACGGTTAAAGATACGCGACTGCCGCTTGCACCATTAAATTCTACGAGCAAAATTACATAAGTATACCAATTTTCATAACGTTTGTACAACTATTACGGTCTCCAGAAAGAAAAGTCTAAAATTTGAAAAAATGTCAAGGGGTACCCCTTGACGTTTTTTCAATTTTTCGTTTTTGGGCCATAACTCAAAAACGGTTAAAGATACGCGACTGCCGCTTGCACCATTAAATTCTACGAGCAAAATTACATAAGTATACCAATTTTCATAACGTTTGGACAACTATTACGGTCTCCAGAAAGAAAAGTCTAAAATTTGAAAAAATGTCAAGGGGTACCCCTTGACGTTTTTTCAATTTTTCGTTTTTGGGCCATAACTCAAAAACGGTTAAAGATACGCGACTGCCGCTTGCACCATTAAATTCTACGAGCAAAATTACATAAGTATACCAATTTTCATAACGTTTGGACAACTATTACGGTCTCTAGAAAGAAAAGTCTAAAATTTGAAAAAATGTCAAGGGGTACCCCTTGACGTTTTTTCAATTTTTCGTTTTTGGGCCATAACTCAAAAACGAGCAAAATTACATAAGTATACCAATTTTCATAACGTTTGGACAACTATTACGGTCTCCAGAAAGAAAAGTCTAAAATTTGAAAAAAATGTCAAGGGGTACCCCTTGACGTTTTTTCAATTTTTCGTTTTTGGGCCATAACTCAAAAACGGTTAAAGATACGCGACTGCCGCTTGCACCATTAAATTCTACGAGCAAAATTACATAAGTATACCAATTTTCATAACGTTTGGACAACTATTACGGTCTCCAGAAAGAAAAGTCTAAAATTTGAAAAAATGTCAAGGGGTACCCCTTGACGTTTTTTCAATTTTTCGTTTTTGGGCCATAACTCAAAAACGGTTAAAGATACGCGACTGCCGCTTGCACCATTAAATTCTACGAGCAAAATTACATAAGTATACCAATTTTCATAACGTTTGGACAACTATTACGGTCTCCAGAAAGAAAAGTCTAAAATTTGAAAAAATGTCAAGGGGTACCCCTTGACGTTTTTTCAATTTTTCGTTTTTGGGCCATAACTCAAAAACGGTTAAAGATACGCGACTGCCGCTTGCACCATTAAATTCTACGAGCAAAATTACATAAGTATACCAATTTTCATAACGTTTGGACAACTATTACGGTCTCCAGAAAGAAAAGTCTAAAATTTGAAAAAATGTCAAGGGGTACCCCTTGACATTTTTTCAATTTTTCGTTTTTGGGCCATAACTCAAAAACGGTTAAAGATATGCGACTGCCGCTTGCACCATTAAATTCTACGAGCAAAATTACATAAGTATACCAATTTTCATAACGTTTGGACAACTATTACGGTCTCCAGAAAGAAAAGTCTAAAATTTGAAAAAATGTCAAGGGGTACCCCTTGACGTTTTTTCAATTTTTCGTTTTTGGGCCATAACTCAAAAACGGTTAAAGATACGCGACTGCCGCTTGCACCATTAAATTCTACGAGCAAAATTACATAAGTATACCAATTTTCATAACGTTTGGACAACTATTACGGTCTCCAGAAAGAAAAGTCTAAAATTTGAAAAAATGTCAAGGGGTACCCCTTGACGTTTTTTCAATTTTTCGTTTTTGGGCCATAACTCAAAAACGGTTAAAGATACGCGACTGCCGCTTGCACCATTAAATTCTACGAGCAAAATTACATAAGTATACCAATTTTCATAACGTTTGGACAACTATTACGGTCTCCAGAAAGAAAAGTCTAAAATTTGAAAAAATGTCAAGGGGTACCCCTTGACGTTTTTTCAATTTTTCGTTTTTGGGCCATAACTCAAAAACGGTTAAAGATACGCGACTGCCGCTTGCACCATTAAATTCTACGAGCAAAATTACATAAGTATACCAATTTTCATAACGTTTGGACAACTATTACGGTCTCCAGAAAGAAAAGTCTAAAATTTGAAAAAATGTCAAGGGGTACCCGACGTGTCAACCACGCTAGAGGCCGAGTTTAAGCAACTCGTCGGGTAACCTTGTAAACTGAGTCTCCCCCTCTTGTTGCTTAAACTCGGCCTCTAGCGTGGTTGACACGTCAGGTAACCTTGTTTAAGACAGTACTATCCCCCTTGCTCCTGAAGATGCCCCATACGACTGCGGGCGAAACGTTGAGCTCTGACTTAATATATGACACAGTCCATTCCCGGAAAACGAATATTTCTCATGACTCAGACTGTGGAAGCCTACGCAATTATTTCAAAATATTTGTTGTCAAAATAAAAAAAAATCATAATTTTAAAAAAAGTTTCAAATACACCCTACCTCAAATTACAAGGTAAACAACTTTTCCTAATAAATTTTTTGTCTAAAACCTTTCAGTTTCCCAAAAATGAAGTGACCTACTTATTTTAGTGAAACCATAACATCCTACCTTGTATTAGTTGTCGATATTTTGGACCAAAAATCTAAGGAGCAGTTGATATTTCGTCTCTGTATATTTCAACACACTTCAAACACACAAACATAGTCAAAAATTTGTCCACAATAATTTAAAACACTGATAAACGTCAATATTTGTCACTAATAACATTTGATATTAAAGTTTTATATAAATTAAATAGATAATATTATACTTAGAAGTAAACTAACACACTAAAAACATGTTTAGGGATCTTAATTCATCTTTACAGTCGTTATCCTTCATTGAAAATGTCTTTAAAAGGTCCTTAAAGTCGATTTATGCAAATTACGCTTGCAAATAGTTCAACAACACAGCCATTTTGTTGTAAATGTCAACGTAATTAACAAATATATTTGTTACATTTATTTTACGATTATATATTCTGATAATTTATATTTATCAATAATATTAATAAATATAAACTTTTTCAAAGTTAAATTTTGAAATTTCTTCTTAAAATTAGGGAAAATTTTGCAAAAAGACCCTAATTTGTATCAGTAGTGACATCTCTTGAACTTTCAGCCAAAATACGAAACGTTACATATAATTTCCAAAAATTTTAAAAATTATACTAAAACCAAATGAAGAAAAGATTATTCCAACCTTGGTTGTAACGAACTCGGCTTATAGGGTCCCTCAATGTTCTGTTTAATACGCAATTACTCGTAAACATAATTATTATTAAATTGTACAAATGCGAGAGAAAAATCAGCTGACGCCGGGGTTCTCTCGCATTTGTTATAATTATTATTGTCTTAAAATTGTCACTATTTTATAAAAGTTATTATTATTACTATTTAACACTAAATATAACACTATACACTAAATATTTACACCCAAAAACGGGTGGATACGGATCTTAGGCTTTTTCAGTTTTTGGTGATTTTAAATAATGTTTAATAATAAATGTATCCGTTGGAATATTTTGATGAAAATTGGTATACTTATGTATTTTAGTACGATGAATTCAGTGGTGAAGTCGTTGAAGGTGTACCACACACCCATTTTTGGGTATGAGAGTGGAGTGTTTTAAAAAGAGTCAAAATGTTAAAAAATAAAAAAAAAAAAATATTGTATTTAAGTTGCCAAATTCGGATTCCTTGAGAACAATTACATATATGTACAAATTTTTGTTGAAATATTTTGATAGAAGCATTTTTAAATCAAGTACTTACCTATAAATATAGTTTTACCAATTTATTTATACCTGTTAGGCCAGTAGAGTAAATGTTTTGAAAATTAGGATATTTATATAAGAAAGTACGTGAAATCCAATGGTGGTATCCAAAAAATTGTACCTCTACCCATTTTTGGGTAACAAATAACTACTTATTAATTGGCGGGAGGTACGGTATAAATTTTATCAAAAATCGATTCTTTGGATCATAATACATATGTAAACTAATTTTTGTCAAAATATTCCTCTTGAAATTATTTTAAAATCATTCCAAAAAAATGATCAGTAAAACAGATGGACGGTAAAAATATAATACAAAAATTTTTAGAATTTAAAAAAAAGTTTTAAATAAACTATCCCTAATTTTTAATTCTGAGTAATTTGTTTCAAATAAATGTTTTTGAAAAGTCTATAGTTTAGTTGCAAAATGAATATTTTTAAAATTTTAATAAAATATGAGACCCCCACTGCATTCTATCGGCAAAACTTTGTCCTACATACGTGGTACATTTTATAAAATATTAATAATTATTTTTATGCATACTGAGATATTCCAAATCATTAAATATGTTGTAATTTATAATATTTTTTAGTAAATTAATTTTTTTATTGAATGAAACCAAAATTTTGATAAATTTTGTTCCAGATTACCAAAAAACAATACCAGTTGTGACATCTGTTGGCAATAATATGAACTATAATTTTTATATTTGTTTATAATGAAGTGATGGGTTTTTCACATTCTCTGACCATTTTTAGTAATTATAATTATAATAATAATAATAAATAAAAATGAAAAATAGTTCCTACAATTTAATTTTGGTCTTTTTTGTCAAAATATAACATTTCCTGTTATTGTCACACCCAAAAACGGGTGGATACGGATCTGAGGTGTGCCCCTTGCGATTTTTTTAGTTTTTGACGATTTTAAAGAATGTTTAATAAAAAAATTGCGTTAGAATATATTGATGAAAATTAATATACTTACACTGTACTATTTTTTTATAAATTAAGATTGAATTTTTTATTTACCCATTTAAGGGTAGAATATATAGCTATAATTTTGACAAAAATGGATTCCTTGAGTACAATAATATATTTGTATAAATTTTTGTTAGAATATTTTAACACATGCATTTTTAAATCAATTGTTTCTGATAGTCATAGTTCAATGACCTTTATAAGTTCCTGAATATTGTTTTACTAATTTACTTATAACTATTTGACTAGTAAAGCAAATATTTTGAAAATTTGGATATTTATATAAGAAAGTACGTAGAATCCAATCGTGCTTTTGACAAATTTGTATCTCTACCCATTTTTGGGTAACAACGTACTACTCATTAATTGGCGGGAGGAGATATTAACTATATTTTTAGAGGACACCCCCTATTTTTTTATTTTTAAATAAATTGTCTTATTAAATATTTAATAAAAGTTATTTAACTTTTGCCAAAAAATTAATTTTCACGTTCTTTTTGAATTCCAAAATCTCCAAAATAATACTGCTAACGCCATCAATTGTGAAAATTATTAACTATATTTTTAGAGGACCCCCATTTTTTTTATTTTTAAATAAATTGTCTTATTATATATTTAATAAAAGTTATTTTACTTTTGCCAAAATATTAATTTTCACGTTCTTTTTGAATTCCAAAATCTTCAAAATAATACTGCTAACGCCATCAATTGTGAAAATTGTTAACTATATTTTTAGAGGACCCCCCATTTTTTTATTTTTAAATAAATTGTCTTATTAAATATTTAATAAAAGTTATTTTACTTTTGCCAAAAAATTAATTTTCACGTTCTTTTTGAATTCCAAAATCTCCAAAATAATACTGCTAACGCCATCAATTGTGAAAATTATTAACTATATTTTTAGAGGACCCCCCATTTTTTTTATTTTTAAATAAATTGTCTTATTAAATATTTAATAAATGTTATTTTACTTTTGCCAAAAAATTAATTTTCACGTTCTTTTTGAATTCCAAAATCTCCAAAATAATACTGCTAACGCCATCAATTGTGAAAATTATTAACTATATTTTTAGAGGACCCCCCCATTTTTTTTATTTTTAAATAAATTGTCTTATTAAATATTTAATAAAAGTTATTTTACTTTTGCCAAAAAATTAATATTCACGTTCTTTTTGAATTCCAAAATCTCCAAAATAATACTGCTAACGCCATCAATTGTGAAAATTATTAACTATATTCTTTTTTTTGTTTCATTCAATAAAAAAATTGTTGAAACTGTTTTTCATTTTTCTTTGTTATTATTATTATAATAATTATTATTAAAAATGGTCAGACAACGTAAAAAAAACCCATCACTTCGTTTTAAACGAATATAAAAATTATAGTTCATGTTACTGCCTATAGATGTCACAAGTGGTATTAGATTTTGGTAATTTGGACCAAAATTTGTCAAAATTTTGGTTTTATTCAATAAAAAAAATAATTTACTAAAAAATATTATAAATTACAACATATTTAATGTTTTTGAATATTTGAGTATGCATAAAAATGATTATTAATGTATTATAAAATGTACCACGTATGTAGTACAAAGATTTACCAATAGAGTGCAGTGGGGGTCTCATATGGTATTAAAATTTTCAAAATATTCATTTTTCAACTAAACTATAGACTTTTCAAAAGTATTTATTTGAAATAAATTACTCAAAATAAAAAATTATTGATAGTTTATTTAAAACTTTTTTTTAAATTCTATAATTTTTTGTATTATATTTTTACCGTCCATCTGTTTTACTGATCATTTTTTTGGAATGCTATTAAAATAATTTCAAGAGGAATATTTTGAGAAAAATTAGTTTACATATGTATTTTGACTCGAGGAATCGATTTTTGATAAAATTAAACCGTACCTCCCGCCAATTAATGAGTATCTGTTTGTTACTCAAAAATGGGTAGAGGTACAAATTTGTTGAAAGCACCATTGGATTCCACGTACTTTCTTATATAAATACCCAAATTTTCAAAATATTTGCTTTACTAGTTAAATATCTATAAATAAATTAGTAAAACAATATTCAGGAACTTGTAAAGGTCATTGAACTATGATTATTACAAATAATTGATTTATAAATGCATCTGTCGAAATATTTAAAAAAAAAATTGTACACTTATGTAATTTTACTCAAGGAATCCATTTTTGCCAAAATTAATGCTATACGTTTAACCCTTAAATGGGTAGATATTCACAACCCAAAACTGCGTAGCGCTAAACAATTTTCGACTTCACCACTAGATTCTACGTATTTTCTCGTATATGTATTCCAATTTTATTAATTTTAGGTAAAGGGGTTTCTGAATAATCTCACTTTTACTTTTTACCGCAAATTTCTGAAATTTTTGTCCGCTAGCGTTTGGGTCGATCGCCGACAAAAATACAAATTAGGATATTTTTTATATCCTTCTAAGAAAATTTACAAAAATTTGTGCACATATGTATTTTGATCCGGGGAATCGATATTTGATAAAATTTATACCGTACCTCCCGCCAATTAATAAGTAGTTATTTGTTACCAAAAAATGGGTGAAGGTACAAATTTTTTGATACTACCATTGGATTTTACGTACTTTCTTATATAAATATCCTAATTTTCAAAATATTTACTCTACTGGTCTAATAGGTATAAATAAATTGGTAAAACTATATTTATAGGTAAGTACTTGATTTAAAAATATATCTATCAAAATATTTTAACAAAAATTTGTACATATATGTAATTGTATTCAAGGAATCCAAATTTGGCAACTTAAATACAATATTTCAATTTTTTTTATTTTTTAACATTTTGACTCTTTTTAAAACACTCCACTCTCATACCCAAAAATGGGTGTGTGGTACACCTTCAACGACTTCACCAGTGAATTCATCGTACTAAAATACATAAGTATACCAATTTTCATCAAAATATTCCAACGGATACATTTATTATTAAACATTATTTAAAATCGCCAAAAACTTAAAAAGCCTCAGATCCGTATCCACCCGTTTTTGGGTGTAAATATTTAGTGTATAGTGTTATTTTTAGTGTTAAATAGTAATAATAATAACTTTTGTAAAATAGTGACAATGTTAAGACAATAATAATTATAACAAATGCGAGAGAACCCCGGTGTCAGCTAATTTTTCTCTCGCATTTGTACAATTTAATAATAATTATATGTTTACGAGTAATTTCGTGTTAAAGAGAACTTTGAGGGACCCTATAAGCCGAGTTCGTTACAACCAAGGTTGGAATAATCTTTTATTCATTTGGTTTTAGTATAATTTTTAAAATTTTTGGAAATTATATGTAACGTTTCGTATTTTGACTGAAAGTTCAAGAGATGTCACTACTGATATAATATAGTGTCTTTTTACAAAATTTTCCCTAATTTTAAAAAGATATTTCAAAATTTAACTTTGAAAAAGTTTATATTTATTAATATTATTGATAAATATAAATTATCAGAATATATAATCGTCAAATAAATGTAACAAATATATTTGTTAATTACGTTGACATTTACAACAAAATGGCTGTGTTGTTGAACTATTTGCAAGCGTAATTTGCATAAATCGACTTTAAGGACCTTTTGAAGATATTTTTAATTAAGGATAATGACTGTAATGATGAATTAAGATCCCTAAACATGTTTTTAGTGTGTTAGTTTACTTTTAAGTATAATATTATCTATTTAATTTATATAAAACTTTAATATCAAATGTTATTAGTGACAAATATTGACGTTTATCAGTGTTTTAAATTATAGTGGACAAATTTTTGACTATGTTTGTGTGTTTGAAGTGTGTTGAAATATACAGAGACGAAATATCAACGGCTCCTTAGATTTTTGGTCCAAAATATCGACAACTAATACAAGGTAGGATGTTATGGTTTTACTAAAATAAGTAGGTCACTTCATTTTTGGGAAACTGAAAGGTTTTAGACAAAAAAATTATTAGGAAAAGTTGTTTACCTTGTAATTTGAGGTAGGGTTTATTTGAAACTTTTTTAAAATTATGATTTTTTTTTTATTTTGACAACAAATATTTTGAAATAATTGCGTAGGCTTCCACAATCTGAGTCATGAGAAATATTCGTTTTCCGGGAATGGACTGTGTCATATTTTGAATCAGAGCTCAACGTTTCGCCCGCAGTCGTATGGGGCATCTTCAGGAGCAAGGGGGATAGTACTGTCTTAAACAAGGTTACCCGACGTGTCAACCACGCTAAATAATTTTAAATTAATATGGTTTAATGTAAAAACAACCAATGTCCCCATTTCGTATTTTTGGAATAATAATTCATTTAATTTCTATGTAAAATAAAATCGAAACATCTAGTACCATCTTGTGTTCAAATTTGAATTAATTACATACATATTTTATTCATAAAAATTATAAGAAAATAGTGCAAAATCTTGCTGAATCGCGTATTAATTTTTGTATATATTAATTCAAGATATTTTCTACTCTACGACAAGTAGTTCTATATATTTCAATTTCAAACAACAAGTGACAAGCAACAATGTAAATACAGAACTTTGGTTTGGACAAGTCTGCTATACCCTAATGTTAACGAACGCTGGAAAGCATAAATTCACGATTTTATTATTATTTTATTTTATTGAATTTATTTATGAAAATTACGAATTTGGACATGGTGCTGCCACCAAGCAACAAAATTTTTTACTACTAGTCGCATAGAATGTTCAAATATAATAATATAAAATACAATTTTGTATAAATGGTGTTATATATTTTTTTAAAGTAATTGTTGAGGTGTTTTCTCCGTTATAGCTATGAGTGCCTGTGAGGTGATGCTTGATAAACCTTCTCATACAATAATATGCATAATATATTTATATTTAATAAATAATATGTCACGTCTTCAAGTATTTTATAAGAATTATTGCAGTCCAAATCCAAAATATATAAAATATTTTGATTCATATAATTATTATAATGATCATTTTCTGTGTTATGTATTACTATATGGATCTCATTTTCAAATATTGTATTATACAAATTAATTTTTACACCCAGAACAAAACATGTTACACTTACACCATTAAGGAGTTGTTAATCCGTGTGATACTTTCCAAATTTACATTGTACATCAAAAACTATATGTGTATACAAATGTTTATAAATTTTCAGCGTTAAATACAAATAAATTGTCAAATTCCATGATCAAGCGAATTTTTGAAAATAATTTTTAGAAATATGTGCCATGCCCGTAATTTTGTCTCGATATTTACAATAAAAGTAACAATAATAAATTTTGGCTATCAGTTTTTGAGTAATTAACAAATTTATTACAAAAGTGAATGACCATTTTTTGTTTATTTAGTTGTGACAAGCCGTAGGGCAAGAGTAGTACATTATTATTCATGTTTATGTACATTAATTTAAATAGTTTCTGTATCAAATTTTAACTGAATATTAAGGAGGCCATGTACTTTTAAACCCAGTAAAAAAATTGGGGTGACAAGCCGTAGGGCAAGAGTAGTACAATATTTTCCATCTTTATGTACATTAATTTAAATAGTTTTCGTTTCAAATTTTAACTGAAAATTAAGGAGGCCATATACTATTATACCCAGTATCATATATAACTTCTGATTCTCTACAACTTTTGTCATATGCACTTTTTTCGTAAAGTTAATGGTTTAGCAGATAATGATGTCATACCCAAGAATGGGTGGAAATAAAATATTGCCGTAACTATTTTTAAAATCTACGTATTTAGCTACATACATACCCAAATTTTTGTTATTTCATATTTTTAAATACGGGCGCTGTGAATTTTAAAAATTATTGCATTTTAATAGGCTACTGAAAATTTCAGATTTTGATATTTTTTCTCGGAAACGGTAAGAGATAGAGATAAAGCGAATAGGCCCTTTTTCATAGCAAATCGAATACTAGGGGGGGTGTACATTTGACTTTTTATCATACGACATACCAGTTCCAAGTTACGGCGACTTATATGAGTTTTAACGGGTTTTCAGCCTCTACACCCTTAATTTGGGAAAATATCGAAAAATGTTTAATGTATGATCTACATAGCTTAAAATTCTCTACAACTTTTGTTCTATGTATTTTTTTGTAAAGTTGATAGTTTAGCAGATAACAATATCACACCCTAAAATGGGTAAAAATTTAAATCTTGGATATGGATTTTCAAAATCTACGTATTTTTCTGCGTATATATCCAAAATTTGGTTTTTTAATTATTAAAAATAAGAAAAGTCTAAAATTGCCAAACCCAAAACTGGGCCAAATAGGAAAAATATTTTTGATGTATCATATATAACTTTTGATTCTCTACAACTTTTGTCATATGCATTTTTTTCGTAAAGTTGATGGTTTAGCAGATAATGATGTCACACCCAAGAATGGGTAGAAATTAAATTTTGCCGTATTGATTTTTAAAATCTACGTATTTAGCTACATACATACCCAAAATTTTGTTATTTAATATTTATAAATACGGCCGCTGTGAATTTTTAAAATTAGAAATTTTAATAGGCTACTGAAAATCTCAGATTTTGATATTTATTTCTCGGAAACGGTAAGAGATAGAGATAAAGCGAATAGGACCTTTTTCATAGCAAATCGAATACTAGGGGGGGTGTACATTTAACTTTTTATCATACGACATACCAGTTCCAAGTTACGGCGACTTATATGAGTTTTAACGGGTTTTCAGCCTCTACACCCTTAATTTGGGAAAATATCGAAAAATGTTTAATGCATGAATTACATAACTTAAGATTCTCTACAACTTTTGTCGTATGTATTTTTTTTGTAACGTTGATAGTTTAGCAGATAGCGATATCACACCCTAAAATGGGTAAAAATTGAAATATTGGATATCGATTTTCGGAATCTACGTATTTTTCTGCGTATACACCCAAAATTTGGTTTTTTAATTATTAAAAATAAGAAAAGTCCAAAATTGCCAAACCCAAAACTGGGCCAAATAGGAAAAATATTTTTGATATATCATATATAACTTTTGATTCTCTACAACTTTTGTCATATGCATTTTTTTCGTAAAGTTGATGGTTTAGCAAATAATGATGTCACACCCAAGAATGGGTAGAAATTAAATTTCGCCGTATCAATTTTTAAAATCTACGTATTTAGCTACATACATACCCAAAATTTTGTTATTTAATATTTATAAATACGGGCGCTGTGAATTTTTAAAATTAGAAATTCTAATAGGCTACTGAAAATCTCAGATTTTGATATTTATTTCTCGGAAACGGTAAGAGATAGAGATAAAGCGAATAGGACCTTTTTCATAGCAAATCGAATACTAGGGGGGGTGTACATTTAACTTTTTATCATACGACATACCAGTTCCAAGTTACGGCGACTTATATGAGTTTTAACGGGTTTTCAGCCTCTACACCCTTAATTTGGGAAAATATCGAAAAATGTTTAATGTATGATCTACATAACTTAAGATTCTCTACAACTTTTGTCGTATGTATTTTTTTTGTAAAGTTGATAGTTTAGCAGATAACGATACCACACCCTAAAATGGGTAAAAATTGAAATCTTGGATATGGATTTTCGGAATCTACGTATTTTTCTGCGTATATACCCAAAATTTGGTTTTTTAAATATTAAAAATAAGAAAAGTCCAAAATTGCCAAACCCAAAACTGGGCCAAATAGGAAAAATATTTTTGATGTATCATATATAACTTTTGATTCTCTACAACTTTCGTCATATGCATTTTTTTCGTAAAGTTCATGGTTTAGCAGATAATGATGTCACACCCAAGAATGGGTAGAAATTAAATTTCGCCGTATCAATTTTTAAAATCTACGTATTTAGCTACATACATACCCAAAATTTTGTTATTTAATATTTATAAATACGGGCGCTGTGAATTTTTAAAATTAGAAATTTTAATAGGCTACTGAAAATCTCAGATTTTGATATTTATTTCTCGGAAACGCTAAGAGATAGAGATAAAGCGAATAGGACCTTTTTCATAGCAAATCGAATACTAGGGGGGGTGTACATTTAACTTTTTATCATACGACATACCAGTTCCAAGTTACGGCGACTTATATGAGTTTTAACGGGTTTTCAGCCTCTACACCCTTAATTTGGGAAAATATCGAAAAATGTTTAATGTATGATCTACATAACTTAAGATTCTCTACAACTTTTGTCGTATGTATTTTTTTGTAAAGTTGATAGTTTAGCAGATAACGATACCACACCCTAAAATGGGTAAAAATTGAAATCTTGGATATGGATTTTCGGAATCTACGTATTTTTCTGCGTATATACCCAAAATTTGGTTTTTTAATTATTAAAAATAAGAAAAGTCCAAAATTGCCAAACCCAAAACTGGGCCAAATAGGAAAAATATTTTTGATGTATCATATATAACTTTTGATTCTCTACAACTTTCGTCATATGCATTTTTTTCGTAAAGTTCATGGTTTAGCAGATAATGATGTCACACCCAAGAATGGGTAGAAATTAAATTTCGCCGTATTAATTTTTAAAATCTACGTATTTAGCTACATACATACCCAAAATTTTGTTATTTAATAATTATAAATACGGGCGCTGTTAATTTTTAAAATTAGAAATTTTAATAGGCTACTGAAAATCTCAGATTTTGATATTTATTTCTCGGAAACGGTAAGAGATAGAGATAAAGCGAATAGGACCTTTTTCATAGCAAATCGAATACTAGGGGGGGTGTACATTTAACTTTTTATCATACGACATACCAGTTCCAAGTTACGGCGACTTATATGAGTTTTAACGGGTTTTCAGCCTCTACACCCTTAATTTGGGAAAATATCGAAAAATGTTTAATGTATGATCTACATAACTTAAGATTCTCTACAACTTTTGTCGTATGTATTTTTTTGTAAAGTTGATAGTTTAGCAGATAACGATACCACACCCTAAAATGGGTAAAAATTGAAATCTTGGATATGGATTTTCGGAATCTACGTATTTTTCTGCGTATATACCCAAAATTTGGTTTTTTAATTATTAAAAATAAGAAAAGTCCAAAATTGCCAAACCCAAAACTGGGCCAAATAGGAAAAATATTTTTGATGTATCATATATAACTTTTGATTCTCTACAACTTTCGTCATATGCATTTTTTTCGTAAAGTTCATGGTTTAGCAGATAATGATGTCACACCCAAGAATGGGTAGAAATTAAATTTCGCCGTATTAATTTTTAAAATCTACGTATTTAGCTACATACATACCCAAAATTTTGTTATTTAATAATTATAAATACGGGCGCTGTTAATTTTTAAAATTAGAAATTTTAATAGGCTACTGAAAATCTCAGATTTTGATATTTATTTCTCGGAAACGGTAAGAGATAGAGATAAAGCGAATAGGACCTTTTTCATAGCAAATCGAATACTAGGGGGGGTGTACATTTAACTTTTTATCATACGACATACCAGTTCCAAGTTACGGCGACTTATATGAGTTTTAACGGGTTTTCAGCCTCTACACCCTTAATTTGGGAAAATATCGAAAAATGTTTAATGTATGATCTACATAACTTAAGATTCTCTACAACTTTTGTCGTATGTATTTTTTTTGTAAAGTTGATAGTTTAGCAGATAACGATACCACACCCTAAAATGGGTAAAAATTGAAATCTTCGATATGGATTTTCGGAATCTACGTATTTTTCTGCGTATATACCCAAAATTTGGTTTTTTAATTATTAAAAATAAGAAAAGTCCAAAATTGCCAAACCCAAAACTGGGCCAAATAGGAAAACTATTTTTGATGTATCATATATAACTTTTGATTCTCTACAACTTTTGTCATATGCATTTTTTTCGTAAAGTTCATGGTTTAGCAGATAATGATGTCACACCCAAGAATGGGTAGAAATTAAATTTCGCCGTATCAATTTTTAAAATCTACGTATTTAGCTACATACATGCCCAAAATTTTGTTATTTAATATTTATAAATACGGGCGCTGTGAATTTTTAAAATTAGAAATTTTAATAGGCTACTGAAAATCTCAGATTTTGATATTTATTTCTCGGAAACGGTAAGAGATAGAGATAAAGCGAATAGGACCTTTTTCATAGCAAATCGAATACTAGGGGGGGTGTACATTTAACTTTTTATCATACGACATACCAGTTCCAAGTTACGGCGACTTATATGAGTTTTAACGGGTTTTCAGCGTCTACACCCTTAATTTGGGAAAATATCGAAAAATGTTTAATGTATGATCTACATAACTTAGGATTCGCTACAACTTTTGTCGTATGTATTTTTTTTGTAAAGTTGATAGTTTAGCAGATAACGATACCACACCCTAAAATGGGTAAAAATTGAAATCTTGGATATAGATTTTCGGAATCTACGTATTTTTCTGCGTATATACACAAAATTTGGTTTTTTAAATATTAAAAATAAGAAAAGTCCAAAATTGCCAAACCCAAAACTGGGCCAAATAGGAAAAATATTTTTGATGTATCATATATAACTTTTGATTCTCTACAACTTTCGTCATATGCATTTTTTTCGTAAAGTTCATGGTTTAGCAGATAATGATGTCACACCCAAGAATGGGTAGAAATTAAATTTCGCCGTATCAATTTTTAAAATCTACGTATTTAGCTACATACATACCCAAAATTTTGTTATTTAATATTTATAAATACGGGCGCTGTGAATTTTTAAAATTAGAAATTTTAATAGGCTACTGAAAATCTCAGATTTTGATATTTATTTCTCGGAAACGCTAAGAGATAGAGATAAAGCGAATAGGACCTTTTTCATAGCAAATCGAATACTAGGGGGGGTGTACATTTAACTTTTTATCATACGACATACCAGTTCCAAGTTACGGCGACTTATATGAGTTTTAACGGGTTTTCAGCCTCTACACCCTTAATTTGGGAAAATATCGAAAAATGTTTAATGTATGATCTACATAACTTAAGATTCTCTACAACTTTTGTCGTATGTATTTTTTTGTAAAGTTGATAGTTTAGCAGATAACGATACCACACCCTAAAATGGGTAAAAATTGAAATCTTGGATATGGATTTTCGGAATCTACGTATTTTTCTGCGTATATACCCAAAATTTGGTTTTTTAATTATTAAAAATAAGAAAAGTCCAAAATTGCCAAACCCAAAACTGGGCCAAATAGGAAAAATATTTTTGATGTATCATATATAACTTTTGATTCTCTACAACTTTTGTCATATGCATTTTTTTCGTAAAGTTCATGGTTTAGCAGATAATGATGTCACACCCAAGAATGGGTAGAAATTAAATTTCGCCGTATTAATTTTTAAAATCTACGTATTTAGCTACATACATACCCAAAATTTTGTTATTTAATATTTATAAATACGGGCGCTGTGAATTTTTAAAATTAGAAATTTTAATAGGCTACTGAAAATCTCAGATTTTGATATTTATTTCTCGGAAACGGTAAGAGATAGAGATAAAGCGAATAGGACCTTTTTCATAGCAAATCGAATACTAGGGGGGGTGTACATTTAACTTTTTATCATACGACATACCAGTTCCAAGTTACGGCGACTTATATGAGTTTTAACGGGTTTTCAGCGTCTACACCCTTAATTTGGGAAAATATCGAAAAATGTTTAATGTATGATCTACATAACTTAGGATTCGCTACAACTTTTGTCGTATGTATTTTTTTTGTAAAGTTGATAGTTTAGCAGATAACGATACCACACCCTAAAATGGGTAAAAATTGAAATCTTGGATATAGATTTTCGGAATCTACGTATTTTTCTGCGTATATACCCAAAATTTGGTTTTTTAAATATTAAAAATAAGAAAAGTCCAAAATTGCCAAACCCAAAACTGGGCCAAATAGGAAAAATATTTTTGATGTATCATATATAACTTTTGATTCTCTACAACTTTCGTCATATGCATTTTTTTCGTAAAGTTCATGGTTTAGCAGATAATGATGTCACACCCAAGAATGGGTAGAAATTAAATTTCGCCGTATCAATTTTTAAAATCTACGTATTTAGCTACATACATACCCAAAATTTTGTTATTTAATATTTATAAATACGGGCGCTGTGAATTTTTAAAATTAGAAATTTTAATAGGCTACTGAAAATCTCAGATTTTGATATTTATTTCTCGGAAACGCTAAGAGATAGAGATAAAGCGAATAGGACCTTTTTCATAGCAAATCGAATACTAGGGGGGGTGTACATTTAACTTTTTATCATACGACATACCAGTTCCAAGTTACGGCGACTTATATGAGTTTTAACGGGTTTTCAGCCTCTACACCCTTAATTTGGGAAAATATCGAAAAATGTTTAATATATGATCTACATAACTTAAGATTCTCTACAACTTTTGTCGTATGTATTTTTTTGTAAAGTTGATAGTTTAGCAGATAACGATACCACACCCTAAAATGGGTAAAAATTGAAATCTTGGATATGGATTTTCGGAATCTACGTATTTTTCTGCGTATATACCCAAAATTTGGTTTTTTAATTATTAAAAATAAGAAAAGTCCAAAATTGCCAAACCCAAAACTGGGCCAAATAGGAAAAATATTTTTGATGTATCATATATAACTTTTGATTCTCTACAACTTTCGTCATATGCATTTTTTTCGTAAAGTTCATGGTTTAGCAGATAATGATGTCACACCCAAGAATGGGTAGAAATTAAATTTCGCCGTATTAATTTTTAAAATCTACGTATTTAGCTACATACATACCCAAAATTTTGTTATTTAATATTTATAAATACGGGCGCTGTGAATTTTTAAATTTAGAAATTTTAATAGGCTACTGAAAATCTCAGATTTTGATATTTATTTCTCGGAAACGGTGAGAGATAGAGATAAAGCGAATAGGACCTTTTTCATAGCAAATCGAATACTAGGGGGGGTGTACATTTAACTTTTTATCATACGACATACCAGTTCCAAGTTACGGCGACTTATATGAGTTTTAACGGGTTTTCAGCGTCTACACCCTTAATTTGGGAAAATATCGAAAAATGTTTAATGTATGATCTACATAACTTAGGATTCTCTACAACTTTTGTCGTATGTATTTTTTTTGTAAAGTTGATAGTTTAGCAGATAACGATACCACACCCTAAAATGGGTAAAAATTGAAATCTTCGATATGGATTTTCGGAATCTACGTATTTTTCTGCGTATATACCCAAAATTTGGTTTTTTAATTATTAAAAATAAGAAAAGTCCAAAATTGCCAAACCCAAAACTGGGCCAAATAGGAAAAATATTTTTGATGTATCATATATAACTTTTGATTCTCTACAACTTTCGTCATATGCATTTTTTTCGTAAAGTTCATGGTTTAGCAGATAATGATGTCACACCCAAGAATGGGTAGAAATTAAATTTCGCCGTATCAATTTTTAAAATCTACGTATTTAGCTACATACATACCCAAAATTTTGTTATTTAATATTTATAAATACGGGCGCTGTGAATTTTTAAAATTAGAAATTTTAATAGGCTACTGAAAATCTCAGATTTTGATATTTATTTCTCGGAAACGGTAAGAGATAGAGATAAAGCGAATAGGACCTTTTTCATAGCAAATCGAATACTAGGGGGGGTGTACATTTAACTTTTTATCATACGACATACCAGTTCCAAGTTACGGCGACTTATATGAGTTTTAACGGGTTTTCAGCGTCTACACCCTTAATTTGGGAAAATATCGAAAAATGTTTAATGTATGATCTACATAACTTAGGATTCTCTACAACTTTTGTCGTATGTATTTTTTTTGTAAAGTTGATAGTTTAGCAGATAACGATACCACACCCTAAAATGGGTAAAAATTGAAATCTTCGATATGGATTTTCGGAATCTACGTATTTTTCTGCGTATATACCCAAAATTTGGTTTTTTAATTATTAAAAATAAGAAAAGTCCAAAATTGCCAAACCCAAAACTGGGCCAAATAGGAAAAATATTTTTGATGTATCATATATAACTTTTGATTCTCTACAACTTTCGTCATATGCATTTTTTTCGTAAAGTTCATGGTTTAGCAGATAATGATGTCACACCCAAGAATGGGTAGAAATTAAATTTCGCCGTATCAATTTTTAAAATCTACGTATTTAGTTACATACATACCCAAAATTTTGTTATTTAATATTTATAAATACGGGCGCTGTGAATTTTTAAAATTAGAAATTTTAATAGGCTACTGAAAATCTCAGATTTTGATATTTATTTCTCGGAAACGGTAAGAGATAGAGATAAAGCGAATAGGACCTTTTTCATAGCAAATCAAATACTAGGGGGGGTGTACATTTAACTTTTTATCATACGACATACCAGTTCCAAGTTACGGCGACTTATATGAGTTTTAACGGGTTTTCAGCGTCTACACCTTTAATTTGGGAAAATATCGAAAAATGTTTAATGTATGATCTACATAACTTAAGATTCTCTACAACTTTTGTCGTATGTATTTTTTTTGTAAAGTTGATAGTTTAGCAGATAACGATACCACACCCTAAAATGGGTAAAAATTGAAATCTTGGATATGGATTTTCGGAATCTACGTATTTTTCTGCGTATATACCCAAAATTTGGTTTTTTAATTATTAAAAATAAGAAAAGTCCAAAATTGCCAAACCCAAAACTGGGCCAAATAGGAAAAATATTTTTGATGTATCATATATAACTTTTGATTCTCTACAACTTTCGTCATATGCATTTTTTTCGTAAAGTTCATGGTTTAGCAGATAATGATGTCACACCCAAGAATGGGTAGAAATTAAATTTCGCCGTATCAATTTTTAAAATCTACGTATTTAGCTACATACATACCCAAAATTTTGTTATTTAATATTTATAAATACGGGTGCTGTGAATTTTTAAAATTAGAAATTTTAATAGGCTACTGAAAATCTCAGATTTTGATATTTATTTCTCGGAAACGGTAAGAGATAGAGATAAAGCGAATAGGACCTTTTTCATAGCAAATCGAATACTAGGGGGGGTGTACATTTAACTTTTTATCATACGACATACCAGTTCCAAGTTACGGCGACTTATATGAGTTTTAACGGGTTTTCAGCCTCTACACCCTTAATTTGGGAAAATATCGAAAAATGTTTAATGTATGATCTACATAACTTAAGATTCTCTACAACTTTTGTCGTATGTATTTTTTTGTAAAGTTGATAGTTTAGCAGATAACGATACCACACCCTAAAATGGGTAAAAATTGAAATCTTGGATATGGATTTTTGGAATCTACGTATTTTTCTGCGTATATACCCAAAATTTGGTTTTTTAATTATTAAAAATAAGAAAAGTCCAAAATTGCCAAACCCAAAACTGGGCCAAATAGGAAAAATATTTTTGATGTATCATATATAACTTTTGATTCTCTACAACTTTCGTCATATGCATTTTTTTTCGTAAAGTTCATGGTTTAGCAGATAATGATGTCACACCCAAGAATGGGTAGAAATTAAATTTCGCCGTATCAATTTTTAAAATCTACGTATTTAGCTACATACATACCCAAAATTTTGTTATTTAATATTTATAAATACGGGCGCTGTGAATTTTTAAAATTAGAAATTTTAATAGGCTACTGAAAATCTCAGATTTTGATATTTATTTCTCGGAAACGGTAAGAGATAGAGATAAAGCGAATAGGACCTTTTTCATAGCAAATCGAATACTAGGGGGGGTGTACATTTAACTTTTTATCATACGACATACCAGTTCCAAGTTACGGCGACTTATATGAGTTTTAACGGGTTTTCAGCCTCTACACCCTTAATTTGGGAAAATATCGAAAAATGTTTAATGTATGATCTACATAACTTAAGATTCTCTACAACTTTTGTCGTATGTATTTTTTTTGTAAAGTTGATAGTTTAGCAGATAACGACACCACACCCTAAAATGGGTAAAAATTTATATCTTGGATATGGATTTTCGGAATCTACGTATTTTTCTGCGTATATACCCAAAATTTGGTTTTTTAAATATTAAAAATAAGAAAAGTCCAAAATTGCCAAACCCAAAACTGGGCCAAATAGGAAAAATATTTTTGATGTATCATATATAACTTTTGATTCTCTACAACTTTCGTCATATGCATTTTTTTCGTAAAGTTCATGGTTTAGCAGATAATGATGTCACACCCAAGAATGGGTAGAAATTAAATTTCGCCGTATCAATTTTTAAAATCTACGTATTTAGCTACATACATACCCAAAATTTTGTTATTTAATATTTATAAATACGGGCGCTGTGAATTTTTAAAATTAGAAATTTTAATAGGCTACTGAAAATCTCAGATTTTGATATTTATTTCTCGGAAACGCTAAGAGATAGAGATAAAGCGAATAGGACCTTTTTCATAGCAAATCGAATACTAGGGGGGGTGTACATTTAACTTTTTATCATACGACATACCAGTTCCAAGTTACGGCGACTTATATGAGTTTTAACGGGTTTTCAGCCTCTACACCCTTAATTTGGGAAAATATCGAAAAATGTTTAATATATGATCTACATAACTTAAGATTCTCTACAACTTTTGTCGTATGTATTTTTTTGTAAAGTTGATAGTTTAGCAGATAACGATACCACACCCTAAAATGGGTAAAAATTGAAATCTTGGATATGGATTTTCGGAATCTACGTATTTTTCTGCGTATATACCCAAAATTTGGTTTTTTAATTATTAAAAATAAGAAAAGTCCAAAATTGCCAAACCCAAAACTGGGCCAAATAGGAAAAATATTTTTGATGTATCATATATAACTTTTGATTCTCTACAACTTTCGTCATATGCATTTTTTTCGTAAAGTTCATGGTTTAGCAGATAATGATGTCACACCCAAGAATGGGTAGAAATTAAATTTCGCCGTATTAATTTTTAAAATCTACGTATTTAGCTACATACATACCCAAAATTTTGTTATTTAATATTTATAAATACGGGCGCTGTGAATTTTTAAATTTAGAAATTTTAATAGGCTACTGAAAATCTCAGATTTTGATATTTATTTCTCGGAAACGGTAAGAGATAGAGATAAAGCGAATAGGACCTTTTTCATAGCAAATCGAATACTAGGGGGGGTGTACATTTAACTTTTTATCATACGACATACCAGTTCCAAGTTACGGCGACTTATATGAGTTTTAACGGGTTTTCAGCCTCTACACCCTTAATTTGGGAAAATATCGAAAAATGTTTAATGTATGATCTACATAACTTAAGATTCTCTACAACTTTTGTCGTATGTATTTTTTTTGTAAAGTTGATAGTTTAGCAGATAACGATACCACACCCTAAAATGGGTAAAAATTGAAATCTTCGATATGGATTTTCGGAATCTACGTATTTTTCTGCGTATATACCCAAAATTTGGTTTTTTAATTATTAAAAATAAGAAAAGTCCAAAATTGCCAAACCCAAAACTGGGCCAAATAGGAAAAATATTTTTGATGTATCATATATAACTTTTGATTCTCTACAACTTTCGTCATATGCATTTTTTTCGTAAAGTTCATGGTTTAGCAGATAATGATGTCACACCCAAGAATGGGTAGAAATTAAATTTCGCCGTATCAATTTTTAAAATCTACGTATTTAGCTACATACATACCCAAAATTTTGTTATTTAATATTTATAAATACGGGCGCTGTGAATTTTTAAAATTAGAAATTTTAATAGGCTACTGAAAATCTCAGATTTTGATATTTATTTCTCGGAAACGGTAAGAGATAGAGATAAAGCGAATAGGACCTTTTTCATAGCAAATCGAATACTAGGGGGGGTGTACATTTAACTTTTTATCATACGACATACCAGTTCCAGGTTACGGCGACTTATATGAGTTTTAACGGGTTTTCAGCGTCTACACCCTTAATTTGGGAAAATATCGAAAAATGTTTAATGTATGATCTACATAACTTAGGATTCTCTACAACTTTTGTCGTATGTATTTTTTTTGTAAAGTTGATAGTTTAGCAGATAACGATACCACACCCTAAAATGGGTAAAAATTGAAATCTTCGATATGGATTTTCGGAATCTACGTATTTTTCTGCGTATATACCCAAAATTTGGTTTTTTAATTATTAAAAATAAGAAAAGTCCAAAATTGCCAAACCCAAAACTGGGCCAAATAGGAAAAATATTTTTGATGTATCATATATAACTTTTGATTCTCTACAACTTTTGTCATATGCATTTTTTTCGTAAAGTTCATGGTTTAGCAGATAATGATGTCACACCCAAGAATGGGTAGAAATTAAATTTCGCCGTATCAATTTTTAAAATCTACGTATTTAGTTACATACATACCCAAAATTTTGTTATTTAATATTTATAAATACGGGCGCTGTGAATTTTTAAAATTAGAAATTTTAATAGGCTACTGAAAATCTCAGATTTTGATATTTATTTCTCGGAAACGGTAAGAGATAGAGATAAAGCGAATAGGACCTTTTTCATAGCAAATCAAATACTAGGGGGGGTGTACATTTAACTTTTTATCATACGACATACCAGTTCCAAGTTACGGCGACTTATATGAGTTTTAACGGGTTTTCAGCGTCTACACCCTTAATTTGGGAAAATATCGAAAAATGTTTAATGTATGATCTACATAACTTAAGATTCTCTACAACTTTTGTCGTATGTATTTTTTTTGTAAAGTTGATAGTTTAGCAGATAACGATACCACACCCTAAAATGGGTAAAAATTGAAATCTTGGATATGGATTTTCGGAATCTACGTATTTTTCTGCGTATATACCCAAAATTTGGTTTTTTAATTATTAAAAATAAGAAAAGTCCAAAATTGCCAAACCCAAAACTGGGCCAAATAGGAAAAATATTTTTGATGTATCATATATAACTTTTGATTCTCTACAACTTTTGTCATATGCATTTTTTTCGTAAAGTTCATGGTTTAGCAGATAATGATGTCACACCCAAGAATGGGTAGAAATTAAATTTCGCCGTATCAATTTTTAAAATCTACGTATTTAGCTACATACATACCCAAAATTTTGTTATTTAATATTTATAAATACGGGTGCTGTGAATTTTTAAAATTAGAAATTTTAATAGGCTACTGAAAATCTCAGATTTTGATATTTATTTCTCGGAAACGGTAAGAGATAGAGATAAAGCGAATAGGACCTTTTTCATAGCAAATCGAATACTAGGGGGGGTGTACATTTAACTTTTTATCATACGACATACCAGTTCCAAGTTACGGCGACTTATATGAGTTTTAACGGGTTTTCAGCCTCTACACCCTTAATTTGGGAAAATATCGAAAAATGTTTAATGTATGATCTACATAACTTAAGATTCTCTACAACTTTTGTCGTATGTATTTTTTTGTAAAGTTGATAGTTTAGCAGATAACGATACCACACCCTAAAATGGGTAAAAATTGAAATCTTGGATATGGATTTTCGGAATCTACGTATTTTTCTGCGTATATACCCAAAATTTGGTTTTTTAATTATTAAAAATAAGAAAAGTCCAAAATTGCCAAACCCAAAACTGGGCCAAATAGGAAAAATATTTTTGATGTATCATTTATAACTTTTGATTCTCTACAACTTTCGTCATATGCATTTTTTTTCGTAAAGTTCATGGTTTAGCAGATAATGTTGTCACACCCAAGAATGGGTAGAAATTAAATTTCGCCGTATCAATTTTTAAAATCTACGTATTTAGCTACATACATACCCAAAATTTTGTTATTTAATATTTATAAATACGGGCGCTGTGAATTTTTAAAATTAGAAATTTTAATAGGCTACTGAAAATCTCAGATTTTGATATTTATTTCTCGGAAACGGTAAGAGATAGAGATAAAGCGAATAGGACCTTTTTCATAGCAAATCGAATACTAGGGGGGGTGTACATTTAACTTTTTATCATACGACATACCAGTTCCAAGTTACGGCGACTTATATGAGTTTTAACGGGTTTTCAGCCTCTACACCCTTAATTTGGGAAAATATCGAAAAATGTTTAATGTATGATCTACATAACTTAAGATTCTCTACAACTTTTGTCGTATGTATTTTTTTTGTAAAGTTGATAGTTTAGCAGATAACGACACCACACCCTAAAATGGGTAAAAATTTATATCTTGGATATGGATTTTCGGAATCTACGTATTTTTCTGCGTATATACCCAAAATTTGGTTTTTTAAATATTAAAAATAAGAAAAGTCCAAAATTGCCAAACCCAAAACTGGGCCAAATAGGAAAAATATTTTTGATGTATCATATATAACTTTTGATTCTCTACAACTTTTGTCATATGCATTTTTTTCGTAAAGTTCATGGTTTAGCAGATAATGATGTCACACCCAAGAATGGGTAGAAATTAAATTACGCCGTATCAATTTTTAAAATCTACGTATTTAGCTACATACATACCCAAAATTTTGTTATTTAATATTTATAAATACGGGCGCTGTGAATTTTTAAATTTAGAAATTTTAATAGGCTACTGAAAATCTCAGATTTTGATATTTATTTCTCGGAAACGGTAAGAGATAGAGATAAAGCGAATACGACCTTTTTCATAGCAAATCGAATACTAGGGGGGGTGTACATTTAACTTTTTTTCATACGACATACCAGTGCCAAGTTACGGCGACTTATATGAGTTTTAACGGGTTTTCAGCCTCTACACCCTTAATTTGGGAAAATATCGAAAAATGTTTAATGTATGATCTACATAACTTAAGATTCTCTACAACTTTTGTCGTATGTATTTTTTTTGTAAAGTTGATAGTTTAGCAGATAACGATACCACACCCTAAAATGGGTAAAAATTGAAATCTTGGATATGGATTTTCGGAATCTACGTATTTTTCTGCGTATATACCCAAAATTTGGTTTTTTAAATATTAAAAATAAGAAAAGTCCAAAATTGCCAAACCCAAAACTGGGCCAAATAGGAAAACTATTTTTGATGTATCATATATATCTTTTGATTCTCTACAACTTTCGTCATATGCATTTTTTTCGTAAAGTTCATGGTTTAGCAGATAATGATGTCACACCCAAGAATGGGTAGAAATTAAATTTCGCCGTATCAATTTTTAAAATCTACGTACTTAGCTACATACATACCCAAAATTTTGTTATTTAATATTTATAAATACGGGCGCTGTGAATTTTTAAATTTAGAAATTTTAATAGGCTACTGAAAATCTCAGATTTTGATATTTATTTCTCGGAAACGGTAAGAGATAGAGATAAAGCGAATAGGACCTTTTTCATAGCAAATCGAATACTAGGGGGGGTGTACATTTAACTTTTTTTCATACGACATACCAGTTCCAAGTTACGGCGACTTATATGAGTTTTAACGGGTTTTCAGCCTCTACACCCTTAATTTGGGAAAATATCGAAAAATGTTTAATGTATGATCTACATAACTTAAGATTCTCTACAACTTTTGTCGTATGTATTTTTTTTGTAAAGTTGATAGTTTAGCAGATAACGATACCACACCCTAAAATGGGTAAAAATTGAAATATTGGATATGGATTTTCGGAATCTACGTATTTTTCTGCGTATATACCCAAAATTTGGTTTTTTAATTATTAAAAATAAGAAAAGTCCAAAATTGCCAAACCCAAAACTGGGCCAAATAGGAAAAATATTTTTGATGTATCATATATAACTTTTGATTCTCTACAACTTTTGTCATATGCATTTTTTTCGTAAAGTTCATGGTTTAGCAGATAATGATGTCACACCCAAGAATGGGTAGAAATTAAATTTCGCCGTATCAATTTTTAAAATCTACGTATTTAGCTACATACATGCCCAAAATTTTGTTATTTAATATTTATAAATACGGGCGCTGTGAATTTTTAAAATTAGAAATTTTAATAGGCTACTGAAAATCTCAGATTTTGATATTTATTTCTCGGAAACGGTAAGAGATAGAGATAAAGCGAATAGGACCTTTTTCATAGCAAATCGAATACTAGGGGGGGTGTACATTTAACTTTTTATCATACGACATACCAGTTCCAAGTTACGGCGACTTATATGAGTTTTAACGGGTTTTCAGCGTCTACACCCTTAATTTGGGAAAATATCGAAAAATGTTTAATGTATGATCTACATAACTTAGGATTCGCTACAACTTTTGTCGTATGTATTTTTTTTGTAAAGTTGATAGTTTAGCAGATAACGATACCACACCCTAAAATAGGTAAAAATTGAAATCTTGGATATAGATTTTCGGAATCTACGTATATTTCTGCGTATATACCCAAAATTTGGTTTTTTAAATATTAAAAATAAGAAAAGTCCAAAATTGCCAAACCCAAAACTGGGCCAAATAGGAAAAATATTTTTGATGTATCATATATAACTTTTGATTCTCTACAACTTTCGTCATATGCATTTTTTTCGTAAAGTTCATGGTTTAGCAGATAATGATGTCACACCCAAGAATGGGTAGAAATTAAATTTCGCCGTATCAATTTTTAAAATCTACGTATTTAGCTACATACATACCCAAAATTTTGTTATTTAATATTTATAAATACGGGCGCTGTGAATTTTTAAAATTAGAAATTTTAATAGGCTACTGAAAATCTCAGATTTTGATATTTATTTCTCGGAAACGCTAAGAGATAGAGATAAAGCGAATAGGACCTTTTTCATAGCAAATCGAATACTAGGGGGGGTGTACATTTAACTTTTTATCATACGACATACCAGTTCCAAGTTACGGCGACTTATATGAGTTTTAACGGGTTTTCAGCCTCTACACCCTTAATTTGGGAAAATATCGAAAAATGTTTAATGTATGATCTACATAACTTAAGATTCTCTACAACTTTTGTCGTATGTATTTTTTTGTAAAGTTGATAGTTTAGCAGATAACGATACCACACCCTAAAATGGGTAAAAATTGAAATCTTGGATATGGATTTTCGGAATCTACGTATTTTTCTGCGTATATACCCAAAATTTGGTTTTTTAATTATTAAAAATAAGAAAAGTCCAAAATTGCCAAACCCAAAACTGGGCCAAATAGGAAAAATATTTTTGATGTATCATATATAACTTTTGATTCTCTACAACTTTCGTCATATGCATTTTTTTCGTAAAGTTCATGGTTTAGCAGATAATGATGTCACACCCAAGAATGGGTAGAAATTAAATTTCGCCGTATTAATTTTTAAAATCTACGTATTTAGCTACATACATACCCAAAATTTTGTTATTTAATATTTATAAATACGGGCGCTGTGAATTTTTAAAATTAGAAATTTTAATAGGCTACTGAAAATCTCAGATTTTGATATTTATTTCTCGGAAACGGTAAGAGATAGAGATAAAGCGAATAGGACCTTTTTCATAGCAAATCGAATACTAGGGGGGGTGTACATTTAACTTTTTATCATACGACATACCAGTTCCAAGTTACGGCGACTTATATGAGTTTTAACGGGTTTTCAGCCTCTACACCCTTAATTTGGGAAAATATCGAAAAATGTTTAATGTATGATCTACATAACTTAAGATTCTCTACAACTTTTGTCGTATGTATTTTTTTTGTAAAGTTGATAGTTTAGCAGATAACGATACCACACCCTAAAATGGGTAAAAATTGAAATCTTCGATATGGATTTTCGGAATCTACGTATTTTTCTGCGTATATACCCAAAATTTGGTTTTTTAATTATTAAAAATAAGAAAAGTCCAAAATTGCCAAACCCAAAACTGGGCCAAATAGGAAAAATATTTTTGATGTATCATATATAACTTTTGATTCTCTACAACTTTCGTCATATGCATTTTTTTCGTAAAGTTCATGGTTTAGCAGATAATGATGTCACACCCAAGAATGGGTAGAAATTAAATTTCGCCGTATCAATTTTTAAAATCTACGTATTTAGCTACATACATACCCAAAATTTTGTTATTTAATATTTATAAATACGGGCGCTGTGAATTTTTAAAATTAGAAATTTTAATAGGCTACTGAAAATCTCAGATTTTGATATTTATTTCTCGGAAACGCTAAGAGATAGAGATAAAGCGAATAGGACCTTTTTCATAGCAAATCGAATACTAGGGGGGGTGTACATTTAACTTTTTATCATACGACATACCAGTTCCAAGTTACGGCGACTTATATGAGTTTTAACGGGTTTTCAGCCTCTACACCCTTAATTTGGGAAAATATCGAAAAATGTTTAATGTATGATCTACATAACTTAAGATTCTCTACAACTTTTGTCGTATGTATTTTTTTGTAAAGTTGATAGTTTAGCAGATAACGATACCACACCCTAAAATGGGTAAAAATTGAAATCTTGGATATGGATTTTCGGAATCTACGTATTTTTCTGCGTATATACCCAAAATTTGGTTTTTTAATTATTAAAAATAAGAAAAGTCCAAAATTGCCAAACCCAAAACTGGGCCAAATAGGAAAAATATTTTTGATGTATCATATATAACTTTTGATTCTCTACAACTTTCGTCATATGCATTTTTTTCGTAAAGTTCATGGTTTAGCAGATAATGATGTCACACCCAAGAATGGGTAGAAATTAAATTTCGCCGTATCAATTTTTAAAATCTACGTATTTAGCTACATACATACCCAAAATTTTGTTATTTAATATTTATAAATACGGGCGCTGTGAATTTTTAAAATTAGAAATTTTAATAGGCTACTGAAAATCTCAGATTTTGATATTTATTTCTCGGAAACGGTAAGAGATAGAGATAAAGCGAATAGGACCTTTTTCATAGCAAATCGAATACTAGGGGGGGTGTACATTTAACTTTTTATCATACGACATACCAGTTCCAAGTTACGGCGACTTATATGAGTTTTAACGGGTTTTCAGCGTCTACACCCTTAATTTGGGAAAATATCGAAAAATGTTTAATGTATGATCTACATAACTTAGGATTCTCTACAACTTTTGTCGTATGTATTTTTTTTGTAAAGTTGATAGTTTAGCAGATAACGATACCACACCCTAAAATGGGTAAAAATTGAAATCTTGGATATGGATTTTCGGAATCTACGTATTTTTCTGCGTATATACCCAAAATTTGGTTTTTTAATTATTAAAAATAAGAAAAGTCCAAAATTGCCAAACCCAAAACTGGGCCAAATAGGAAAAATATTTTTGATGTATCATATATAACTTTTGATTCTCTACAACTTTCGTCATATGCATTTTTTTCGTAAAGTTCATGGTTTAGCAGATAATGATGTCACACCCAAGAATGGGTAGAAATTAAATTTCGCCGTATCAATTTTTAAAATCTACGTATTTAGTTACATACATACCCAAAATTTTGTTATTTAATATTTATAAATACGGGCGCTGTGAATTTTTAAAATTAGAAATTTTAATAGGCTACTGAAAATCTCAGATTTTGATATTTATTTCTCGGAAACGGTAAGAGATAGAGATAAAGCGAATAGGACCTTTTTCATAGCAAATCGAATACTAGGGGGGGTGTACATTTAACTTTTTATCATACGACATACCAGTTCCAAGTTACGGCGACTTATATGAGTTTTAACGGGTTTTCAGCGTCTACACCCTTAATTTGGGAAAATATCGAAAAATGTTTAATGTATAATCTACATAACTTAAGATTCTCTACAACTTTTGTCGTATGTATTTTTTTTGTAAAGTTGATAGTTTAGCAGATAACGATACCACACCCTAAAATGGGTAAAAATTGAAATCTTGGATATGGATTTTCGGAATCTACGTATTTTTCTGCGTATATACCCAAAATTTGGTTTTTTAATTATTAAAAATAAGAAAAGTCCAAAATTGCCAAACCCAAAACTGGGCCAAATAGGAAAAATATTTTTGATGTATCATATATAACTTTTGATTCTCTACAACTTTCGTCATATGCATTTTTTTTCGTAAAGTTCATGGTTTAGCAGATAATGATGTCACACCCAAGAATGGGTAGAAATTAAATTTCGCCGTATCAATTTTTAAAATCTACGTATTTAGCTACATACATACCCAAAATTTTGTTATTTAATATTTATAAATACGGGCGCTGTGAATTTTTAAAATTAGAAATTTTAATAGGCTACTGAAAATCTCAGATTTTGATATTTATTTCTCGGAAACGGTAAGAGATAGAGATAAAGCGAATAGGACCTTTTTCATAGCAAATCGAATACTAGGGGGGGTGTACATTTAACTTTTTATCATACGACATACCAGTTCCAAGTTACGGCGACTTATATGAGTTTTAACGGGTTTTCAGCCTCTACACCCTTAATTTGGGAAAATATCGAAAAATGTTTAATGTATGATCTACATAACTTAAGATTCTCTACAACTTTTGTCGTATGTATTTTTTTTGTAAAGTTGATAGTTTAGCAGATAACGACACCACACCCTAAAATGGGTAAAAATTTATATCTTGGATATGGATTTTCGGAATCTACGTATTTTTCTGCGTATATACCCAAAATTTGGTTTTTTAAATATTAAAAATAAGAAAAGTCCAAAATTGCCAAACCCAAAACTGGGCCAAATAGGAAAAATATTTTTGATGTATCATATATAACTTTTGATTCTCTACAACTTTCGTCATATGCATTTTTTTCGTAAAGTTCATGGTTTAGCAGATAATGATGTCACACCCAAGAATGGGTAGAAATTAAATTTCGCCGTATCAATTTTTAAAATCTACGTATTTAGCTACATACATACCCAAAATTTTGTTATTTAATATTTATAAATACGGGCGCTGTGAATTTTTAAAATTAGAAATTTTAATAGGCTACTGAAAATCTCAGATTTTGATATTTATTTCTCGGAAACGGTAAGAGATAGAGATAAAGCGAATAGGACCTTTTTCATAGCAAATCGAATATTAGGGGGGGGTGTACATTTAACTTTTTATCATACGACATACCAGTTCCAAGTTACGGCGACTTATATGAGTTTTAACGGGTTTTCAGCCTCTACACCCTTAATTTGGGAAAATATCGAAAAATGTTTAATGTATGATCTACATAACTTAAGATTCTCTACAACTTTTGTCGTATGTATTTTTTTGTAAAGTTGATAGTTTAGCAGATAACGATACCACACCCTAAAATGGGTAAAAATTGAAATCTTGGATATGGATTTTCGGAATCTACGTATTTTTCTGCGTATATACCCAAAATTTGGTTTTTTAATTATTAAAAATAAGAAAAGTCCAAAATTGCCAAACCCAAAACTGGGCCAAATAGGAAAAATATTTTTGATGTATCATATATAACTTTTGATTCTCTACAACTTTCGTCATATGCATTTTTTTCGTAAAGTTCATGGTTTAGCAGATAATGATGTCACACCCAAGAATGGGTAGAAATTAAATTTCGCCGTATTAATTTTTAAAATCTACGTATTTAGCTACATACATACCCAAAATTTTGTTATTTAATATTTATAAATACGGGCGCTGTGAATTTTTAAAATTAGAAATTTTAATAGGCTACTGAAAATCTCAGATTTTGATATTTATTTCTCGGAAACGGTAAGAGATAGAGATAAAGCGAATAGGACCTTTTTCATAGCAAATCGAATACTAGGGGGGGTGTACATTTAACTTTTTATCATACGACATACCAGTTCCAAGTTACGGCGACTTATATGAGTTTTAACGGGTTTTCAGCCTCTACACCCTTAATTTGGGAAAATATCGAAAAATGTTTAATGTATGATCTACATAACTTAAGATTCTCTACAACTTTTGTCGTATGTATTTTTTTTGTAAAGTTGATAGTTTAGCAGATAACGATACCACACCCTAAAATGGGTAAAAATTGAAATCTTCGATATGGATTTTCGGAATCTACGTATTTTTCTGCGTATATACCCAAAATTTGGTTTTTTAATTATTAAAAATAAGAAAAGTCCAAAATTGCCAAACCCAAAACTGGGCCAAATAGGAAAAATATTTTTGATGTATCATATATAACTTTTGATTCTCTACAACTTTCGTCATATGCATTTTTTTCGTAAAGTTCATGGTTTAGCAGATAATGATGTCACACCCAAGAATGGGTAGAAATTAAATTTCGCCGTATCAATTTTTAAAATCTACGTATTTAGCTACATACATACCCAAAATTTTGTTATTTAATATTTATAAATACGGGCGCTGTGAATTTTTAAAATTAGAAATTTTAATAGGCTACTGAAAATCTCAGATTTTGATATTTATTTCTCGGAAACGGTAAGAGATAGAGATAAAGCGAATAGGACCTTTTTCATAGCAAATCGAATACTAGGGGGGGTGTACATTTAACTTTTTATCATACGACATACCAGTTCCAAGTTACGGCGACTTATATGAGTTTTAACGGGTTTTCAGCGTCTACACCCTTAATTTGGGAAAATATCGAAAAATGTTTAATGTATGATCTACATAACATAGGATTCTCTACAACTTTTGTCGTATGTATTTTTTTTGTAAATTGATAGTTTAGCAGATAACGATACCACACCCTAAAATGGGTAAAAATTGAAATCTTGGATATGGATTTTCGGAATCTACGTATTTTTCTGCGTATATACCCAAAATTTGGTTTTTTAATTATTAAAAATAAGAAAAGTCCAAAATTGCCAAACCCAAAACTGGGCCAAATAGGAAAAATATTTTTGATGTATCATATATAACTTTTGATTCTCTACAACTTTCGTCATATGCATTTTTTTTCGTAAAGTTCATGGTTTAGCAGATAATGATGTCACACCCAAGAATGGGTAGAAATTAAATTTCGCCGTATCAATTTTTAAAATCTACGTATTTAGCTACATACATACCCAAAATTTTGTTATTTAATATTTATAAATACGGGCGCTGTGAATTTTTAAAATTAGAAATTTTAATAGGCTACTGAAAATCTCAGATTTTGATATTTATTTCTCGGAAACGGTAAGAGATAGAGATAAAGCGAATAGGACCTTTTTCATAGCAAATCGAATACTAGGGGGGGTGTACATTTAACTTTTTATCATACGACATACCAGTTCCAAGTTACGGCGACTTATATGAGTTTTAACGGGTTTTCAGCCTCTACACCCTTAATTTGGGAAAATATCGAAAAATGTTTAATGTATGATCTACATAACTTAAGATTCTCTACAACTTTTGTCGTATGTATTTTTTTTGTAAAGTTGATAGTTTAGCAGATAACGACACCACACCCTAAAATGGGTAAAAATTTATATCTTGGATATGGATTTTCGGAATCTACGTATTTTTCTGCGTATATACCCAAAATTTGGTTTTTTAAATATTAAAAATAAGAAAAGTCCAAAATTGCCAAACCCAAAACTGGGCCAAATAGGAAAAATATTTTTGATGTATCATATATAACTTTTGATTCTCTACAACTTTCGTCATATGCATTTTTTTCGTAAAGTTCATGGTTTAGCAGATAATGATGTCACACCCAAGAATGGGTAGAAATTAAATTTCGCCGTATCAATTTTTAAAATCTACGTATTTAGCTACATACATACCCAAAATTTTGTTATTTAATATTTATAAATACGGGCGCTGTGAATTTTTAAAATTAGAAATTTTAATAGGCTACTGAAAATCTCAGATTTTGATATTTATTTCTCGGAAACGGTAAGAGATAGAGATAAAGCGAATAGGACCTTTTTCATAGCAAATCGAATATTAGGGGGGGTGTACATTTAACTTTTTATCATACGACATACCAGTTCCAAGTTACGGCGACTTATATGAGTTTTAACGGGTTTTCAGCCTCTACACCCTTAATTTGGGAAAATATCGAAAAATGTTTAATGTATGATCTACATAACTTAAGATTCTCTACAACTTTTGTCGTATGTATTTTTTTTGTAAAGTTGATAGTTTAGCAGATAACGATACCACACCCTAAAATGGGTAAAAATTGAAATCTTGGATATGGATTTTCGGAATCTACGTATTTTTCTGCGTATATACCCAAAATTTGGTTTTTTAATTATTAAAAATAAGAAAAGTCCAAAATTGCCAAACCCAAAACTGGGCCAAATAGGAAAAATATTTTTGATGTATCATATATAACTTTTGATTCTCTACAACTTTCGTTATATGCATTTTTTTCGTAAATTTGATGGTTTAGCAAATAATGATGTTACACACAAGAATGGGTAGAAATTAAATTTTGCCGTATCGATTTTTAAAATCCACGTATTTAGCTACATACATACCCAAAATTTTGTTATTTAATATTTTTAAATACTGGCGCTGTGAATTTTTAAAATACGACTGGTGGCATCTTACTGTAAACTGCTGAACTACTAGGAGTGTGTCCTCACTAAGAGTATGTGTCCTCGCTTAAACAGTTCACTGATCTGCCGCGAGATGCCAATCACCGGTATTTGTCCCTGCTAATACAAATATACGCCATATTTTATATTTTTTTAAATAATTCAGGAAATTTCAGGAATTATTTCATAAAAATTAACTTATATATAGAAAAAAATCTGAGGAATCCAAATTTGCATGAATTAACACTGTAGCTTTAATAGTTTTTGAGATATTGTTGAAAATTTCTGATGGTATCCGGGTAACAGGAAAAAGAAGAGTACTTCAAAAATTTAAAATGTACGTTTTTCACTGAAAATCAATAATAGGGGATGTAAAATAAAAGCATATGTTATTTTTTTTATAAGTTTTATTCATTTTAGAACAAATACAATGTATTTTAAAATAAATGAAAACATGGGACTAATTAATATTTTTTTAAATGCTATTATTAATTCATTAAACAAATAATGATATACAATTATTTATTAATAAAATTATAAATTCAATCCAATAACACAAATAGTTACATAATAAAATACAGATATTACTCGTACAACACGATGTATATTCACATAACACGGTACATTACGCTCAAAAATTTGCAACGGGCGTCATCTTAAAAATATTTAAATAAAACTTTGTCCAGACAGTCTTAAGATCTGAAAGTGAGTTAATGTATATTTTAAACCCCGTAGAACACGAATTTTGTGTTAATTTGAAGATAATTTAAACCCTTGAGGAGTTATGACCAAAATAAATTGGATGTTTTGTGGCAAATTTTTCTCAATTTTTACCAAATTTCGATCTTATTTTCCGGAATCCCTAATGCCTTTTTGACACTTTTAAAATATTGATATATCAAATCGACCCGTCAGAGTTCGATTTTGCAAGAATAAACATTTAATCATCAACCATAAACGAGATATTGATCGATATTAAAAAGTTGAAATATATATATAAAAACCACCCAAAACTGGGTAGAGAAAAATTTTTTGACTTCACCATTCAATTCTACGTACTTTCTTTCATAAGTATACAAATTTTCATAATTTTTTGTTGAATGGTCTTCGAATAAACACAATTTGAATCACCGGAGATCTGTCGAATTTTAGTGCGCAATCGACGTGTCGATCACGCATTAAAAACCAGCAAATTTAGGGCGAATGTTATCTTTAAAAATATTGAAATAAAAATTTGTCCAGACGGTTTTAAGATTTGAACTGTTTGAAATTTCTCCAAATTAACACGAAAATCGTGTTGTACGGGGTTTATATATAAATTCAAATATGGGCTAATAGCAAAATAAATAAAAATAACACTGTTTAAAAGATTTTAAGTGGACACCCGATATACATATATATATATGAAATACTTTAAGAAAAATATATGTTATCTGTATTTCATAGCACTCAATATTGCACTATAATTATCTATATTGTCTTCGCAAGCTTACAAAAATATCTAGAATTTTCTTTTTTTGTTTATAGGCAACGAAACTCTCTAATTATCTTCGAGATTATAACCATATTATGTATTTTTATTTCTAACAAATCTAAGAATAATATTAGCGTGTAACAATAATTTTTGTGCGTACATTTCTCTAAAGTATCTTTTTATATAATTTTTATAAATATATAATTTGTTACTACATATTAATTATTACATCTATGCATAAATAATTCAAAAATATTTTTGTTTTTTAGTAAAATTAAAAATGGCACAAACAGCACACTTCATAATTTAATAATTTGGCATCTATTTTTTTAAATATTGTTCGGTTCTCGAATGATGACTATTCAAGGTCAACTCACAACAATTTTCATCAAAATCTGTTAGGCCGTTCAGGCATAACATGTATTTAACCATTTAGTGTATAGGACTAGCGAAACCTAAGCATAAAACAAAGTGTAGAGGATAATTAGATATCTGTAACTACGACATACGTCATATAATTACTGCTGTATAAAATTCAGTGTATTTTCGAACAAATGACCTTGAATGGACCTAGTCGAATTTGTAGAAATTTTTCACGATTTGTGTATGTTTTATAATTTGTTGATTCCTACGCCATTAATTTCTGATGCAAGAATTACTTTTAATCTAGCATCCATTTGCTTTATTGTAGGTGTTACAGAGGGGTATACGCTATCTCAAACAACGGCAAAAAATATAAAGTCAATCATGCTAATTTTTTAAAATATTGTTCGTTTCTCGAATGATGACTATTCAAGGTCAACTCACAACAATTTTCATCAAAATCTGTTAGGCCGTTCAGGCATAAAATGAATTTAATTATTTAGTATAAAGGACTAGCGAAACCTAAGCATAAAAGAAAGTGTACAGGATTATTAGATATATAACTCTACGACATACGTCAAATAATTACTGCTGTATAAAATTCAGTGTATTTTCGAACAAGCGACCTTGAATAACTTAGTCGAATTTGTAGAAATTTTTCACGATTTGTGTATGTTTTATAAATTGTTGATTCCTACGCCATAAATTTCTGATGCAAGAATTACTTTTAATCGAGCATCCATTCGCTTTATTGTAGGTGTTACAGAGGGGTATACGCTATCTCAAACAACGGCAAAAAATATAAAGTCAATCATGCTAATTTTTTAAAATATTGTTCGTTTCTCGAATGATGACTATTCAAGGTCAACTCACAACAATTTTCATCAAAATCTGTTAGGCCGTTCAGGCATAACATGTATTTAACCATTTAGTATATAGGACTAGCAAAACCTAAGCATAAAAAGAAGTGTAGAGGATAATTAGATATATAACTCTACGATATACGTCAAATAATTACTGCTGTATAAAATTCAGTGTATTTTCGAACAAGCGACCTTGAATAACTTAGTCGAATTTGTAGAAATTTTTCACGATTTGTGTATGTTTTATAAATTGTTGATTCCTACGCCATAAATTTCTGATGCAAGAATTACTTTTAATCTAGCATCCATTCGCTTTATTGTAGGTGTTACAGAGGGGTATACGCTATCTCAAACAACGGCAAAAAATATAAAGTCAATCATGCTAATTTTTTAAAATATTGTTCGTTTCTCGAATGATGACTATTCAAGGTCAACTCACAACAATTTTCATCAAAATCTGTTAGGCCGTTCAGGCATAAAATGAATTTAATTATTTAGTATATAAGACTAGCGAAACCTAAGCATAGGAGAAAGTGTAGAGGATTATCAGATATATAACTCTACGACATACGTCAAATAATTACTACTGTATAAAATTCAGTGTATTTTTGAACAAGTGACCTTGAATGGACCTAGTCGAATTTGTAGAAATTTTTCACGATTTGTGTATGTTTTATAAATTGTTGATTCCTACGCCATTAATTTCTGATGCAAGAATTACTTTTTATCTAGCATCCATTCGCTATTATTGTAGGTGTTACAGAGGGGTATACGCTATCTCAAGCAACGGCAAAAAATATAGTCAATCATGCTAATTTTTTAAAATATTGTTCGTTTCTCGAATGATGACTATTCAAGGTCAACTCACAACAATTTTCATCAAAATCTGTTAGGCCGTTCAGGCATAAAATGAATTTAACTATTTAGTATATAGGACTAGCGAAACCTAAGCATAGGAGAAAGTGTAGAGGATTATCAGATATATAACTCTACGACATACGTCAAATAATTACTGCTGTATAAAATTCAGTGCATTTTCGAATAAGTGACCTTGAATAGACAGTCGAATTTGTAGAAATTTTTCAAGATTTGTGTATGTTTTATAAATTGTTGTTTCCTACGCCATTAATTTCTGATGCAAGAATTACTTTTTATCTGGCATCCATTCGTTATTATTGTAGGTGTTACAGAGGGGTGTACGCTGTCAAGCAACGACAAAAAATATAAAGTCAATCATGCGTTTGAACCATATGCTTACGATTGATGACGTGGGAACAATTTTCATCAAAATCTGTTAAGCCGTTTAGGCTGTTCAGGTAAACAAAATTTGGCATCTAATTTTTAACTATTCAAGGTCATTGACATCTATTACTTACAACAATTTGATCAATTCAAACAAATATATAAAGAGAAACTAACTTTGTATATAGGACTAGCGAAACCTAAGCACGGAACAAAGTGTAGAGAATAATTAGATATCTGTAACGTCAAGTATAAAATTCCGAACAAGTGACCTTAAATAGACAGTAGAATTTGTAGAAATTTTTCACGATTTGTAATGCAAGAATTACTAAACTTTTATCTAGCATCCATTCGCTATTATTGTAGGTGTTACAGAGGGGTATACGCTATCTCAAGCAACGGCAAAAAATATAAACGGTCAATCATGAGTGATTAGGGTAATTTGATGTCGTGGGAATCAAGTTTTTGTGGACCTAATAATGGTACCAGGGCAAACGGCGTACCCACTGCATTCTGCCTTGACTCTGTTGATGAATTTTAATACTAGCGGCTTCAGCCGCACGTACTGTCTCTTTGACCGACTGCATTAAGTTCTGAGCGTTGCCTTCTAACATCTCTGTCGCCTCGCGGTCTTCTTCTGAACCTATGGAACACTGGGATGTTACATTTACTCTTACATCAATAAAAATAAAAAATAATGATTTTTTTAAGTACCTGGTCGAGGTATTCCCATAGTGCCAGCTATGTTAATCCAAATAGACACATATATACATATTAGTCAAATTTTTCATACAACAATAATAATATAACCGTTTAGATGTAAAAGTAACCAAGCTAACATAAAATAAAAGGATGTATTATTATTGTTTAATAATATTAATGTTAATACATAAGTATAAATTAGTTAAAATATGTATTGGCTAAAGTATAGAATAGGGTCCAAATTCAAAATGTTTAAATGATTATATATCGGTTCTTTAGCATCCTATTTATTAAGATAAAGTAAAATTAAAACACGAAAGCAAAGATTTGATGAGTTTTTGTAGTAAAGTGTGTCGCTTGATAGTTTAAAAATTTAGTATCTAACTAGCGTAACCTCGGCTTCGCCGAGTTTTCCCTAGGGCTCCGCCGATATTGGTTTGATGCCCACGTAACATGCCCACCCAAACTGCCCACGCAACATGCCCACCCAAACGCCCACGCAACATGCCCACCTAAACTGCCCATCCAAACTTCCCACGCAACATGCCCACCTAAAAAGCCGAGTTTTCCCTAGAGCTCCGCCGATAGTGGCTTATGATGCCCACGTAACATGCCCACCAAACTGCCCACGCAACATACCCACCCAAACTGCCCACGCAACATGCCCACCTAAACTGCCCACGCAACATGCCCACCCAAACTGCCCACGCAACATGCCCACTTAACCTTTGCCGAGTTTCCCTAGGGCTCCGCCGATAGTGGTTTATGATGCCCACGTAACATGCCCACCCAAACTGCCCACGCAACATGCCCACCCAAACTGCCTACGCAACATGCCTACTCAAACTGAGCACGCAATATGCCCACGCAACATGCCCACCCAAACTGCCCACGCAACATGCCCACTTAACCTTCGCCGAGTTTCCCTAAGGCTCCGCCCATAGTGGTTTATGATGCCCAAGTAACATGCCCACCCAAACTGTCGACGCAACATGCCCACCTAAACTGCTCACGCAACATGCCCACCCAAACTGCCCACGCAACATGCCCACCCAAACTGCCCATCCAAACTGCCCACGCAACATGCCCACCTAAAAAGCCGAGTTTTCCCTAGGGCTCCGCCGATAGTGGTTTATGATGCCCACGTCACATGCCCACCCAAACTGCCCACGCAACATGCTCACCTAACCTTCGCCGAGTTTCCCTAGGGCTCCGCCGATAGTAGTTTATGATGCCCACGTAACATGCCCACCCAAACTGCCCACGCAACATGCCCACCCAAACTACCCACGCAACATACCCACCCAAACTGCCCACGCAACATGCCCACCCAAACTGCCCATCCAAACTGCCCACGCAACATGCCCACCTAAAAAGCCGAGTTTTCCCTAGGGCTCCGCCGATAGTGGTTTATGATGCCCACGTAACATGCCCACCCAAACTGCTGTTAGGCTAAGTTAGGTTACCATTACATTAAAGTGACCATATTCTATACTCCGCCTTATGTATTACCTTGGGCTCCAAGCATAGTGGCCTTAACGGTAGACAATATCTTCAACTGAGTTCCAATCGTTGGAATTCTTTCGCATACTTGCAAAAGATTCGTACGGATTCTTTTATCAGTACATTCTCTTGCCAGCAATTTTGCCAACCTAGTCACCTATGAATGAATTTGATTGATACACACAGCACAAAAGTTGTCGGCTGGTGTTTTGAATATATCCTTACCTCTTCTCCGGCTTCAGCGAGCTGTTTAGCTGTGGCAATCAACTCGCGTTTACTCGATCTACAATCCTCTCTGACGAGTTCTGACAGTCGGGCCATCAACCTAGCCATTCTCTTAGCGGCTGCTACCATGGCGTTATCTTTGCTTGACCATTGTCTGACCTCGGCATGGAGGCCTCTGGCTGCCTGCATGATAGGGTGCTGAGACCCCGCGGCCCCAGCTCTGTGGAAGACATCGTCTTCGTCGTCTGTCTCAGCGGGAGCTGGGGGGCGAATTGGGATTGATGTGTCTTGGGTTGGAAGTGGTGGACGTGGAGGAGCAGTTTCTAAGATATTTATTTTAAAAAATAGTATATTATGTTTTAAAAGAATTAAATGCAAATTCAAAGTAATGGACAATTTGACCACCCAAAACTGGGTAGAGATTTAGACTTCATAAGTATACCAATTTTCATAATTTTTTAAAATAATTGCGTTAGCTTCCACAGTCTGAGAAATGAGAAATATTCGTTTTCCGGGAATGGGCTGTGTCATATTTTGAGTCAGAGCTCAACGTTTCGCCCGCAGTCATATGGGGCATCTTCAGGAGCAAGGGGGATAGTGGTTTTTGCCCTAGGGCTCCGCCGATAGTGGTTTATGATGCCCACGTAACATGTTCGCCCAAACTGCCCACGCAACATGCCCACCTAAACTGCCCACGTAACATGCCCACCCAAACTGCTCACGCAACATGCCCACCCAAACTGCCCACGCAATATGCCCACCTAACCTTCGCCGAGTTTCCCTAGGGCTCCGCCGATAGTGGTTTATGATGCCCACGTAACATGCTCACCCAAACTGCCCACGCAACATGCCCACCCAAACTGTCCATCCAAACTCCTTCTATTCATTAAAATAAAGTGAATTAAAGACACGGAAGCAAAAATTTGATGAGTTTTTGTAGTATAGTGTGTCACTTGATAGTTTAAAAATTTAGTATCTAACTAGCGTAACCCGACGTGTCAACCACGCTAGAGGCCGAGTTTAAGCAACAAGGAGGGAGACTCAGTTTATAAGGTTACCCGACGTGTAAACCACGCTAGAGGCCAAATAAACCAAGTAACCGTGTTTAAGACAGTACTATCCCCCTTGCTCCTGAAGATACCCCATATGACTGCGGGCAAAACGTTGAGCTCTGACTCAAAATATGACACAGTCCATTCCCGGAAAACGAATATTTCTCACTTCATAATTTTTTGTTGAATGGTCTGCAAATAAACACAATTTGAATCACCGGACATCTGTCGAATTTTAGTGCGCGATCGACGCGTCGATCACGCATTAAAATTCAACAAATCTAGGGCGAATGTTATCTTTAAAAATATTTAAATAAATCTTTGTCCAGACGGTTTTAAAATTTGAAAATGAGTGACTTTATATTTTGAACCCCGTAGAACACGAATTCCGTGTTACTTTGAAGATATTTTAAACCGTTCAGGAGTTATGACCAAAATAAATTGAATGTTTTTGTGGCAAATTTTTACAAAATTTCGATTATATTTTCTGGAATCCCTAAGGCCTTTTTGACACTTTTAAAACATTAATATATCAAATCGACCCTCCTGAGTTCGATTTTGCAATAATAAACATTCTATCTTTAACCATAAACGAGATATTGACAGATATTTAACGTCACATTTTTTGCTAAAAATGTACAATTTTTGATCCCGGATTCGAGAAGTTTTAACCGGATATTTAGACGTTTTTATACCGGATATATACAAATCAAACCTTTAAAAATCATTTTTGCAAGAATAAACACTGTATCTTGAACCAAAATTATTGTGATATTGAACCATTTTTGGCCGAAACATGACAATATCTCGAAATTAACACTAAAATCGTGTTGTACGAGGGTTAAAATATATATTAACTCGCGGGGTTTCAGCTAGTGTAAAATTTATTTTTTGTGCTTGTGCTCGTATCAGTGTCAGTGTTTATCATATTTTGTAATTATCTTTGAATTTGCATTTTTAAAATATGTAAAACATATTTTACCGTCTTCCATAATATATTGAGATATAAAACATCCTAAGTAGCATGAAAAAACAACACAATATAGGTACAAATTCATGAAAAGACAAAACAATTACCATGTTAATTTAATTATATACATGCATACTATCCCCAAATATTAGTAATATTTACAAACAATTAAATACATTCGACCATATTTAAAAAGCAAAGCATTACCTTCTCTGTTCGACTGATTTTGATCTGCCAGCTCTCGACACAGAAGCTCAGAATTATCACCTAAATAAACATGGCTAAGTACATTTTCACACAAACACAAATGAAAAATTTGTGTGAAAATGTACCTCTAGCCCATTTTGGCAATGGGGATATTCTGCCATGATGCGAATGTGGTGGGCTAAGATCCCTTCGTGGTTCCGGTGACGGAATTTGGCGGACGGATTCACCAACTACAATAACTCGTTTATACCTAGCATTCAGCGGCGACACGACAATAACGGAATCGGTTCAAACACTTTCCACGAAGTAAAATATGAAGCGAAAATAAATTTTTCTTAGGCATTTAAGGATTTGGATCTATTTTGCGTCCTTGAGGTACTCCATTCGTAGTACTAAATGAACTAGCTATTATATATTTATCTGCTAACGTACGGCTTCGTTTGTTTGCTTCAAATGCCTCCCCACTACATGGCAATTTTGAAAAAATGTTTCCCTGTGAAAACTACGCCTTTTTTCCATAATATGAACCGATTCCAAGTTTTACATATTTACAAAAACATGTAACATATCCACACATACTTACAATATTTTAACTGCCGTGCACGAAAATTCATTTTAGTTATTAAAACATATTAAAATGAAGTGAGATATTAATTACCTTAACCTTATTATATTAATAATGTGGATATGTTACATGAATCTACCAATGATACGTATATACAATAAGTCTTGCGTTAATAGCGCTATATTAACCCTTACAGATTAATTTGAAGATATTTCACACAGATAAGTTCTGCCAAATACCCGAAAAAGGTGTGTAGGAAAATTTCGCCACCTTGCAACACGATTTTAGTGGATGTTTCGGCCAAAAATGGTTCAGTTTAACATAAATCGTAATTTGTGTTAAATGTACAGTGTTTATAAGGTGTAAAAGTGGTTAAATTTTTGGTTGAAAACATCTGAAACCCGGGTTTATTTTTGGTTAAAATGTGAGGTCAAATTTGCTGAATTTTAATGTGCGACCGACGCGTCGATTGCGCACTAAAATTCGACAGTTGTTTGGTGAATTCAAATTGAGTTTATTTGATGACCATTCAACAAAAAATTATGAAAATTTGTATACTTATGAAAGAAAGTGCGTAGAATTGAATGGTGAAATCAAATTTTTTATATTTGTCCAACTTTGGGTGGTTTTTAAACATTTCCCAACTCTTTAATATCGGTGAAGTTATCTTCAAATTAACACGGTATTCGTGTTGTACGGGGTTCAAAATATAAATTTTGTATATTTAAAAATGTTGGCGCTATAAGAACAAGACTTAAGCAGCTATTAATACAAATGCAAAGATAAGAAAAGCAGAAACCATTTTTACCTTTTTCAGCGAAATAATTGTGAGGCTTTATAGGATCTGAAATAGGATTTACAAATATTAGAACAGCTTTACTTAGTAGCTTCTACTTTGGAGATTAGATTTCTACAATACTATGTACATTTTTTAAGTTATTTAGATTTTAATTTTTACATTTTTTGTAGTGAAAATCAAAAATTAAAGACGGGTTAAGCCTAAAATATACAGGGTGGGGCAGAAAAACCTATCCGATTTCAAATCCCTTTTTCCCAGAAGAGGGAGCAGGTAGAGTAGTGGGGTAAAAACCGTTAGAAAGTCGGTTTTATGCCATTTGTCAGTAGTCAACATGCCTTGGTCTGGTGAACATCGTGCTTTTGTTATTGAGCGGTTTATCGAATGCGGCGGTTCGATAATTGCTACACAACGTGCTTTTCGAATTCATTTCGGACTCGGGCGTCATGATCCTGTTCCACATCACGCTACGATTAAAGTGTGGGTGTCAAATTTTAGACAGACGAGTTCAGCATTAAAAAGAAGTCGCCTGGACGTCCCAGGACAGCAACAGGACCTGAAAACGTGGCCAATGTGAGAGCCGCGATTGAACGTTCCCCGCGTCGTTCGGCGCGAAAACATTCGCTCGCTTTGGCGATTTCCAACCGCAGTATTCGGCGCATTTTGCACCGGGACCTCAAAATGCATCCCTACAAAATGGTTGTTGCACAGGAATTAAGTGAAAGGGATTTTGAAACCCGTACGAACCTGTGTCGCGATCTCCGAGAACTCCCAAACGACGATGTTGTGCTCTTCACGGACGAAGCCCATTTTCACCTTTGTGGTGCCGTTAACAGGCAGAATTTTCGATATTGGAGTGACGAAAATCCTCGAGAAATCCATCAGGAACCCCTCCATAGCCCAAAAGTGACTGTGTGGTGTGCTCTTTCCCGCCTAGGCGTCTGGGGGCCTTACTTTTTTGAAGAAAATGGGCAAACCGTAACGGTCAACAGCGAGCGCTATTGTTTCATGCTGGAAAATTTTCTTAGACCCAAAATGGAAGAAAATGGCGTGGAAAATGTGTGGTTTCAACAGGATGGTGCAACCGCCCACACATCGCGACGATCAATGGACATTCTCAGGGAACTGTTTCCCGGTCGCCTCATTTCCCTGAGAGGTGATCTTGGCTGGCCGCCGCGCTCACCGGATCTCACTCCATGTGACTTCTTCCTTTGGGGTTACCTCAAATCGAAGGTTTACCAGCATCGACCAAGGACCCTTCTTGCTTTACGAAGGGAAATTGCTCGGGCAATTGAAGAAATTCCTGTGGAAATGACGGTGAAAGTCATGGAAAGCTACCGCGAGCGCCTAAATCAGTGTATCCGCTCCCAAGGACGACATTTGAGTGATGTGCTTTTCAAAACTTAAATTTAAAAATGGCATAAAATTTGCGATATGTTAATAAAAAATTTTTTTGACAAGTTGAGTGGTTTTAATTTTATAACGTTTTGAAATCGGATAGGTTTTTCTGCCCCACCCTGTATAAACTATCGTTTGAGTTGTTTTTTGTACAAATCCGTCGTTTATTATGATACTAGGTACCCAAGACCCTGCCTTGAGGTACTCCATTCGTTTATTGTCGATATATATGAAGTTACTTACCGTTGATGTTCAATGCGCTGACGTCAGGCAAAGGTGGCAATTCCGGCTGTGGCATAACGGCATCTCTGACCCCCCCTACGGCCCCTAGCAACATTTTATTCGCTTCTCTCCACCGACTAGCCGCTGTAGAATCGTTGGGATTAACCGCAACCGACTTAGCCTCAGCGACCATCACAGGTACGGCTTCTTGTAGTCGATCGGCGGCTTGATTCACACATGATATAAACGAAGGATCTTCGCTGTTATCTGATTCTTGCTTAGCGACCAATAGAACGCGATTTGCTAGCCGGGCAATCGCAGATGTGTTGTCTACCATTTTATGCGCACTTTTATTCCGTATGGCTTCCTCGCATAAAAACGTATGTTTCTGCATTTGTTCCTCACTGGCTTTAATAAAGTCGCTGCTGTTCGTCGCTTCATCGCATAGGCCCCTAACACGCATGACCGTATCTTGCCATTGTTGCCTCAGATTGTCGAAATGTTCATCAGCAGCTTTACTCTGAGGATAATGCATGCGCAATGACCCAGCACTGATGAGTTGTGGTGTTAGCGACTCGACTTGCGAAGAAGCGGAAAGAAGAGACTCGGCTAGTTTTTTGTTTCCGCCACTTCCGCCGGCCGCAACCATTTGGGCCGTTTTGACGGCACGGGCGGACCATGCCTGGAATTGATTCATATATTTACGGTATAAAAATGGTCAAATTTGGGGCTAAAAACTCCTCAAACCCGGATTCAAAAATTGTACATTTTTGACTAAAAATTTGAGGTTAAAATATGTCAATATCTCCATTTCTGTTAAAGATACAGCGTTTATTATTGCAAAAATGAACTCTGGAGGGTTGATTTCATACATATTAATATTTTAAAAGTGTCAATAGGCCTTAGGGATTCCGAAATATATGATTGAAATTTTGTAAAAATTGGGAAAAATTTGCTCCAAAAACATCCGATTTCTTTTGCTTATAATTTCTCAACAGTTCAAATTATCTTAAAATTAACACGAAATTCGTGTTCTACATTGTTCAAAATATAAATTAACTCATTTTCAAATCTAAAAACGGTCTGAAAACTCCTGAAACTCGGGTTCAAAAATTGTACATTTTTGACTAAAAATGTGAGGTTATAAATATGTCAATATCTCAATTTCTGATAAAGATACAGTGTTTATTATCCAAAAATGAATTCCGGAGGGTCGATTTCATACATATTAATATTTTAAAAGTGTCAAATAGGCCTTAGGGATTTCGAAAAATATGATCGAAATTTTGTAAATATTGGGAAAAATTTGCCCTGAAAACATCCGATTTCTTTTGCTTATAATTTCTCAACAGTTCAAATTATCTTAAATTTAACACGAAATTCGTGTTCTACGGGGTTCAAAATATAAATTAACTCATTTTCAAATCTAAAAACGGTCTGAAAACTCCTGAAACTCAGGTTCAAAAATTCTACATTTTTGACTAAAAATGTGAGGTTGTAAATATGTCAATATCTCAATTTCTGATAAAGATACAGTGTTTATTATTGCAAAAATTAACTCCGGAGGGTCGATTTCATACATATTAATATTTTAAAAGTGTCAAATAGGCCTTAGGGATGCCGAAATATATAATCGAAATTTTGTAAAAATTGGGAAAAATTTGCCCTAAAAACATCCGATTTCTTTTGCTTATAATTTCTCAACAGTTCAAATTATCTTAAATTTAACACGAAATTCGTGTTCTACGAGGTTCAAAATATAAATTAACTCATTTTCAAATCTAAAAACGGACTAAAAACTCCTGAAACTCTGGTTCAAAAATTGTACATTTTTCACTAAAAATGTTAGGTTAAAAATATGTTAATATCTCTGTTTCTGTTAAAGATACAGTGTTTATTATTGCAAAAATGAACTCCGGAGGGTCGATTTCATACATATTAATATTTTAAAAGTGTCAAATAGGCCTTAGGGATTCCGAAATATATTATCGAAATTTTGTAAATATTGGGAAAAATTTGCTCCAAAAACATCCGATTTCTTTTGCTTATAATTTCTCAACAGTTCAAATTATCTTAAAATTAACACAAAATTCGTGTTCTACGAGGTTCAAAATATAAATTAACTCATTTTCAAATCTAAAAACGGTCTGAAAACTCCTGAAACTCTGGTTCAAAAATTGTACATTTTTGACTAAAAATGTGAGGTTAAAATTATGTCAATATCTCCATTTCTGTTGAAGATACAGTGTTTATTATTGCAAAAATGAACTCTGGAGGGTCGATTTGATACATATTAATATTTTAAAAGTGTCAAATAGGCCTTAGGGATTCCGAAAAATATGATCGAAATTTTGTAAATATTGGGAAAAATTTGCCCTGAAAACATCCGATTTCTTTTGCTTATAATTTCTCAACAGTTCAATTTATCTTAAAATTAACACAAAATTCGTGTTCTACGGGGTTCAAAATATAAATTAACTCATTTTCAAATCTAAAAACGGTCTAAAAACTCCTGAAACTCTGGTTCAAAAATTGTACATTTTTGACTAAAAATGTGAGGTTAAAATTATGTCAATATCTCTATTTCTGTTAAAGATACAGTGTTTATTATTGCAAAAATGAACTCCGGAGGGTCGATTTCATATATATTAATATTTTAAAAGTGTCAAATAGGCCTTAGGGATTCCGGAAAACATGATCGAAATTTTGTAAAAATTGGGAAAAATTTGCCCCAAAAACATCCGATTTCTTTAACTCATAACTCCTTAACGGTTTAAAATATCTAGAAATTAACACGAAATTCGTGTTCTACGAGGTTCAAAATATAAATTAACTCATTTTCAAATGTAAAAAACATCTGCACAAAGTTTTATTTAAATATTTCCAAGACTCCGAATTTCTCGCTATTAAAATTTTTATTTGGTTATATATTTGGCAGAACTTTCCGAGAAATACAAAAAATTAACTGAACATAATTTATTTATATTTAAAATTGGCGAAATCTTGATTATTTTTTAATGATTGACATTTAAATTTTATATTAAAATGTATTAGCTAACCTGTATAACATTCGGCTAACACACCGCTCTTTGAAATAATCTAAACACGATTTTATATTTATTGCAATACTTATGGCCTATAAACACAAAAAATATACGCAAAAAAATTTATTTAGCTTTATTTAATATTTTGACAACCTCTGTCGGTAATACAGGACAATTCGAAATATTTGGCAACGCTGGCCACATGGCGACGTCAACAAGCTTTAATGTTTTGACATGTCGGTAATATAGAACAATTAGAGAAATTTGGCGCTGTTCACAGTTCAAAATGGCGACCTGTTCTTATAACAAAAAGACGTCAAAAATGAAAAACAAGTTCGATGACTGAAAAGAAATTGTTAATGGTGTTCAAACATGTTTTGCACATACCTGTAAGGCTTGGGCCTTTTCGCCAAAATTCTGCTCTCGTCCGGGGGTTCCTTCGGGCACGTTCACAGCATCTACAAAACTCTTTAACGGACTCGCTACATCCATAAAATCTTGCACGACTCGCGTAACAAGAGCGTGGGATATTTTTTGCTTCAATTCATGAAGCGCGTGCGCGAGTTTCCGCGCTATTTCCGGCGCCCGTGGGTTCGTTGCATTCGCACTAGACATAAAAAAGGTGTTCCACAAGGGATGTATCCAGGCCTTGTACAACTCACCTCAATTCTTCACAAAGGGCATTAACTCTGTCGCAAAGTTCGCCCAGTTCTTGCTGTTGGGCCCCTGGGAGACCTTTCGCCACTTTTCGCCCCTCTTCCACGATTAATTCAATAGCTCTGCGCCCCAAACCCTTGTCGTCTTTATCTGGATTTGACAGCCATTTTCTGGCTTGTTCCAATCGACCGGAAACGGTGTGAGCCGCTTGTTGTAGACCCATCCGGTCAACGGATACGATTGCCGAAAGAATAGACGCTTGGAGATTCGATAGGGCTTCGCGTATTCCCTTACTAAGGGATTCTGACTGGGGGGTTGGGGATTTTAAATTGGCCCGGAGTTCACACAACGCGTCGGTCATTGTGTGTAATGAGGAAATTTGTTTATGTATTGACGCGGCGTCTTCTGGCAAACACCTATAATTAAATAAAAATGTATCATCCCTTTAGATTAAGTTTTCTGGCAGAATTGCATGGATGCTACATTAATAATTACCTTTCGGCCACGCGTTCGGCGTGTTCTAATATTTGGCGTAAAGATTTCTCCCCGATGCCCCCGCGTAATGCCGTTGGATCCATAAGCCAATCATTGGCCGCGTTCATTTTATTTTGAATAGCATTCGATAATTTTTTCAGCACCGTCAAATTATCCAAATCACTTTGATCTTCATCATAAGTCGTCAATTGAAGTACTCGAATTATTTCATGTATTTCATCGCTCATACGTCTAGCTAAATAATTTCTATTTTCTGCTGCTTCATCCACGCCTTTACCCCCCGACGATACGACATGAATAAAGACTTTCATGCCGCAAATCAAAATAGGGGCTAGAGTTTTGACTTGCTCTAAACATCTGACTAAAATTTCAGCGTGGACTTGATGGGTTAGCTCTTTTTCTCGCGCGGAAACTTCTCTGGAAACTTTGCTAAGACATGGACTCAAATCTCGAAGAAACTGCACGAGTTCTTCCATGGTTTCTATGACCTCAGCGACCGCTAAGTAGTCTAAAACGCGATGGCATTCCCGAACAAGTTTTCGGACCTCGGATTCATCGAAGCAAAGCAGCAACGCTGATGTCGCTTGTAAAATACCCCCAGAGCCTTCAATCAACCGTTTACGAGCGGGTGCTGAATAAGGGTCTTCTTTTAACATCCTGGCAGCATCTTCAAGAAGATGCGACGCCCTTTCCACTTTAGCTAGGGCTGAAGGCATGTCTTGTCTTAGCAAAGGATCATCTGAACTTGCGATAGTTTCCCTTCCTACTTTCACTAAGTTGGCAACGGCTCGAGAAACAACCTGTACAGGTCGTTCAAGGTCAGGCATGGCGTTGCCATCTTCGGCTTCTTCATGGAGGATTACTAGACGTGAAACCTAGGGATGCAACCTTGCTTGTAAACCTAATTTTAGTTTGTATAATAACTTACAAAAAAGTCTATTATCAAATAAATATTGCAATACGCAACTATCATAGCGACATTTAACTACAAACCACTAAATAAAAACTGGTTAATATTTACATATAACGCCAACATATATATAAGTGTGAACTTGAGAAAAATGTGTGGTCCGATACTTTCATAATTATACAAATACATATTTATATGTAAATAAAACAAAACGAACAACACGCTTTGGCGCCGTTCTGGTCTGAAAATCCCTGTTATTGATAAAAACTTTAGGGAACAGAAATGCAGGTTTCAAAAATTTGTTAATCTCCCTGAAAGGCGATATTCTCTGGCCAGCGCATTCGCCAGATTTAGCACCGTGCGATGTTTCTCAAAACCGAGAAACCTACAAACCCTAAAAGAAGCGATCTGCATAGATATCCACCGTATATCCCAAAAAATGCACGAGAGTTATGCAAAATTCAAAAGTCGCTAGCAACAGTTTTTGGACAATGGTGGACACCATTTGGCCGATATTATTTTCAAAAATAATCAATAGAATAGTGAATCATAAATATACTTTTTTCAATGCGCAACAATAATGAAATTTCTATATATATATATATATATATATATATATATATATATATATCGGTCGGGATCGAACCTGGTTCCTTGGATTCGCGACCAGACACTCAGGAACGCGGCCACGAGACCCCATAAGACTATATAAAAACTTAAAATCTTTATCCCTTTTCTTCCATGGGGGATGAAGGGTAAAACACATCAAAGGGTAGGGCATCCAAAGGCACGCACGTATGCTTAATAATTTCAAGACTAAATAAAAACCCTCAGACACTCAGGAACGCGGCCACAAGACCCCATAAGAATATATAAAAACTTAAAATCTTTATCTCTTTTCTTCCGTGGGGGATGAAGGGTAAAAGACATCAAAGGGTAGGGCATCCAAAGCCACGCACGTATGCATAATAATTTCAAGACTAAATAAAAACCCTCAGACACTCAGGCACGCGGCCACAAGACTCCATATATATATACATATATATATATATATATATATATATATATATATATATATATATATATATATATATATATGCGTCTTTTACAAATTCTTCAATTTCTGTATAATTAATTTTCCTTTCATAATAATAGTTTCATATTATACAGTTGTCTCACAACTTTTGGTACAACCTTTAAGGGCATATATATATATATATATATATATATATATATATATATATATATATATATGAGCCCAAACCATTTTCAACAACTAAATTATAAAACATACGCAAATGGCGTATTTTTAAACTTATAATAGTATATTTATATTGAAAGTAAATACCCCGCAAATTTACTTCATAAAATGCCGACAAACGACGCAACAGTCGCCGACAAAAAATTCATGAATTTAGGGCGAAAACATCTTTTAATAATTCGTACGCTTTTCAATCAAATTAAACTAAAATTGGTACAGGGCTTACAGAAAAGTCCAAACAGATAATATTCTGACCGGTATACATATTCAAATATATATATTTGACAGTTGTGAAAAAAAGAGATAAAAATTTTAAGTTTTTATATAGTCTTATGGGGTCTCATGGCCGCGTTCCTGAATGTCTGGTCGCGAGTCTGATGAACCGGGTTCAATCCCGACCGACGCCTAATATTTCGAATTTTAAATGGCACAAAATTGATCCCTATGGTGCACTCTTTACGCCAGCAATGAGTGCCCGTGAAGTGACGCCTGGTAAGCGCCCGCACGGTACAAATATGTCATCATCAATATTGATATATGTGTACAAAGCAGATTGGCACACCCAGCAATGGTTGATATATTTTTTGGGTGATACATTTTTTATTTTATATATATGGGGTCTCGTGGCCGCGTTTCTGAGTGTCTGGTTGCGAATCTGAGACCGACGCCTAATATTTTGAATTTTAAACAGCACAAAATTGACCCCTGTGCTGCACTCTCCACGGCAGCAATAAGCTTCTTCATGGAGGATTACTAGACGTGAAACCTAGGGACGCAACCTTGGTTGTAAACCTTATTTTAGTGTGTACAAAAACTTACAAAAAAATCTATTATCAAATAAATATTGCAATACGCAACTATCATAGCGACATTTAACCACGAACCACTAAATAAAAACTGGTTAATATTTACATATAACGCCAACATATATATAAGTGTGAACTTGAGAAAAATGTGTGGTCCGATACTTTCATAATTATACAAATACATATTTATGTGTAAATAAAACGATACGAACAACACGCTTTGGCGCCGTTCTGGTCTGAAAATCCCTGTTATTGATAAAAACTTTAGGGAACAGAAATGCAGGTTTCAAAAATTTGTTAATCACCCTGAGGCGATATTCCCTGGCCAGCGCATTCGCCAGATTTAGCACCGTACGATGTTCCTCAAAACCGAGGAACCTACAAACCCTAATGAAAGTGATCTGCATAAATATCCACTGTATATCCCAAAAAATACACGAGTTATGAAGGATAAAAGACATCAAAGGGTAGGGCATCCAAAGCCACGCACGTATGCATAATAATTTCAAGACTGGATAAAAACTTTCAGACACTCAGGCACGCGGCCACAAGACCCCATATATATATATATATATATATATATATATATATATATATATATATATATATATACATTTGCGTCTTCTACAAATTTTTCAGTTCTGCATAATTAATTTTCCTTTCATAATATTAGTTTCATATTATACAGTTATCTCACAACTTTTGGTACAACCTTTAAGGCCATATATATGAGCCCAAACCATTTTCAACAACTAAATTATAAAACATACGCAAATGGCGTGTTTTTAAACTTATAAATGTATAATTATATTAAAAGTAAATACCCCGCAAATTTACATTGTAAAATGCCGGCAAGCGACGCAACAGTCGCCGACAAAAAAGTTCATGAATTTACGGCGAAAACATCTTTTAATAATTTGTACGTTTTTCAATCAAATTTATATATATATGGGGTCTTGTGGCCGCATGCCTGACTAGCTGAGAGTTTTTATTTAGTCTTAAAATTATTATGCATACATGCGTGGCTTTGAATGCCCTACCCTTCGATGTCTTTTACCCTTCATCCCCTAACCTCTCAGAAAAGAGATAAAAATTTTAATTTTTTATATAGTCTTATGGGGTCTCATGGCCGCGTTCCTGAATGTCTAGTCGCGAATCTGGGGAACCGGGTTCGATCCCGAGCGACGCCTAATATTTCTAATTTTAAATGGCACAAAATTGATCCCTGTGATGCACTCTCCACGCCAGCAATAAGTGCCCGTGAGGTGACGCCTGGTAAATACCTACACGGTACAAATATGTCATCATCAATACCGATATCTGTGTACAAAGCAGATTGGCACACCCAGAAATGGATGATATATTTTTTGGATGGTACATTTTTTTATTTTATATATATATATGGGATCACGTGGCCGCGTTCCTGAATGTCTGGTCGCGAATCTGGGGAACCGGGTTCGATCCCGACCGACGCCTAATATTTCCAATTTTAAATGGCACAAAATTGACCCCTGTAGTGCACTCTCCACGCCAGCAATGAGTGGCCGTGAGGTGACGCCTGGTAAGCGCCCGCACGGTACAAATAAGTCATCATCTTTACCGATATCTGTGTAAAAAGCAGATTGGCACACCCAGCAATGGGTAAGAAGCCGTGATGATATATATATACTCATTATATAAGTATGTAGGTGTAACTATTACATTAAAAATGTCACACATTTTCAACGTAGGACGAATTATTCAAATTATGTTTACTTCTAGTCGCTATATTTGGTAACTACAATTAAACTTGACTTATATAGATAACTAGAACAAAAATTTGGCCTTTGATACAAACAATATCACCACTCTGGAATATGCCCCTATATTTGGCAACGCTGATCCTGCCGATGTTCATCTGTTTCCTCGGCTAAAAGGGGATGTTTCATTTGTTTTAAACACGAAAGAGGTCACAAGTGTATAAATGCCGAAAATTAATATGAAAATATTTTCGATAAATTCTAATTGACGTATTTTGAGAACATTTTGACGGTGCGTCATATATATTTTTAAAAATAAATAACAATAAGTAAAGAAAACAGATAAGAGTTTAGTAAGAATATCATAAAATGCCACGCCTTATTCTAAAAATAGATATTACAAATGACATTTCGAACAACACTACTAATTATTTTAGTAGGAAACCGGTAAATGTTAACCACAAATCTATATTTTTTTATTGCGAAATAAAATTTGCACATAACCTTCTCAAACAGTTTAGGTTATTTTATATTAGAAAAACTTTATTTTACATAGACTGTACTAAAATTTCAATAATACTATTTACAACAAAAATGGTTGTACATTTACAACAACAATAGTTGTACATTTACAACAACAATAATTATGAAAAACAATAACTTACCTGTAAGGCAACAGGCTCCAAGATGCTTTCAATCGTTTTCGTATGAAACACAGGCATTTTAACACTTAATTTTAACAACAAACTAAGAAAAATTAAAGTAACACAAGGTAGAATATAACACCAAACCCAAAATTCACAATAACCACACAATAACCTTGTACAATTCCTTAAAAGGCTGGCTTCAACAACACTCAACACTCGACACAGATTGATTGACACTTTGGCCACTGGAAAATGTGGGGGCAGCACTTGTATGTTGTTGAGGCTGACGCTCTCATAAATTTCCACAAATTTTGACAAATAAACTTGTTCGATCTTAAAAAATTTGTATCGCATCGCTCTTAAATCCCTAAATATATTAAAAATGTATTAAATCAAACTGCCATACCGACAGAGTCGATATATCAAACAGAGCATTTTAGCGCTGATATGTCATACTTAATGTTATGCAGATTGAATAGTGTATTTTAACCATAAATTTCCATGAATTTTACCAAGAAGTAAACTTGTTCAACCTTAAAGATTTGTATCGCATCGCCCCTAAATATCTAAATATATTAAAAATGTATTAAATCAAACTGCCATACCGACAGAGTCGATATGTCAAACATAGTTCGAGCATTTTGGTGCTGATATGTCATACCTAATGTTATGCAGGTTGGATAGTGTATTTTAACCATAAATTTTGACAAGAAGTAAATTTATTCCACCTTACAAATTTATATCGCATCGCCCTTAAATCTCTAAATATATTAAAAATGTATTAAATCTAACTGCCATACCGACAGAGTCGATATGTCAAACATAGTTCAAGCATTTTGGTGCTGATATGTCATACCTAATGTTATGCAGATTGGATAGTGTATTTTAACCATAAATTTTGACAAATTTTGACAAGAAGTAAATTTATTCCACCTTACAAATTTATATCGCATCGCCCTTAAATTTCTAAATATATTAAAAATGCATTAAATCAAACTGCCGTACCGACATACTCGATATGTCAAACATAGTTCAAGCATTTTGTCGCTGATATGTCATACTTAATGTTATGCAGATTGGATAGTGTATTTTAACCATAAATTTGGACAAATTTTGACAAGAAGTAAATTTATTCCACCTTACAAATTTATATCGCATCGCCCTTAAATTTCTAAATATATTAAAAATGCATTAAATCAAACTGCCGTACCGACAGAGTCGATATGTCAAACATAGTTCAAGCATTTTGGTGCTGATATGTCATACCTAATGTTATGCAGATTGGATAGTGTATTTTAACCATAAATTTCCACAAATTTTGATAAGAAGTAAACTAGTTCCACCTTAAATATTTGTATCTCACCGCCCCTAAATGTCTAAATATATTAAAAATGTATTAAATCAAACTGCCATACCGACAGAGCCAATATGTCAAACATAGTTCGACCATTTTGGCGCTGATGTCATACCCAATATTATGCAGGTTGGATAATACATTTTAACCATTATTTTCATTAAAAAACATGATTTCTTCAAATTTCAAGTATGTATAATTAATTTTAAGTTATTTTTATGTATAAATTTCAACAAGTGTCGTCATTAAATAAAATATTTTAAGTTCGAATTGGATTCATTGATTCCTTTTAGTACTGCTTATTAAAAATATATAGACAGAGGGCGCGCACTGCCTTAATAAAGTTAAAGAGATAATGAATGTCCTTTTTGACATTGGATTCGAATTGTGTGATCTTCACTTGTTTTTTAAAACAAAAGTGATATAGTGGTAAGTATAGATTTTTAAAATAAATTAATATTTTTTGTATAAACCATTTATTTATTTATAATAATTATAAATAATTGTTTTATTGATTATGACAAAAATTTATAATAATTAAATACATGGAAAACAGTGAATATTTGACATAAACCACATAAACCTATCATGATTGTTGTGTGTTCAAGTGCGCTACGGCTTTAAAATAAATTATAACCAATATATTAACTTTAAAAATTCATTTTTATGTCATTATTATCTTATATCTATGTAACAATATTTTTTACGACGCCGATAAAAATAATTTACGACATTTGCGTAATCCTAGGTATATAACCTTAAATTCTCGATTACCAAAGTGACTCAGTGATGTCTCTCCGGTCGGAATGGATCGTTACTTCGCCTTTTCCGGGTCAAAAACTCGGGACTTCCGGTCTCAGGAAAAAAGTGAAAGTGTTCATGGAAAAACATTATACAGAGAACTTCATTCAGTGCACACTTGAAGCTCAAGGAAAGAAATTAGTTGGGAGTACGTTAGTTCTCGGAGGCGATGGCAGATATTTTAGCAAACAAGCGGTTCATATTATCGTTCGGATGTGCGCGGCTAATGGGGTAAGTACATATTTACTCTGACTAAACTTTAAAATTAACCTAACCTAACTTTGTGTTTGGTATTTTAAACTGGCCTGCTGATTTAATTTGGGGTAAATGCTGGTAAAAACTCGTTTTTTATGCAGGTGGCGAAAATATTGTTGGGCCAAGGAGGCATTTTATCCACCCCTGCCGTGTCCAATATTATTCGCAAATATAAAATTCTTGGTAAGTAATTTTTTGTAACGTTTTATATTTGAGATGGTCATCGTGGGATTATTTTGGGGACATCGTGGGATTATTTTGGGGTCATCGTGGGATTATTATGGGAGCAATGTGGGATCATCGTGGAAGCATTGTGGGATTATTGTAGGAGCATTGTGGGGTCATCGTGGGAGCATTCTGGGGTCATTGTGGGATCATCTTAGAGATGTGCTTTTGTTTGACACTTTTCCATTTGAATTTCATAAATGGTTACTTTTATTTTAAAAAACGTCAATTGTAATTCAAAATAGTCAAATGTAACATTAATATAGTTTTTCATATAAATTTGAAAATAAATACCCCGCGAATTTACTTTGTAAAATGCCGGCAAGCGATGCATCAGTTGCCGACAAAAAATTTCATAAATTTACGGCAAAAACATTACTTCTCTTATCTATGTATTTAGGTTTCCTTAATTATTTTATTTTCGGCTGTGGAAGATGTAAATATTATGTCTTTTCTGATGTGGTTTAAACGTCATTTTAAGACGTTGTTTAGACGTCATTTTAAGATTTATGTAGGCGTCATTTTGACGTGGTTTCGACGTCTTTACTGACGTGGTTTAGATGTCATTTTAAGGCGTTGTTTAAAGATTATTTTGACGTAGTTTCGACGTCTTTTCAGACATGTTTTAAACGTTATTTTAAGACGTTGTTTAGACGTCATTATAAGACTTCTTTAGGCGTCATTTTGACGTCTTTTCAGACGTGGTTCAGACGTCATCTTAAGACGTTGTGTAGACGTCATTATAAGACTATTTAGGCGTCATTTTGACGTAATTTCGACGTCTTTTCAGACGTGGTTCAAATATCATTTTAAAACGTTGTTTAGACGTCATTATAAGACTTATTTAGACGTCATTTTGACGTAATTCCGACGTCTTTCCAGACATTGTTCAGACGTCATTTTAAGACGTTGTTTAAACGTCATTATAAGACTTATTACGTCATTTTGACGTAGTTTCGATGTCTTTTCAGACATGGTTTAAACGTTATTTTAAGACGTTGTTTAGACGTCATTATAAGACTTATTAAGGCGTCATCGTGGGATATGTGTGCACTAAGGGGGGTCATCGTGGGATTATTGTGGGGTCATCGTGGGATCATTGTGGGATCATCTTAGAGATATGCTTTTGTTTTGACACTTTTCCATTTGAATTTCAGAAATAATTATTTTTATTTCAAAAAACGTCAATTGTAATTCAAAATAGTCAAATGTAACATGTTTTAATATAGTTTTTCATATAAATTTAAAAATAAATACCCCGCGAATTTACTTTGTAAAATGCCGGCAAGCGATGCATCAGTTGCCGACAAAAAATTTCATAAATTTACGGCGAAAACATTACTTCTCTTATCTTTGTATTTAGGTTCCCTTAATTATTTTATTTTCGGCTGTGGAAGATGTAAATATTATGTCTTTTCAGATGTGGCTTAAACGTCATTTTAAGACGTTGTTTATACGTCATTATAAGATTTATTTAGGCGTCATTTTGACGTGGTTTCAACATCTTTACTCACGTGGTTTAGATGTCATTTTAAGGCGTTGTTTAAAGATTATTTTGACGTAGTTTCGACGTCTCTTCAGACATGGTTTAAACGTCATTTTAAGAGGTTGTTTAGACGTCATTATAAGACTTATTAAGGCGTCATCGTAGGATATGTGTGCACTAAGGGGGGTCATCGTGGGATTATTGTAGGATCATCGTGGGATTATTGTGGGGTCATCGTGGGAGCATTGTGGGGTCATCGTGGGATCATTGTGGGGTCATCGTGGGATTTTTGTGGGGTCATCGTGGGATTATTGTGGGGTCATCGTGGGAGCATTGTAGGGTCATCTTGGGAGCATTGTGGGATCATTGAGGGGTCATTGTGGGAGCATTGTGGGGTCATCGTGAGATCATTGTGGGATCATCTTAGAGATGTGCTTTTGTTTTGACACTTTTCCATTTGAATTTCATAAATGGTTATTTTTATTTCAAAAAGCGTTAATTGTAATTCAATTACTCAAAGTTAACATGTTTTAATATTTCATATAAAATTGAAAATTAATACCCCGCAAATTTACTTTGTAAAATGCCGGCATGCGATGCGTCAGTTGCCGACAAAAAAATCATAAATTTACGGCAAAAACATTACTTCTCTTATCTATGTATTTAGGTTTCCTTAATTATTTTATTCTCGTCTGTAAAAGATGTGAATATTATGTCTTTTTAGATGTGGTTTAAACGTCATTTTAAGACGTTGTTTAGCCTTATTCAGGCGTCATTTTGACGTAGTTTCGACGTCTTTCCAGACCTTGTTCAGACGTCATTTTAAGACATAGTTTAGACGTCATTATAAGACTTAATTAGACATCATTTTGATGTGGTTTCGACGTCTTTACTGACGTGGTTCGGACGTCATTTTAAGGCATTGTTTAGACGTCATTATAAGACTTATTTAGGCGTCATTTTGACGTAGTCTTAACGTCTTTTCAGACGTGGTTCAGACGTCATTTTAAGACGTTGTTTACACGTCATTATAAGACTTATTGAAGCGGCATTTTGACGTAGTTTCGACGTCTTTCCAGACGTGGTTTAAACGTCATTTTAAGACGTAGTTTACACGTCATTATAATACTTATTGAAGCGGCATTTTGACGTAGTTTCGACGTCTTTTCAGACGTGGTTTAGCTGTCATTTTAAGGCGTTGTTTAGACGTCATTATAAGACTTATTTAGGCGTCATTTTGACGTAGTTTCGACGTCTTTACTGACGTGGTTTACACGTTCTTTTGAGGCGTTGTTTAGAGGTTATGTATGTAACGTTTTGATATTTAAGATGGTCATCGTGGGAGCATTGTGGGGTCATCGTAGGATTATTGTGGGGTCATCGTGGGATCACTGTGGGGTCATCGTGGGATTATTGTGGGGTCATCATGGGATCATTGTGGAGTCATCGTGGGATCATTATGTCTTTACTGACGTGGTTTACACGTTCTTTGAAGGCGGTATTAAGAGGTTATGCTGACGTAGTTTCGACGTTTCTTCAGACGTGGTTTAAGCGTCATTTTAAGACGTTGTTTAGACGTCATTATAAAACTTATTTAGGCGTCATTTTGACGTAGTTTCGACGTCTTTACTGTCGTGATTTTCACGTTCTTTTAAGACGTTGTTTAGGGGTTATGTTGATGTAGTTTCGACGTTTCTTCAGGCGTGGTTTAAACGTCATTTTAAGACGTTGTTTAGACATTATAAAACTTATTTATGCGTCATTTTGACGTAATTTCGACGTCTTTCCAGACGTTGTTCAGATGGCATCTTAAGACGTTGTTTAGACGTCATTATAAGACTTATTTAGGCGTCATTTTGACGTAGTTTCGACGTTATTTCAGACGTGGTTCTGACGTCATCTTAGAACGTTGTTTAGACGTCATTATAAGACTTAATTAGACATCATTTTGACGTGGTTTAGACGTCATTTTAAGGAGTTTGTTTAAAGGTTATTCTGACGTAGTTTCGACGTCTCTTCAGACATGGTTTAAACGTTATTTTAAGAAGTTGTTTAGACGTCATTATAAGACTTATTTGGGCGTCATTTTGACGTAGTTTCGACATCTTTTCAGACGTCATTTTAAGACGTTGTTTAGACGTCATTATAAGACTTCTTTAGGCGTCATTTTGACGTAGTTTCGACGTCTTTTCAGACGGTTTATCAATTTTAGCCAAAGTTGAAAAGTTTTGGATTATATTTTAATATAGTTCTTCATATAAAATTGAAAATAAATACCCCGCAGATATACTTTGTAAAATGCCGGCAAGCGATGCGTCAGTTGCCGACAAAAAAATTCTAAATTTACGGCGAAAACATTACATCTCTTATATATGTATTTAGGTTGGCGAGAAGTGAAATACATAAATTGGGCTTTAAAATGCTTATTTAATGGACTCTATTCTTTTGTGTAAAATATCATTTAGGCCGTAACGACACATTTTACTACAAAAACACATTAAATATTTGCTTCCGTCGCCTAATTTTGATTTATTTTAATGAATAGGAAGAAAATGAAACGATATATAGTCATTCAAACCCATTTTGACTTTGGACCTTATTTTATACTTATGACGTTTTATGAAATACAAGTGGAAATAGTGTAGATAATGACGGAAAATTGCTCTATCAATGTTTTTTATTATGTTTAGGGGGCATTGTTTTGACAGCGTCGCACAATCCAGGGGGCATTCGCGCCGATTTCGGTATAAAATACAATTGTGAAAATGGCGGACCCGCGCCTGATAATGTGACGGATAGAATCCATGCGCTGACGCAAATAATTTCTAGGTATAGAACTGTCTCAGATTTAGACTTTGATTGGGGCGTTATTGGCACTCAAAAATTCACGGTGGACGACAGAAACTTTGAACTACAAGTATTGTCATTTGATTTATTTTATAGACGCCATTTTATTTATTTACAAAATCTTGTAGGTTATAGATCCAGTCGATGATTACCTAACATTAATGCGCAGTATTTTCGATTTTCCATCGCTTCGGTCTTTAATTAAAGGTTCAGAAACTCGAAAACCCTTCAATCTATTGATTGACTCTATGAATGGAGTCACAGGGCCTTATGTCCAAAAAATATTCTGTGAAGAACTTGGGGCAAACCACGAATGCGTAAGACGAGTAATTCCGTTGGATAATTTTGGAGAAATTCATCCAGATCCAAATTTGACATACGCAAAAGAGCTGGTGGACCGAGTCCGGTCAAATGAGGAAATTGACCTCGGCGCGGCGTTTGATGGAGATGGCGATAGGAATATGATTGTGGGACAGGTATATCGATTTTCATAATTTTTTGTTGAATTTTTAAATCACCGGGGATCTGTCGAATTTTAGTGCGCGATCAACGCGTCGATCGCGCATTAAAATTCAGCAAATTTAGGGCGAATGTTATCTACCCAAAAATGGGTAGATATAAAAATTTTGACTTTACCATTCAATTCTACGTACTTTCTTACATAAGTATACCAATTTTCATAATTTTATGTTGAATGGTCTTCAAATAAACACAATTTGAATATTCACCGGAAATCTGTTTGAATTTTAATGCACACTCGACGCGTCGATCACGCATTAAAATTCAAGAAATTTAGGGCGAATATTGTCTTTGAAAATATTTAAATAAAACTTTGTCCAGACGGTTTTAAAATTTGTAAATGAGTGAATTTATATTTTAAACCCCGTAGAACACGAATTCCGTGTTAGTTTGAAGATATTTTAAACCGTAGAGGAGTTGTGCGCAAAATAAATTGAATGTTTTTGTGGCAAATTTTTACAAAATAACGATTACATTTTCTGGAATTCCTAAGGCCTTTTTGACACTTTTAAAATATTAATATATCAAATCGACCCTCCCGAGTTCATTTTTGCAAAAATAAACATTTTATTTTGAACCGTAAACGAGATATCGACCGATATTAAAGAGTTGGGAAATATTTTTTAAAAAACACCCAAAACTGGGTAGATATAAAATTTTTGACTTCACCATTCAATTCTACGTACTTTCTTACATAAGTATATATATTTTCATAATTTTTTGTTGAATGGTCTTCAAATAAACGCAATTTGAATATTCACCGGAAATCTGTTTGAATTTTAGTGCGCAATCGACGCGTCGATCACGCATTAAAATTCAGCAAATTTAGGGCGAATGTTATCTTTATAAATATTTAAATAAAACTTAGTCCAGACGGTTTTAAAATTTGAAAATAAGTGAATTTATGTTTTAAACCTCGTAGAACACGAATTCCGTGTTAATTTGAAGATAATTTGAACCGTTCATGAGATATGAAGAAAATAAAATACATGTTTTTAGGAATATTTTTTATGTTTTGTGTTTTAGGGCGCAATGTTCGTATCCCCAAGCGACAGTCTAGCTGTCCTAGCCGCCCATTTAGACTGCATCCCTTACTTCAAACAACATGGCGTGCAGGGCTTCGCCCGGTCAATGCCCACAGCTGGAGCCGTGGACAGAGTGGCCCAAAAACTCGGAAAAGAGTTCTTTGAAGTTCCAACCGGTTGGAAATATTTCGGCAATTTAATGGACGCTGGGAGACTGTCGTTATGTGGCGAAGAAAGTTTCGGGTATGTACTAAAAATTTCTAGCACTTTTTACAAAATTTTTAGCACTTTTTACAAAATTTTGATCTTATTTTCCGAAAATCCTAATGCCTTTTTGACACTTTTGAAATATTAATATATCAAATCGACCCTCCGGAGTTTGTTTCTGCAAGAATTAACACTTTATCTTTAACCAAAATTGAGATATTGATCGATATTTAACCTCACATTTTTAGTCAAAAATGTACAAAGATTTAAAAACCACCCAAAACTGGGTAGATATAAAAATTTTGACTTCACCATTCAATTCTACGTACTTTCTTACATAAGTATACCAATTTTCATAATTTTTTGTTGAATTTTGAATTCACCGGCAATCTGTCGAATTTTAGTGCGCAATCGACGCGTCGATCACGCATTAAAATTCAGCAAATTTAGGGCGAATGTTATCTTTAAACATATTTAAATAAATCTATGTCCAGACGGTTTTAAAATTTGCAAATGAGTGAATTTATGTTTCAAACCCCGTAGAACACGAATTTCGTGTTAATTTGAAGATATTTTAAACCGTTGAGGAGTTCAGAGCAAAATAAATTGGAAGTTTTTGTAGCAAATTTTTGCCATATTTCGACCCTATTTTCCGGAATTTCTAAGGCCTTTTTGACACTTTAAAAATATTAATATATCAAATCGACCCTCCGGAATTCATTTTTGCAAGAATTAACACTTTATCTTTAACCAAAATTGAGATATTGATCGATATTTAACCTCACATTTTTAGTCAAAAATGTACAAAGATTTAAAAACCACCCAAAATTGGGTAGATATAAAAATTTTGACTTCACCATTCAATTCTACGCACTTTCTTACATAAGTATACCAATTTTTATAATTTTTTGTTGAATTTTGAATTCACCGGCAATCTGTCAAAGTTTAGTGCGTGATCGACGCGTCGATCCCGCATTAAAAATCCGCAAATTTAGGGCGAATTAATCTTTAAACATATTTAAATAAAACTATTTCCAGACGGTTTTAAGATTTGAAAATGAGTGAATTTATGTTTTAAACCTCGTAGAACACGAATTTTGTGTTAATTTGAAGATATTTTAAACCGTTGAGGAGTTCTGAGCAAAATAAATTAGATGTTTTTGTAACAAATTTTTGCCATATTTCGACCCTATTTTCCGGAATTTCTAAGGCCTTTTTGACACTTTTAAAATATTAATATATCAAATCGACCCGTCGGAATTCATTTTTGCAAGAATTAACACTTTATCTTTAACCGTAAACAAGATATTGACCGATTATTAACCTCACATTTTAGCCATCAAAACTTTTATTTATTATGTTATAAATTCGGTTGAAATGCACAGAAAACACATAAAATTAACTGAAAATCATTTATTTATACTTACAATTAATTAATAGTGTTTAATTTTTAATAAAAAATATTCAAGTGACATTCAAATTTAAGGTTAACATGTACTATACAACATGCATAACATTGGGCTCACGCACCGCTCCTTAAAATAATATATACATAAATTATACTGTATAATACAATTATTTTATATTTATTGTAATATTTTTGGGCTATAAACGCGTAAAATATATGCAAATTATTTTATTTAGCTTTAATTAATATTTTGGTGATGGTCATATTTCATAATTTTGTGCTCAACTGGTGGCAACATTGACAATATGGTGACTTGTTTATATAACAACAAGACGTTGACAATCAATGAAAATAATAAATTATAAACGTACAACAATGATTAGAGCTTTGAAACTTAAGAAACATGTAAATAAAGGTACAGGGAATGTGTTTTAAATATATTTTTAATCATTCAGGGTGCAAAAAAGCAAATATTTTACTTCCCGCCAAATATCATCGACGTGACAATGTTTCCGTTAGCAACCATAGCAACGACGAGTTTTGTTCAACTTTATTTATTTTCACATTTGACACGTTTTAATGATTGTATTGTAAGTTTTTATTGTGCATTCGAAATATTAATTTTATTTTCAGAACGGGTTCATCGCATATTCGAGAAAAAGACGGCGTGTGGGCCGCTCTCGCTTGGTTATCCGTCATCGCATCATCTGGCCTTTCAGTCCGGGAACTTTTACACCAACATTGGTCCCAATTTGGCCGCAATTATTTCACTCGCTATGACTATGAAGAATGCGATTTGGACCAATGTAACTTGATGATTACAAAATTACAACAACTCGTCGATTCGAACAGCTTAACTGGCAAAACTTTTCAGGCCTTAGGCAAAGAATATACGATCGAAAAATGTGATAGTTTTTCGTATATTGACCCAATAGATAAATCAATAACTAGCAATCAAGGTATTAGAATTATTTTCATCGATGGATCGAGAGTTGTTTTTAGGTTATCTGGGACAGGGTCGTCTGGGGCAACGGTGAGACTTTATGTTGATAGTTATGAACCTAAAGATGTTTTAAGCGATTCTCAAGATAAATTAAAGCCTTTGGTGCATGTTGCTTTGGAAATATCCGATTTGAAACAATTTACTGGTAGAGAAGAGCCTACTGTAATAACTTAACCTTAAATGTGTCATTTTGTTTATAGAATACAAGCATTTAAAAATGTCCACTCATATATTGTATATTTCATTATTATTTGTTGAATAAAATATATTCTAGTTACAAATAATTTATTTCTTGACGTCCATAAGATACAGCAACTGTCACCGGCAATCTGTCGAATTTTAGTGCGCAAGCGACGCGTCGATCGCGCATTAAAAGTCAGTAAATTTAGGGCGAATGTTATCTTTAAACATATTTAAATAAAACTATTTCCAGACGGTTTTAAGATTTGCAAATGAGTGAATTTATGTTTTAAACCCCGTAGAACACGAATTTCGTGTTAATTTGAAGATATTTTAAACCGTTGAGGGGTTGTGAACAAAATAAATTGGATGTTTTTGTGGCAATTTTACCCAAATTTCGACCCAATTTTCTGTAATCCCTAAGGCCTTTTTGACACTTTTAAAATATTAATATATCAAATCGACCCTCCCGAGTTCATTTTTGTAAGAATTAACACGTTATCTGTAACCAAAATCGAGATATTGACAAATATTTAACCTCACATTTTTAGTCAATAAAATTTACAATTCAAAAAAAGATGCGTACACTTTTTCTAAAGCATTCTTCTTTGTCAACAATATAAAAAACGTGTTCTACGAGGTTTAAAATATAAATTTACATATTTTCTAACCTTAAAAACGTCTGGACAAAGTTTTATTTTAACATTTCTGACGTGACATCCATTGCGAATTTTTTACAATTCTTGCAAAACATGACATTTATTTGGTTATTAATTCGGCTGAAATTTACTAGACACACATAAAACTAATTGAAAATCATTTATTTATACTTAAAATTGGTTGTAAATGTTTAATTTTCATTGAAAATATTTAGAATGACATCTAAATTTGAGGCTAAAATGTACTAACCAACCTGCATAACATGTGGCTAACGCACCGCTCTTTAAAATAATATATACATAAATTAAACTGTATAGTACAATTATTTTATATTTATTGTAATACTTATGGCCTATAAACGCGTAAAATATATGCAAATGATTTTATTTAGCTTTAATTAATATTTTGACGCTGGTTAGATTTCAGAATTTTTGTGCTCAACTGGTGGCAACATTGACAATATGGCGACTAGTTTTTATAACAAGAAAGACGTCAACAATCAATGAAAATATTAAATTATAAACGTATAACAATGATTAGAGTTATGAAACTTAAGAAATATGTAAATAAAGGTACGGGGAATGTGTATTAAATAATAAAAATGTTCTATATTTTTACTCGTTGACGGTGCAATAGCAAATGTAGTGACATTAAAATGACAGAGTTTTGTGAACAATACGTTAATATATTTGTGATTTCGTTTGCTACAAGTGTTGTTTATTGTTGTGAACAGTTGTACGAAGCTGCTGTGCAGACGGGCGGACAAACAGACTTCGCTTGTCGTGATCCTGGAGCTGTTAACCTTGTGAAACTTCTCGAACGATTACCCGAAGACAGCGGGTATAAATGGCGCCCTGCAACCGTGAGGAGTCGCCGAGAAGACGGACAGCGGGGCAGACATTACAACTTGAAGCTGTTAAGGTAGGAAAAGTTGTTTTTTATGTAGTTTATAACCTCCAATTACTCGAAATTCTAACGAGTTAACCAATACTCGAAATGTCAGTCATACAGCGTTTATTTTTTCAAGTAAAGTACCCCTTCTGTGCCCCTCAGAGCTTTGATAATTTTTATATGAATGCAATGGTAAATAATTACCTCGGATATAAGATTTCAAATTTTTAACTCCATTAGTTTAGGAAATATTCAAAATAAGTCGATTTTTTTTCAAGTAAAGTACCCCTTTTGTGCCCCCCAGAGATTTGATAATTTTTATATGAAAGTAATGTTAAGTATTTACCTCGGATATAAGATTTCAAATTTTTAACTCCATTAGTTTAGGAAATATTCAAATTAAGTCGAATTTTTTTCAAGTAAAGTACCCCTTCTGTGCCCCCCAGAGATTTGGTAATTTTTATATGAATGTAATGTTAAGTAATTACCTCGGATATAAGATTTCAAATTTTTAACTCCATTAGTTTAGGAAATATTAAAATTAAGTCGAATTTTTTTCAAGTAAAGTACCTCTTCTATGCCCCCCAGAGATTTGGTAATTTTTATATGAATGTAATGTTAAGTATTTACCTCGGATATAAGATTTCAAATTTTTAACTCTATTAGTTTAGGAAATATTCAAAATAAGTCGAATTTTTTTTAAGTAAAGTACCCCTTCTGTGCCCCTCAGAGATTTGATAATTTTTATATGAATGTAATGTTAAGTAATTACCTCGGATATAAGATTTCAAATTTTTAACTCTATTAGTTTAGGAAATATTCAGAATAAGTCAAATTTTTTTCAAGTAAAGTACCCCTTCTGTGCCTCCCAGAGATTTGGTAATTTTTATATGAATGTAATGTTAAGTAATTACCTCGGATATAAGATTTCAAATTATTAACTCTATTAGTTTAGGAAATGTTCAAAATAAGTCGAATTTTTTTCAAGTAAAGTACCCCTTCTGTGCCCCCCAGAGATTTCGTAATTTTTATGTGAATGTAATGTTAAGTAATTACCTCGGATATAAGATTTCAAATTTTTAACTCTATTAGTTTAGGAAATATTCAAAATAAGTCGAATTTTTTTCAAGTAAAGTACCCCTTCTGTGCCCCCCAGAGATTTGGTAATTTTTATATGAATGTAATGTTAAGTAATTACCTCGGATATAAGATTTCATATTTTTAGCTCTGTTAGTTTAGGAAATATTCAAAATAAGTCGAATTTTTTTCAAGTAAAGTACCCCTTCTGTGCCCCCCAGAGATTTGGTAATTTTTATATGAATGTAATGTTAAGTAATTACCTCGGATATAAGATTTTAAATTATTAACTCTATTAGTTTAGGAAATATTCAAAATAAGTCGAATTTTTTTCAAGTAAAGTACCCCTTCTGTGCCCCCCAGAGATTTGGTAATTTTTATATGAATGCAATGTTAAATAGTTACCTCGGATATAAGATTTCAAATTTTTAACTCTATTAGTTTAGGAAATATTCAAAATAAGTCGAATTCTTTTCAAGTAAAGTACCCCTTCTGTGCCCCCCAGAGATTTGGTAATTTTTATATGAATGTAATGTTAAGTAATTACCTCGGATATAAGATTTCAAATTTTTAACTCTATTAGTTTAGGAAATATTCAAAATAAGTCGAATTCTTTTCAAGTAAAGTACCCCTTCTGTGCCCCCCAGAGATTTGGTAATTTTTATATGAATGTAATGTTAAGTAATTACCTCGGATATAAGATTTCAAATTTTTAACTCTATTAGTTTAGGAAATATTCAAAATAAGTCGAATTTTTTTCAAGTAAAGTACCCCTTCTGTGCCCCCCAGAGATTTGGTAATTTTTATATGAATGCAATGTTAAATAGTTACCTCGGATATAAGATTTCAAATTTTTAACTCTATTAGTTTAGGAAATATTCAAAATAAGTCGAATTTTTTTCAAGTAAAGTACGCCTTCTGTGCCCCCCAGAGATTTAGTAATTTTTATATGAACGCAATGTTAAATGATTACCTCGGATATAAGATTTCATATTTTTAGCTCCGTTAGTTTAGGAAATATTCAAAATAAGTCGATTTTTTTTCAAGTAAAGTACCCTTTCTGTGCCCCCCAGAGATTTGGTAATTTTTATATGAATGTAATGTTAAATGATTACCTCGGATATAAGATTTCATATTTTTAGCTCCGTTAGTTTAGGAAATATTCAAAATAAGTCGATTTTTTTTTCAAGTAAAGTACCCCTTCTGTGCCCCCCAGAGATTTGGTAATTTTTATATGAATGTAATGTTAAATGATTACCTCGGATATAAGATTTCATATTTTTAGCTCTGTTAGTTTAGGAAATATTCAAAATAAGTCGATTTTTGTTCAAGTAAAGTACCCCTTCTGTGCCCCCCAGAGATTTGGTAATTTTTATATGAATGTAGTGTTAAATGATTACCTCGGATATAAGATTTCATATTTTTAGCTCCGTTAGTTTAGGAAATATTCAAAATAAGTCGATTTTTTTTCAAGTAAAGTACCCCTTCTGTGCCCCCCAGAGATTTGGTAATTTTTATATGAACGCAATGTTAAATGATTACCTCGGATATAAGATTTCATATTTTTAGCTCCGTTAGTTTAGGAAATATTCAAAATAAGTCGATTTTTTTTCAAGTAAAGTACCCCTTCTGTGCCCCCCAGAGATTTGGTAATTTTTATATGAATGTAATGTTAAATGATTACCTCGGATATAAGATTTCATATTTTTAGCTCCGTTAGTTTAGGAAATATTCAAAATAAGTCGATTTTTTTTCAAGTAAAGTACCCCTTCTGTGCCCCCCAGAGATTTGGTAATTTTTATATGAATGTAATGTTAAATGATTACCTCGGATATAAGATTTCATATTTTTAGCTCCGTTAGTTTAGGAAATATTCAAAATAAGTCGATTTTTTTTCAAGTAAAGTACCCCTTCTGTGCCCCCCAGAGATTTGGTAATTTTTATATGAATGTAATGTTAAATGATTACCTCGGATATAAGATTTCATATTTTTAGCTCCGTTAGTTTAGGAAATATTCAAAATAAGTCGATTTTTTTTCAAGTAAAGTACCCCTTCTGTGCCCCCCAGAGATTTGGTAATTTTTATATGATTGTAATGTTAAATGATTACCTCGGATATAAGATTTCATATTTTTAGCTCTGTTAGTTTAGGAGATATTCAAAATAAGTCGATTTTTTTTCAAGTAAAGTACCCCTTCTGTGCCCCCCAGAGATTTGGTAATTTTTAAATGAATGTAATGTTAAATAATTACCTCGGATATAAGATTTCATATTTTTAGCTCTGTTAGTTTAGGAGATATTCAAAATAAGTCGAATTTTTTTCAAGTAAAGTACCCCTTCTGTGCCCCCCAGAGATTTGGTAATTTTTAAATGAATGTAATGTTAAATGATTACCTCGGATATAAGATTTCATATTTTTAGCTCTGTTAGTTTAGGAGATATTCAAAATAAGTCGATTTTTTTTCAAGTAAAGTACCCCTTCTGTGCCCCCCAGAGATTTGGTAATTTTTAAATGAATGTAATGTTAAATAATTACCTCGGATATAAGATTTCATATTTTTAGCTCTGTTAGTTTAGGAGATATTCAAAATAAGTCGATTTTTTTTCAAGTAAAGTACCCCTTCTGTGCCCCCCAGAGATTTGGTAATTTTTAAATGAATGTAATGTTAAATGATTACCTCGGATATAAGATTTCATATTTTTAGCTCTGTTAGTTTAGGAGATATTCAAAATAAGTCGATTTTTTTTCAAGTAAAGTACCCCTTCTGTGCCCCCCAGAGATTTGGTAATTTTTATATGAATGCAATGTTAAATGATTACCTCGGATATAAGATTTCATATTTTTAGCTCTGTTAGTTTAGGAGATATTCAAAATAAGTCGAATTTTTTTCAAGTAAAGTACCCCTTCTGTGCCCCCCAGAGATTTGGCAATTTTTATATGAATGCAATGTTAAATAATTACCTCGGATATAAGATTTCATATTTTTAGCTCTGTTAGTTTAGGAGATATTCAAAATAAGTCGAATTTTTTTTAAGTAAAGTACCCCTTCTGTGCCCCCCAGAGATTTGGTAATTTTTATATGAATGCAATGTTAAATGATTACCTCGGATATAAGATTTCATATTTTTAGCTCTGTTAGTTTAGGAGATATTCAAAATAAGTCGATTTTTTTTCAAGTAAAGTACCCCTTCTGTGCCCCCCAGAGATTTGGTAATTTTTAAATGAATGTAATGTTAAATGATTACCTCGGATATAAGATTTCATATTTTTAGCTCTGTTAGTTTAGGAGATATTCAAAATAAGTCGATTTTTTTTCAAGTAAAGTACCCCTTCTGTGCCCCCCAGAGATTTGGTAATTTTTAAATGAATGTAATGTTAAATAATTACCTCGGATATAAGATTTCATATTTTTAGCTCTGTTAGTTTAGGAGATATTCAAAATAAGTCGATTTTTTTTCAAGTAAAGTACCCCTTCTGTGCCCCCCAGAGATTTGGTAATTTTTATATGAATGCAATGTTAAATGATTACCTCGGATATAAGATTTCATATTTTTAGCTCTGTTAGTTTAGGAGATATTCAAAATAAGTCGATTTTTTTTCAAGTAAAGTACCCCTTCTGTGCCCCCCAGAGATTTGGTAATTTTTAAATGAATGTAATGTTAAATAATTACCTCGGATATAAGATTTCATATTTTTAGCTCTGTTAGTTTAGGAGATATTCAAAATAAGTCGAATTTTTTTCAAGTAAAGTACCCCTTCTGTGCCCCCCAGAGATTTGGCAATTTTTATATGAATGCAATGTTAAATAATTACCTCGGATATAAGATTTCATATTTTTAGCTCTGTTAGTTTAGGAGATATTCAAAATAAGTCGATTTTTTTTCAAGTAAAGTACCCCTTCTGTGCCCCCCAGAGATTTGGTAATTTTTATATGAATGCAATGTTAAATGATTACCTCGGATATAAGATTTCATATTTTTAGCTCTGTTAGTTTAGGAAATATTCAAAATAAGTCGAATTTTTTTCAAGTAAAGTACCCCTTCTGTGCCCCCCAGAGATTTGGCAATTTTTATATGAATGCAATGTTAAATGATTACCTCGGATATAAGATTTCATATTTTTAGCTCTGTTAGTTTAGGAGATATTCAAAATAAGTCGATTTTTTTCCAAGTAAAGTACCCCTTCTGTGCCCCCCAGAGATTTGGCAATTTTTATATGAATGCAATATTAAATGATTACCTCGGATATAAGATTTCATATTTTTAGCTCTGTTAGTTTAGGAGATATTCAAAATAAGTCGAATTTTTTTTAAGTAAAGTACCCCTTCTGTGCCCCCCAGAGATTTAGCAATTTTTATATGAATGCAATGTTAAATGATTACCTCGGATATAAGATTTCATATTTTTAGCTCTGTTAGTTTAGGAAATATTCAAAATAAGTCGAATTTTTTTCAAGTAAAGTAGCCCTTCTGTGCCTCCCAGAGATTTGGCAATTTTTATATGAATGCAATGTTAAATAATTACCTCGGATATAAGATTTCATATTTTTAGCTCTGTTAGTTTAGGAGATATTCAAAATAAGTCGATTTTTTTTCAAGTTAAGTACCCCTTCTGTGCCCCCCAGAGATTTGGTAATTTTTAAATGAATGTAATGTTAAATAATTACCTCGGATATAAGATTTCATATTTTTAGCTCTGTTAGTTTAGGAAATATTCAAAATAAGTCGAATTTTTTTCAAGTAAAGTACCCCTTCTGTGCCTCCCAGAGATTTGGCAATTTTTATATGAATGCAATGTTAAATAATTACCTCGGATATAAGATTTCATATTTTTAGCTCTGTTAGTTTAGGAGATATTCAAAATAAGTCGATTTTTTTTCAAGTTAAGTACCCCTTCTGTGCCCCCCAGAGATTTGGTAATTTTTAAATGAATGTAATGTTAAATAATTACCTCGGATATAAGATTTCATATTTTTAGCTCTGTTAGTTTAGGAAATATTCAAAATAAGTCGAATTTTTTTCAAGTAAAGTACCCCTTCTGTGCCCCCCAGAGATTTGGCAATTTTTATATGAATGCAATGTTAAATGATTACCTCGGATATAAGATTTCATATTTTTAGCTCTGTTAGTTTAGGAGATATTCAAAATAAGTCGAATTTTTTTCAAGTAAAGTACCCCTTCTGTGCCCCCCAGAGATTTGGTAATTTTTATATGAATGTAATGTTAAATGATTACCTCGGATATAAGATTTCATATTTTTAGCTCTGTTAGTTTAGGAGATATTCAAAATAAGTCGATTTTTTTTCAAGTAAAGTACCCCTTCTGTGCCCCCCAGAGATTTGATAATTTTTATATGAATGTAATGTTAAATGATTACCTCGGATATAAGATTTCATATTTTTAGCTCTGTTAGTTTAGGAAATATTCAAAATAAGTCGAATTTTTTTCAAGTAAAGTACCCCTTCTGTGCCCCCCAAAGATTTGGCAATTTTTATTTGAATGCAATGTTAAATGATTACCTCGGATATAAGATTTCATATTTTTAGCTCTGTTAGTTTAGGAGATATTCAAAATAAGTCGATTTTTTTTCAAGTAAAGTACCCCTTCTGTGCCCCCCAGAGATTTGGTAATTTTTATATGAATGCAATGTTAAATGATTACCTCGGATATAAGATTTCATATTTTTAGCTCTGTTAGTTTAGGAAATATTCAAAATAAGTCGAATTTTTTTCAAGTAAAGTACCCCTTCTGTGCCCCCCAGAGATTTGGCAATTTTTATATGAATGCAATGTTAAATGATTACCTCGGATATAAGATTTCATATTTTTAGCTCTGTTAGTTTAGGAGATATTCAAAATAAGTCGAATTTTTTTCAAGTAAAGTACCCCTTCTGTGCCCCCCAGAGATTTGGTAATTTTTATATGAATGTAATGTTAAATGATTACCTCGGATATAAGATTTCATATTTTTAGCTCTGTTAGTTCAGGAAATATTCAAAATAAGTCGATTTTTTTTCAAGTAAAGTACCCCTTCTGTGCCCTCCAGAGATTTGGCAATTTTTATATGAATGCAATGTTAAATAATTACCTCGGATATAAGATTTCATATTTTTAGCTCTGTTAGTTTAGGAGATATTCAAAATAAGTCGATTTTTTTTCAAGTAAAGTACCCCTTCTGTGCCCCCCAGAGATTTGATAATTTTTATATGAATGCAATGTTAAATGATTACCTCGGATATAAGATTTCATATTTTTAGCTCTGTTAGTTTAGGAGATATTCAAAATAAGTCGAATTTTTTTCAAGTAAAGTACCCCTTCTGTGCCCCCCAGAGATTTGATAATTTTTATATGAATGCAATGTTAAATGATTACCTCGGATATAAGATTTCATATTTTTAGCTCTGTTAGTTTAGGAAATATTCAAAATAAGTCGAATTTTTTTCAAGTAAAGTACCCCTTCTGTGCCCCCCAGAGATTTGGCAATTTTTATATGAATGCAATGTTAAATAATTACCTCGGATATAAGATTTCATATTTTTAGCTCTGTTAGTTTAGGAGATATTCAAAATAAGTCGATTTTTTTCAAGTAAAGTACCCCTTCTGTGCCCCCCAGAGATTTGATAATTTTTATATGAATGTAATGTTAAATGATTACCTCGGATATAAGATTTCATATTTTTAGCTCTGTTAGTTTAGGAAATATTCAAAATAAGTCGAATTTTTTTCAAGTAAAGTACCCCTTCTGTGCCCCCCAGAGATTTGGCAATTTTTATATGAATGCAATGTTAAATAATTACCTCGGATATAAGATTTCATATTTTAGCTCTGTTAGTTTAGGAGATATTCAAAATAAGTCGATTTTTTTTCAAGTAAAGTACCCCTTCTGTGCCCCCCAGAGATTTGATAATTTTTATATGAATGCAATGTTAAATGATTACCTCGGATATAAGATTTCATATTTTTAGCTCTGTTAGTTTAGGAAATATTCAAAATAAGTCGAATTTTTTTCAAGTAAAGTACCCCTTCTGTGCCCCCCAGAGATTTGGCAATTTTTATATGAATGCAATGTTAAATAATTACCTCGGATATAAGATTTCATATTTTTAGCTCTGTTAGTTTAGGAGATATTCAAAATAAGTCGATTTTTTTTCAAGTAAAGTACCCCTTCTGTGCCCCCCAGAGATTTGATAATTTTTATATGAATGTAATGTTAAATGATTACCTCGGATATAAGATTTCATATTTTTAGCTCTGTTAGTTTAGGAAATATTCAAAATAAGTCGAATTTTTTTCAAGTAAAGTACCCCTTCTGTGCCCCCCAAAGATTTGGCAATTTTTATTTGAATGCAATGTTAAATGATTACCTCGGATATAAGATTTCATATTTTTAGCTCTGTTAGTTTAGGAGATATTCAAAATAAGTCGATTTTTTTTCAAGTAAAGTACCCCTTCTGTGCCCCCCAGAGATTTGATAATTTTTATATGAATGCAATGTTAAATGATTACCTCGGATATAAGATTTCATATTTTTAGCTCTGTTAGTTTAGGAAATATTCAAAATAAGTCGAATTTTTTTCAAGTAAAGTACCCCTTCTGTGCCCCCCAGAGATTTGGCAATTTTTATATGAATGCAATGTTAAATAATTACCTCGGATATAAGATTTCATATTTTTAGCTCTGTTAGTTTAGGAGATATTCAAAATAAGTCGATTTTTTTTCAAGTAAAGTACCCCTTCTGTGCCCCCCAGAGATTTGATAATTTTTATATGAATGTAATGTTAAATGATTACCTCGGATATAAGATTTCATATTTTTAGCTCTGTTAGTTTAGGAAATATTCAAAATAAGTCGAATTTTTTTCAAGTAAAGTACCCCTTCTGTGCCCCTCAAAGATTTGGCAATTTTTATTTGAATGCAATGTTAAATGATTACCTCGGATATAAGATTTCATATTTTTAGCTCTGTTAGTTTAGGAGATATTCAAAATAAGTCGATTTTTTTTCAAGTAAAGTACCCCTTCTGTGCCCCCCAGAGATTTGGTAATTTTTATATGAATGCAATGTTAAATGATTACCTCGGATATAAGATTTCATATTTTTAGCTCTGTTAGTTTAGGAAATATTCAAAATAAGTCGAATTTTTTTCAAGTAAAGTACCCCTTCTGTGCCCCCCAGAGATTTGGCAATTTTTATATGAATGCAATGTTAAATGATTACCTCGGATATAAGATTTCATATTTTTAGCTCTGTTAGTTTAGGAGATATTCAAAATAAGTCGAATTTTTTTCAAGTAAAGTACCCCTTCTGTGCCCCCCAGAGATTTGGCAATTTTTATATGAATGCAATGTTAAATAATTACCTCGGATATAAGATTTCATATTTTTAGCTCTGTTAGTTTAGGAAATATTCAAAATAAGTCGAATTTTTTTCAAGTAAAGTACCCCTTCTGTGCCCCCCAGAGATTTGGCAATTTTTATATGAATGCAATGTTAAATAATTACCTCGGATATAAGATTTCATATTTTTAGCTCTGTTAGTTTAGGAGATATTCAAAATAAGTCGATTTTTTTTCAAGTAAAGTACCCCTTCTGTGCCCCCCAGAGATTTGATAATTTTTATATGAATGCAATGTTAAATGATTACCTCGGATATAAGATTTCATATTTTTAGCTCTGTTAGTTTAGGAAATATTCAAAATAAGTCGAATTTTTTTCAAGTAAAGTACCCCTTCTGTGCCCCCCAGAGATTTGGCAATTTTTATATGAATGCAATGTTAAATAATTACCTCGGATATAAGATTTCATATTTTTAGCTCTGTTAGTTTAGGAGATATTCAAAATAAGTCGATTTTTTTTCAAGTAAAGTACCCCTTCTGTGCCCCCCAGAGATTTGATAATTTTTATATGAATGTAATGTTAAATGATTACCTCGGATATAAGATTTCATATTTTTAGCTCTGTTAGTTTAGGAAATATTCAAAATAAGTCGAATTTTTTTCAAGTAAAGTACCCCTTCTGTGCCCCCCAAAGATTTGGCAATTTTTATTTGAATGCAATGTTAAATGATTACCTCGGATATAAGATTTCATATTTTTAGCTCTGTTAGTTTAGGAGATATTCAAAATAAGTCGATTTTTTTTCAAGTAAAGTACCCCTTCTGTGCCCCCCAGAGATTTGGTAATTTTTATATGAATGCAATGTTAAATGATTACCTCGGATATAAGATTTCATATTTTTAGCTCTGTTAGTTTAGGAAATATTCAAAATAAGTCGAATTTTTTTCAAGTAAAGTACCCCTTCTGTGCCCCCCAGAGATTTGGCAATTTTTATATGAATGCAATGTTAAATGATTACCTCGGATATAAGATTTCATATTTTTAGCTCTGTTAGTTTAGGAAATATTCAAAATAAGTCGAATTTTTTTCAAGTAAAGTACCCCTTCTGTGCCCCCCAGAGATTTGATAATTTTTATATGAATGCAATGTTAAATGATTACCTCGGATATAAGATTTCATATTTTTAGCTCTGTTAGTTTAGGAGATATTCAAAATAAGTCGATTTTTTTTCAAGTAAAGTACCCCTTCTGTGCCCCCCAGAGATTTGGTAATTTTTATATGAATGCAATGTTAAATGATTACCTCGGATATAAGATTTCATATTTTTAGCTCTGTTAGTTTAGGAAATATTCAAAATAAGTCGATTTTTTTTCAAGTAAAGTACCCCTTCTGTGCCCCCCAGAGATTTGATAATTTTTATATGAATGCAATGTTAAATGATTACCTCGGATATAAGATTTCATATTTTTAGCTCTGTTAGTTTAGGAAATATTCAAAATAAGTCGAATTTTTTTCAAGTAAAGTACCCCTTCTGTGCCCCCCAGAGATTTGATAATTTTTATATGAATGCAATGTTAAATGATTACCTCGGATATAAGATTTCATATTTTTAGCTCTGTTAGTTTAGGAAATATTCAAAATAAGTCGAATTTTTTTCAAGTAAAGTACCCCTTCTGAGCCCCCCAGAGATTTGATAATTTTTATATGAATGCAATGTTAAATGATTACCTCGGATATAAGATTTCATATTTTTAGCTCTGTTAGTTTAGGAAATATTCAAAATAAGTCGAATTTTTTTCAAGTAAAGTACCCCTTCTGTGCCCCCCAGAGATTTGATAATTTTTATATGAATGTAATGTTAAATGATTACCTCGGATATAAGATTTCATATTTTTAGCTCTGTTAGTTTAGGAAATATTCAAAATAAGTCGAATTTTTTTCAAGTAAAGTACCCCTTCTGAGCCCCCCAGAGATTTGATAATTTTTATATGAATGCAATGTTAAATGATTACCTCGGATATAAGATTTCATATTTTTAGCTCTGTTAGTTTAGGAAATATTCAAAATAAGTCGAATTTTTTTCAAGTAAAGTACCCCTTCTGTGCCCCCCAGAGATTTGATAATTTTTATATGAATGCAATGTTAAATGATTACCTCGGATATAAGATTTCATATTTTTAGCTCTGTTAGTTTAGGAAATATTCAAAATAAGTCGAATTTTTTTCAAGTAAAGTACCCCTTCTGTGCCCCCCAGAGATTTGATAATTTTTATATGAATGCAATGTTAAATGATTACCTCGGATATAAGATTTCATATTTTTAGCTCTGTTAGTTTAGGAGATATTCAAAATAAGTCGATTTTTTTTCAAGTAAAGTACCCCTTCTGTGCCCCCCAGAGATTTGGTAATTTTTAAATGAATGTAATGTTAAATGATTACCTCGGATATAAGATTTCATATTTTTAGCTCTGTTAGTTTAGGAGATATTCAAAATAAGTCGATTTTTTTTCAAGTAAAGTACCCCTTCTGTGCCCCCCAGAGATTTGGTAATTTTTAAATGAATGTAATGTTAAATAATTACCTCGGATATAAGATTTCATATTTTTAGCTCTGTTAGTTTAGGAGATATTCAAAATAAGTCGATTTTTTTTCAAGTAAAGTACCCCTTCTGTGCCCCCCAGAGATTTGGTAATTTTTATATGAATGCAATGTTAAATGATTACCTCGGATATAAGATTTCATATTTTTAGCTCTGTTAGTTTAGGAGATATTCAAAATAAGTCGATTTTTTTTCAAGTAAAGTACCCCTTCTGTGCCCCCCAGAGATTTGGTAATTTTTAAATGAATGTAATGTTAAATAATTACCTCGGATATAAGATTTCATATTTTTAGCTCTGTTAGTTTAGGAGATATTCAAAATAAGTCGAATTTTTTTCAAGTAAAGTACCCCTTCTGTGCCCCCCAGAGATTTGGCAATTTTTATATGAATGCAATGTTAAATAATTACCTCGGATATAAGATTTCATATTTTTAGCTCTGTTAGTTTAGGAGATATTCAAAATAAGTCGATTTTTTTTCAAGTAAAGTACCCCTTCTGTGCCCCCCAGAGATTTGGTAATTTTTATATGAATGCAATGTTAAATGATTACCTCGGATATAAGATTTCATATTTTTAGCTCTGTTAGTTTAGGAAATATTCAAAATAAGTCGAATTTTTTTCAAGTAAAGTACCCCTTCTGTGCCCCCCAGAGATTTGGCAATTTTTATATGAATGCAATGTTAAATGATTACCTCGGATATAAGATTTCATATTTTTAGCTCTGTTAGTTTAGGAGATATTCAAAATAAGTCGATTTTTTTCCAAGTAAAGTACCCCTTCTGTGCCCCCCAGAGATTTGGCAATTTTTATATGAATGCAATATTAAATGATTACCTCGGATATAAGATTTCATATTTTTAGCTCTGTTAGTTTAGGAGATATTCAAAATAAGTCGAATTTTTTTTAAGTAAAGTACCCCTTCTGTGCCCCCCAGAGATTTAGCAATTTTTATATGAATGCAATGTTAAATGATTACCTCGGATATAAGATTTCATATTTTTAGCTCTGTTAGTTTAGGAAATATTCAAAATAAGTCGAATTTTTTTCAAGTAAAGTAGCCCTTCTGTGCCTCCCAGAGATTTGGCAATTTTTATATGAATGCAATGTTAAATAATTACCTCGGATATAAGATTTCATATTTTTAGCTCTGTTAGTTTAGGAGATATTCAAAATAAGTCGATTTTTTTTCAAGTTAAGTACCCCTTCTGTGCCCCCCAGAGATTTGGTAATTTTTAAATGAATGTAATGTTAAATAATTACCTCGGATATAAGATTTCATATTTTTAGCTCTGTTAGTTTAGGAAATATTCAAAATAAGTCGAATTTTTTTCAAGTAAAGTACCCCTTCTGTGCCTCCCAGAGATTTGGCAATTTTTATATGAATGCAATGTTAAATAATTACCTCGGATATAAGATTTCATATTTTTAGCTCTGTTAGTTTAGGAGATATTCAAAATAAGTCGATTTTTTTTCAAGTTAAGTACCCCTTCTGTGCCCCCCAGAGATTTGGTAATTTTTAAATGAATGTAATGTTAAATAATTACCTCGGATATAAGATTTCATATTTTTAGCTCTGTTAGTTTAGGAAATATTCAAAATAAGTCGAATTTTTTTCAAGTAAAGTACCCCTTCTGTGCCCCCCAGAGATTTGGCAATTTTTATATGAATGCAATGTTAAATGATTACCTCGGATATAAGATTTCATATTTTTAGCTCTGTTAGTTTAGGAGATATTCAAAATAAGTCGAATTTTTTTCAAGTAAAGTACCCCTTCTGTGCCCCCCAGAGATTTGGTAATTTTTATATGAATGTAATGTTAAATGATTACCTCGGATATAAGATTTCATATTTTTAGCTCTGTTAGTTTAGGAGATATTCAAAATAAGTCGATTTTTTTTCAAGTAAAGTACCCCTTCTGTGCCCCCCAGAGATTTGATAATTTTTATATGAATGTAATGTTAAATGATTACCTCGGATATAAGATTTCATATTTTTAGCTCTGTTAGTTTAGGAAATATTCAAAATAAGTCGAATTTTTTTCAAGTAAAGTACCCCTTCTGTGCCCCCCAAAGATTTGGCAATTTTTATTTGAATGCAATGTTAAATGATTACCTCGGATATAAGATTTCATATTTTTAGCTCTGTTAGTTTAGGAGATATTCAAAATAAGTCGATTTTTTTTCAAGTAAAGTACCCCTTCTGTGCCCCCCAGAGATTTGGTAATTTTTATATGAATGCAATGTTAAATGATTACCTCGGATATAAGATTTCATATTTTTAGCTCTGTTAGTTTAGGAAATATTCAAAATAAGTCGAATTTTTTTCAAGTAAAGTACCCCTTCTGTGCCCCCCAGAGATTTGGCAATTTTTATATGAATGCAATGTTAAATGATTACCTCGGATATAAGATTTCATATTTTTAGCTCTGTTAGTTTAGGAGATATTCAAAATAAGTCGAATTTTTTTCAAGTAAAGTACCCCTTCTGTGCCCCCCAGAGATTTGGTAATTTTTATATGAATGTAATGTTAAATGATTACCTCGGATATAAGATTTCATATTTTTAGCTCTGTTAGTTCAGGAAATATTCAAAATAAGTCGATTTTTTTTCAAGTAAAGTACCCCTTCTGTGCCCCCCAGAGATTTGGCAATTTTTATATGAATGCAATGTTAAATAATTACCTCGGATATAAGATTTCATATTTTTAGCTCTGTTAGTTTAGGAGATATTCAAAATAAGTCGATTTTTTTTCAAGTAAAGTACCCCTTCTGTGCCCCCCAGAGATTTGATAATTTTTATATGAATGCAATGTTAAATGATTACCTCGGATATAAGATTTCATATTTTTAGCTCTGTTAGTTTAGGAGATATTCAAAATAAGTCGAATTTTTTTCAAGTAAAGTACCCCTTCTGTGCCCCCCAGAGATTTGATAATTTTTATATGAATGCAATGTTAAATGATTACCTCGGATATAAGATTTCATATTTTTAGCTCTGTTAGTTTAGGAAATATTCAAAATAAGTCGAATTTTTTTCAAGTAAAGTACCCCTTCTGTGCCCCCCAGAGATTTGGCAATTTTTATATGAATGCAATGTTAAATAATTACCTCGGATATAAGATTTCATATTTTTAGCTCTGTTAGTTTAGGAGATATTCAAAATAAGTCGATTTTTTTCAAGTAAAGTACCCCTTCTGTGCCCCCCAGAGATTTGATAATTTTTATATGAATGTAATGTTAAATGATTACCTCGGATATAAGATTTCATATTTTTAGCTCTGTTAGTTTAGGAAATATTCAAAATAAGTCGAATTTTTTTCAAGTAAAGTACCCCTTCTGTGCCCCCCAGAGATTTGGCAATTTTTATATGAATGCAATGTTAAATAATTACCTCGGATATAAGATTTCATATTTTAGCTCTGTTAGTTTAGGAGATATTCAAAATAAGTCGATTTTTTTTCAAGTAAAGTACCCCTTCTGTGCCCCCCAGAGATTTGATAATTTTTATATGAATGCAATGTTAAATGATTACCTCGGATATAAGATTTCATATTTTTAGCTCTGTTAGTTTAGGAAATATTCAAAATAAGTCGAATTTTTTTCAAGTAAAGTACCCCTTCTGTGCCCCCCAGAGATTTGGCAATTTTTATATGAATGCAATGTTAAATAATTACCTCGGATATAAGATTTCATATTTTTAGCTCTGTTAGTTTAGGAGATATTCAAAATAAGTCGATTTTTTTTCAAGTAAAGTACCCCTTCTGTGCCCCCCAGAGATTTGATAATTTTTATATGAATGTAATGTTAAATGATTACCTCGGATATAAGATTTCATATTTTTAGCTCTGTTAGTTTAGGAAATATTCAAAATAAGTCGAATTTTTTTCAAGTAAAGTACCCCTTCTGTGCCCCCCAAAGATTTGGCAATTTTTATTTGAATGCAATGTTAAATGATTACCTCGGATATAAGATTTCATATTTTTAGCTCTGTTAGTTTAGGAGATATTCAAAATAAGTCGATTTTTTTTCAAGTAAAGTACCCCTTCTGTGCCCCCCAGAGATTTGATAATTTTTATATGAATGCAATGTTAAATGATTACCTCGGATATAAGATTTCATATTTTTAGCTCTGTTAGTTTAGGAAATATTCAAAATAAGTCGAATTTTTTTCAAGTAAAGTACCCCTTCTGTGCCCCCCAGAGATTTGGCAATTTTTATATGAATGCAATGTTAAATAATTACCTCGGATATAAGATTTCATATTTTTAGCTCTGTTAGTTTAGGAGATATTCAAAATAAGTCGATTTTTTTTCAAGTAAAGTACCCCTTCTGTGCCCCCCAGAGATTTGATAATTTTTATATGAATGTAATGTTAAATGATTACCTCGGATATAAGATTTCATATTTTTAGCTCTGTTAGTTTAGGAAATATTCAAAATAAGTCGAATTTTTTTCAAGTAAAGTACCCCTTCTGTGCCCCTCAAAGATTTGGCAATTTTTATTTGAATGCAATGTTAAATGATTACCTCGGATATAAGATTTCATATTTTTAGCTCTGTTAGTTTAGGAGATATTCAAAATAAGTCGATTTTTTTTCAAGTAAAGTACCCCTTCTGTGCCCCCCAGAGATTTGGTAATTTTTATATGAATGCAATGTTAAATGATTACCTCGGATATAAGATTTCATATTTTTAGCTCTGTTAGTTTAGGAAATATTCAAAATAAGTCGAATTTTTTTCAAGTAAAGTACCCCTTCTGTGCCCCCCAGAGATTTGGCAATTTTTATATGAATGCAATGTTAAATGATTACCTCGGATATAAGATTTCATATTTTTAGCTCTGTTAGTTTAGGAGATATTCAAAATAAGTCGAATTTTTTTCAAGTAAAGTACCCCTTCTGTGCCCCCCAGAGATTTGGCAATTTTTATATGAATGCAATGTTAAATAATTACCTCGGATATAAGATTTCATATTTTTAGCTCTGTTAGTTTAGGAAATATTCAAAATAAGTCGAATTTTTTTCAAGTAAAGTACCCCTTCTGTGCCCCCCAGAGATTTGGCAATTTTTATATGAATGCAATGTTAAATAATTACCTCGGATATAAGATTTCATATTTTTAGCTCTGTTAGTTTAGGAGATATTCAAAATAAGTCGATTTTTTTTCAAGTAAAGTACCCCTTCTGTGCCCCCCAGAGATTTGATAATTTTTATATGAATGCAATGTTAAATGATTACCTCGGATATAAGATTTCATATTTTTAGCTCTGTTAGTTTAGGAAATATTCAAAATAAGTCGAATTTTTTTCAAGTAAAGTACCCCTTCTGTGCCCCCCAGAGATTTGGCAATTTTTATATGAATGCAATGTTAAATAATTACCTCGGATATAAGATTTCATATTTTTAGCTCTGTTAGTTTAGGAGATATTCAAAATAAGTCGATTTTTTTTCAAGTAAAGTACCCCTTCTGTGCCCCCCAGAGATTTGATAATTTTTATATGAATGTAATGTTAAATGATTACCTCGGATATAAGATTTCATATTTTTAGCTCTGTTAGTTTAGGAAATATTCAAAATAAGTCGAATTTTTTTCAAGTAAAGTACCCCTTCTGTGCCCCCCAAAGATTTGGCAATTTTTATTTGAATGCAATGTTAAATGATTACCTCGGATATAAGATTTCATATTTTTAGCTCTGTTAGTTTAGGAGATATTCAAAATAAGTCGATTTTTTTTCAAGTAAAGTACCCCTTCTGTGCCCCCCAGAGATTTGGTAATTTTTATATGAATGCAATGTTAAATGATTACCTCGGATATAAGATTTCATATTTTTAGCTCTGTTAGTTTAGGAAATATTCAAAATAAGTCGAATTTTTTTCAAGTAAAGTACCCCTTCTGTGCCCCCCAGAGATTTGGCAATTTTTATATGAATGCAATGTTAAATGATTACCTCGGATATAAGATTTCATATTTTTAGCTCTGTTAGTTTAGGAAATATTCAAAATAAGTCGAATTTTTTTCAAGTAAAGTACCCCTTCTGTGCCCCCCAGAGATTTGATAATTTTTATATGAATGCAATGTTAAATGATTACCTCGGATATAAGATTTCATATTTTTAGCTCTGTTAGTTTAGGAGATATTCAAAATAAGTCGATTTTTTTTCAAGTAAAGTACCCCTTCTGTGCCCCCCAGAGATTTGGTAATTTTTATATGAATGCAATGTTAAATGATTACCTCGGATATAAGATTTCATATTTTTAGCTCTGTTAGTTTAGGAAATATTCAAAATAAGTCGATTTTTTTTCAAGTAAAGTACCCCTTCTGTGCCCCCCAGAGATTTGATAATTTTTATATGAATGCAATGTTAAATGATTACCTCGGATATAAGATTTCATATTTTTAGCTCTGTTAGTTTAGGAAATATTCAAAATAAGTCGAATTTTTTTCAAGTAAAGTACCCCTTCTGTGCCCCCCAGAGATTTGATAATTTTTATATGAATGCAATGTTAAATGATTACCTCGGATATAAGATTTCATATTTTTAGCTCTGTTAGTTTAGGAAATATTCAAAATAAGTCGAATTTTTTTCAAGTAAAGTACCCCTTCTGAGCCCCCCAGAGATTTGATAATTTTTATATGAATGCAATGTTAAATGATTACCTCGGATATAAGATTTCATATTTTTAGCTCTGTTAGTTTAGGAAATATTCAAAATAAGTCGAATTTTTTTCAAGTAAAGTACCCCTTCTGTGCCCCCCAGAGATTTGATAATTTTTATATGAATGTAATGTTAAATGATTACCTCGGATATAAGATTTCATATTTTTAGCTCTGTTAGTTTAGGAAATATTCAAAATAAGTCGAATTTTTTTCAAGTAAAGTACCCCTTCTGAGCCCCCCAGAGATTTGATAATTTTTATATGAATGCAATGTTAAATGATTACCTCGGATATAAGATTTCATATTTTTAGCTCTGTTAGTTTAGGAAATATTCAAAATAAGTCGAATTTTTTTCAAGTAAAGTACCCCTTCTGTGCCCCCCAGAGATTTGATAATTTTTATATGAATGCAATGTTAAATGATTACCTCGGATATAAGATTTCATATTTTTAGCTCTGTTAGTTTAGGAAATATTCAAAATAAGTCGAATTTTTTTCAAGTAAAGTACCCCTTCTGTGCCCCCCAGAGATTTGATAATTTTTATATGAATGCAATGTTAAATGATTACCTCGGATATAAGATTTCATATTTTTAGCTCTGTTAGTTTAGGAAATATTCAAAATAAGTCGAATTTTTTTCAAGTAAAGTACCCCTTCTGTGCCCCCCAGAGATTTGATAATTTTTATATGAATGCAATGTTAAATGATTACCTCGGATATAAGATTTCATATTTTTAGCTCTGTTAGTTTAGGAGATATTCAAAATAAGTCGATTTTTTTCAAGTAAAGTACCCCTTCTGTGCCCCCCAGAGATTTGATAATTTTTATATGAATGTAATGTTAAATGATTACCTCGGATATAAGATTTCATATTTTTAGCTCTGTTAGTTTAGGAAATATTCAAAATAAGTCGAATTTTTTTCAAGTAAAGTACCCCTTCTGTGCCCCCCAGAGATTTGGCAATTTTTATATGAATGCAATGTTAAATAATTACCTCGGATATAAGATTTCATATTTTAGCTCTGTTAGTTTAGGAGATATTCAAAATAAGTCGATTTTTTTTCAAGTAAAGTACCCCTTCTGTGCCCCCCAGAGATTTGATAATTTTTATATGAATGCAATGTTAAATGATTACCTCGGATATAAGATTTCATATTTTTAGCTCTGTTAGTTTAGGAAATATTCAAAATAAGTCGAATTTTTTTCAAGTAAAGTACCCCTTCTGTGCCCCCCAGAGATTTGGCAATTTTTATATGAATGCAATGTTAAATAATTACCTCGGATATAAGATTTCATATTTTTAGCTCTGTTAGTTTAGGAGATATTCAAAATAAGTCGATTTTTTTTCAAGTAAAGTACCCCTTCTGTGCCCCCCAGAGATTTGATAATTTTTATATGAATGTAATGTTAAATGATTACCTCGGATATAAGATTTCATATTTTTAGCTCTGTTAGTTTAGGAAATATTCAAAATAAGTCGAATTTTTTTCAAGTAAAGTACCCCTTCTGTGCCCCCCAAAGATTTGGCAATTTTTATTTGAATGCAATGTTAAATGATTACCTCGGATATAAGATTTCATATTTTTAGCTCTGTTAGTTTAGGAGATATTCAAAATAAGTCGATTTTTTTTCAAGTAAAGTACCCCTTCTGTGCCCCCCAGAGATTTGATAATTTTTATATGAATGCAATGTTAAATGATTACCTCGGATATAAGATTTCATATTTTTAGCTCTGTTAGTTTAGGAAATATTCAAAATAAGTCGAATTTTTTTCAAGTAAAGTACCCCTTCTGTGCCCCCCAGAGATTTGGCAATTTTTATATGAATGCAATGTTAAATAATTACCTCGGATATAAGATTTCATATTTTTAGCTCTGTTAGTTTAGGAGATATTCAAAATAAGTCGATTTTTTTTCAAGTAAAGTACCCCTTCTGTGCCCCCCAGAGATTTGATAATTTTTATATGAATGTAATGTTAAATGATTACCTCGGATATAAGATTTCATATTTTTAGCTCTGTTAGTTTAGGAAATATTCAAAATAAGTCGAATTTTTTTCAAGTAAAGTACCCCTTCTGTGCCCCTCAAAGATTTGGCAATTTTTATTTGAATGCAATGTTAAATGATTACCTCGGATATAAGATTTCATATTTTTAGCTCTGTTAGTTTAGGAGATATTCAAAATAAGTCGATTTTTTTTCAAGTAAAGTACCCCTTCTGTGCCCCCCAGAGATTTGGTAATTTTTATATGAATGCAATGTTAAATGATTACCTCGGATATAAGATTTCATATTTTTAGCTCTGTTAGTTTAGGAAATATTCAAAATAAGTCGAATTTTTTTCAAGTAAAGTACCCCTTCTGTGCCCCCCAGAGATTTGGCAATTTTTATATGAATGCAATGTTAAATGATTACCTCGGATATAAGATTTCATATTTTTAGCTCTGTTAGTTTAGGAGATATTCAAAATAAGTCGAATTTTTTTCAAGTAAAGTACCCCTTCTGTGCCCCCCAGAGATTTGGCAATTTTTATATGAATGCAATGTTAAATAATTACCTCGGATATAAGATTTCATATTTTTAGCTCTGTTAGTTTAGGAAATATTCAAAATAAGTCGAATTTTTTTCAAGTAAAGTACCCCTTCTGTGCCCCCCAGAGATTTGGCAATTTTTATATGAATGCAATGTTAAATAATTACCTCGGATATAAGATTTCATATTTTTAGCTCTGTTAGTTTAGGAGATATTCAAAATAAGTCGATTTTTTTTCAAGTAAAGTACCCCTTCTGTGCCCCCCAGAGATTTGATAATTTTTATATGAATGCAATGTTAAATGATTACCTCGGATATAAGATTTCATATTTTTAGCTCTGTTAGTTTAGGAAATATTCAAAATAAGTCGAATTTTTTTCAAGTAAAGTACCCCTTCTGTGCCCCCCAGAGATTTGGCAATTTTTATATGAATGCAATGTTAAATAATTACCTCGGATATAAGATTTCATATTTTTAGCTTTGTTAGTTTAGGAGATATTCAAAATAAGTCGATTTTTTTTCAAGTAAAGTACCCCTTCTGTGCCCCCCAGAGATTTGATAATTTTTATATGAATGTAATGTTAAATGATTACCTCGGATATAAGATTTCATATTTTTAGCTCTGTTAGTTTAGGAAATATTCAAAATAAGTCGAATTTTTTTCAAGTAAAGTACCCCTTCTGTGCCCCCCAAAGATTTGGCAATTTTTATTTGAATGCAATGTTAAATGATTACCTCGGATATAAGATTTCATATTTTTAGCTCTGTTAGTTTAGGAGATATTCAAAATAAGTCGATTTTTTTTCAAGTAAAGTACCCCTTCTGTGCCCCCCAGAGATTTGGTAATTTTTATATGAATGCAATGTTAAATGATTACCTCGGATATAAGATTTCATATTTTTAGCTCTGTTAGTTTAGGAAATATTCAAAATAAGTCGAATTTTTTTCAAGTAAAGTACCCCTTCTGTGCCCCCCAGAGATTTGGCAATTTTTATATGAATGCAATGTTAAATGATTACCTCGGATATAAGATTTCATATTTTTAGCTCTGTTAGTTTAGGAAATATTCAAAATAAGTCGAATTTTTTTCAAGTAAAGTACCCCTTCTGTGCCCCCCAGAGATTTGATAATTTTTATATGAATGCAATGTTAAATGATTACCTCGGATATAAGATTTCATATTTTTAGCTCTGTTAGTTTAGGAGATATTCAAAATAAGTCGATTTTTTTTCAAGTAAAGTACCCCTTCTGTGCCCCCCAGAGATTTGGTAATTTTTATATGAATGCAATGTTAAATGATTACCTCGGATATAAGATTTCATATTTTTAGCTCTGTTAGTTTAGGAAATATTCAAAATAAGTCGATTTTTTTTCAAGTAAAGTACCCCTTCTGTGCCCCCCAGAGATTTGATAATTTTTATATGAATGCAATGTTAAATGATTACCTCGGATATAAGATTTCATATTTTTAGCTCTGTTAGTTTAGGAAATATTCAAAATAAGTCGAATTTTTTTCAAGTAAAGTACCCCTTCTGTGCCCCCCAGAGATTTGATAATTTTTATATGAATGCAATGTTAAATGATTACCTCGGATATAAGATTTCATATTTTTAGCTCTGTTAGTTTAGGAAATATTCAAAATAAGTCGAATTTTTTTCAAGTAAAGTACCCCTTCTGAGCCCCCCAGAGATTTGATAATTTTTATATGAATGCAATGTTAAATGATTACCTCGGATATAAGATTTCATATTTTTAGCTCTGTTAGTTTAGGAAATATTCAAAATAAGTCGAATTTTTTTCAAGTAAAGTACCCCTTCTGTGCCCCCCAGAGATTTGATAATTTTTATATGAATGTAATGTTAAATGATTACCTCGGATATAAGATTTCATATTTTTAGCTCTGTTAGTTTAGGAAATATTCAAAATAAGTCGAATTTTTTTCAAGTAAAGTACCCCTTCTGAGCCCCCCAGAGATTTGATAATTTTTATATGAATGCAATGTTAAATGATTACCTCGGATATAAGATTTCATATTTTTAGCTCTGTTAGTTTAGGAAATATTCAAAATAAGTCGAATTTTTTTCAAGTAAAGTACCCCTTCTGTGCCCCCCAGAGATTTGATAATTTTTATATGAATGCAATGTTAAATGATTACCTCGGATATAAGATTTCATATTTTTAGCTCTGTTAGTTTAGGAAATATTCAAAATAAGTCGAATTTTTTTCAAGTAAAGTACCCCTTCTGTGCCCCCCAGAGATTTGATAATTTTTATATGAATGCAATGTTAAATGATTACCTCGGATATAAGATTTCATATTTTTAGCTCTGTTAGTTTAGGAAATATTCAAAATAAGTCGAATTTTTTTCAAGTAAAGTACCCCTTCTGTGCCCCCCAGAGATTTGATAATTTTTATATGAATGCAATGTTAAATGATTACCTCGGATATAAGATTTCATATTTTTAGCTCTGTTAGTTTAGGAGATATTCAAAATAAGTCGATTTTTTTTCAAGTAAAGTACCCCTTCTGTGCCCCCCAGAGATTTGGTAATTTTTATATGAATGCAATGTTAAATGATTACCTCGGATATAAGATTTCATATTTTTAGCTCTGTTAGTTTAGGAAATATTCAAAATAAGTCGAATTTTTTTCAAGTAAAGTACCCCTTCTGTGCCCCCCAGAGATTTGATAATTTTTATATGAATGCAATGTTAAATGATTACCTCGGATATAAGATTTCATATTTTTAGCTCTGTTAGTTTAGGAGATATTCAAAATAAGTCGATTTTTTTTCAAGTAAAGTACCCCTTCTGTGCCCCCCAGAGATTTGGCAATTTTTATATGAATGCAATGTTAAATGATTACCTCGGATATAAGATTTCATATTTTTAGCTCTGTTAGTTTAGGAGATATTCAAAATAAGTCGATTTTTTTTCAAGTAAAGTACCCCTTCTGTGCCCCCCAGAGATTTGATAATTTTTATATGAATGCAATGTTAAATGATTACCTCGGATATAAGATTTCATATTTTTAGCTCTGTTAGTTTAGGAAATATTCAAAATAAGTCGAATTTTTTTCAAGTAAAGTACCCCTTCTGTGCCCCCCAGAGATTTGATAATTTTTATATGAATGCAGTGTTAAATGATTACCTCGGATATAAGATTTCATATTTTTAGCTCTGTTAGTTTAGGAGATATTCAAAATAAGTCGATTTTTTTTCAAGTAAAGTACCCCTTCTGTGCCCCCCAGAGATTTGGCAATTTTTATATGAATGCAATGTTAAATGATTACCTCGGATATAAGATTTCATATTTTTAGCTCTGTTAGTTTAGGAGATATTCAAAATAAGTCGATTTTTTTTCAAGTAAAGTACCCCTTCTGTGCCCCCCAGAGATTTGATAATTTTTATATGAATGCAATGTTAAATGATTACCTCGGATATAAGATTTCATATTTTTAGCTCTGTTAGTTTAGGAGATATTCAAAATAAGTCGATTTTTTTTCAAGTAAAGTACCCCTTCTGTGCCCCCCAGAGATTTGGTAATTTTTATATGAATGCAATGTTAAATGATTACCTCGGATATAAGATTTCATATTTTTAGCTCTGTTAGTTTAGGAAATATTCAAAATAAGTCGAATTTTTTTCAAGTAAAGTACCCCTTCTGTGCCCCCCAGAGATTTGATAATTTTTATATGAATGCAATGTTAAATGATTACCTCGGATATAAGATTTCATATTTTTAGCTCTGTTAGTTTAGGAGATATTCAAAATAAGTCGATTTTTTTTCAAGTAAAGTACCCCTTCTGTGCCCCCCAGAGATTTGGCAATTTTTATATGAATGCAATGTTAAATGATTACCTCGGATATAAGATTTCATATTTTTAGCTCTGTTAGTTTAGGAGATATTCAAAATAAGTCGATTTTTTTTCAAGTAAAGTACCCCTTCTGTGCCCCCCAGAGATTTGATAATTTTTATATGAATGCAATGTTAAATGATTACCTCGGATATAAGATTTCATATTTTTAGCTCTGTTAGTTTAGGAAATATTCAAAATAAGTCGAATTTTTTTCAAGTAAAGTACCCCTTCTGAGCCCCCCAGAGGTTTGGTAATTTTTATATGAACGCAATGTTAAATAATTAAGTTAGATGTAAAGTTTCATATTTTTATCTGCATTAGTTTAGGAGATATTTAAAAAAAGTCAATTTGCAAAAAGGGTGCCCCCATCATTACGATTGTCAAGTATGTTGGCCATAATTATTACCATAATGTTCCCCACTTCAATAACGTCGAGTGCATATTGATTTTCTGACAGAGAAAGATATACTGTAAGACAGAGACAACACGACATAGAATAATAAAAATCGGAGTGAACACTTACTCGAAAATATTTGTTCATTTTAGACGAAGAGGTGAATATATAACTATTTCATTTTAAAGAAGTCTTCTTATTACTGTAATTTTTATTAGGAAACATGGTGTTCACTCCTGTATTACTCTATGATCACCGAGATATAAACACGCGTGGACTGAACACCACGTTTCCCAATAAAAATTACAGTAATAAGAAGAGTTCATTAGAATGAAATAGTTATATATTCACCTCTTCGTCTAAAATGAACAAATATTTCCGAGTGAGTGTTCACTCCAATTTTTGTTATTCTATGTCGTGTTGTCTCTGTCTTACAATATATCTTTCTCTGTCAGAAAATCAATATGCACTCGACGTTATTGAAGTGGGGAACATTATGGTAATAATTATGGCCAACATACTTGACAATCGGAATGATGGGGGCACCCTTTTTGCAAATTGACTTTTTTTAAATATCTCCTAAACTAATGCAGATAAAAATATGAAACTTTACATCTAACTTAATTATTTAACATTGCGTTCATATAAAAATTACCAAACCTCTGGGGGGCTCAGAAGGGGTACTTTACTTGAAAAAAATTCGGTTTTTCTTGAATATTTCCTAAACTAACGGAGATAAAAATCTGAAATCTTATATCCGAGGTAATCATTTAACATTGCATTCATATAAAAATTACCAAACCTCTGGGGGGCTCAGAAGGGGTACTTTACTTGAAAAAAATTCGGTTTTTCTTGAATATTTCCTAAACTAACGGAGATAAAAATCTGAAATCTTATATCCGAGGTAATCATTTAACATTGCATTCATATAAAAATTACCAATCCTCTGGGGGGCTCAGAAGGGGTACTTTACTTGAAAAAAATTCGGTTTTTCTTGAATATTTCCTAAACTAACGGAGATAAAAATCTGAAATCTTATATCCGAGGTAATCATTTAACATTGCATTCATATAAAAATTACCAATCCTCTGGGGGGCTCAGAAGGGGTACTTTACTTGAAAAAAATTCGGTTTTTCTTGAATATTTCCTAAACTAACGGAGATAAAAATCTGAAATCTTATATCCGAGGTAATCATTTAACATTGCATTCATATAAAAATAACCAATCTTCTGGGGGGCTCAGAAGGGGTACTTTACTTGAAAAAAATTCGGTTTTTCTTGAATATTTCCTAAACTAACGGAGATAAAAATCTGAAATCTTATATCCGAGGTAATCATTTAACATTGCATTCATATAGAAATAACCAATCTTCTGGGGGGCTCAGAAGGGGTACTTTACTTGAAAAAAATTCGGTTTTTCTTGAATATTTCCTAAACTAACGGAGATAAAAATCTGAAATCTTATATCCGAGGTAATCATTTAACATTGCATTCATATAAAAATTACCAATCTTCTGGGGGGCTCAGAAGGGGTACTTTACTTGAAAAAAATTCGGTTTTTCTTGAATATTTCCTAAACTAACGGAGATAAAAATCTGAAATCTTATATCCGAGGTAATCATTTAACATTGCATTCATATAAAAATTACCAATCTTCTGGGGGGCTCAGAAGGGGTACTTTACTTGAAAAAAATTCGGTTTTTCTTGATTATTTCCTAAACTAACGGAGACAAAAATCTGAAATCTTATATCCGAGGTAATCATTTAACATTGCATTCATATAAAAATTACCAATCCTCTGGGGGGCTCAGAAGGGGTACTTTACTTGAAAAAAATTCGGTTTTTCTTGAATATTTCCTAAACTAACGGAGATAAAAATCTGAAATCTTATATCCGAGGTAATCATTTAACATTGCATTCATATAGAAATAACCAATCTTCTGGGGGGCTCAGAAGGGGTACTTTACTTGAAAAAAATTCGGTTTTTCTTGAATATTTCCTAAACTAACGGAGATAAAAATCTGAAATCTTATATCCGAGGTAATCATTTAACATTGCATTCATATAAAAATTACCAATCCTCTGGGGGGCTCAGAAGGGGTACTTTACTTGAAAAAAATTCGGTTTTTCTTGAATATTTCCTAAACTAACGGAGATAAAAATCTGAAATCTTATATCCGAGGTAATCATTTAACATTGCATTCATATAAAAATAACCAATCTTCTGGGGGGCTCAGAAGGGGTACTTTACTTGAAAAAAATTCGGTTTTTCTTGAATATTTCCTAAACTAACGGAGATAAAAATCTGAAATCTTATATCCGAGGTAATCATTTAACATTGCATTCATATAGAAATAACCAATCTTCTGGGGGGCTCAGAAGGGGTACTTTACTTGAAAAAAATTCGGTTTTTCTTGAATATTTCCTAAACTAACGGAGATAAAAATCTGAAATCTTATATCCGAGGTAATCATTTAACATTGCATTCATATAAAAATTACCAATCTTCTGGGGGGCTCAGAAGGGGTACTTTACTTGAAAAAAATTCGGTTTTTCTTGAATATTTCCTAAACTAACGGAGATAAAAATCTGAAATCTTATATCCGAGGTAATCATTTAACATTGCATTCATATAGAAATAACCAATCTTCTGGGGGGCTCAGAAGGGGTACTTTACTTGAAAAAAATTCGGTTTTTCTTGAATATTTCCTAAACTAACGGAGATAAAAATCTGAAATCTTATATCCGAGGTAATCATTTAACATTGCATTCATATAAAAATTACCAAACCTCTGGGGGGCTCAGAAGGGGTACTTTACTTGAAAAAAATTCGGTTTTTCTTGAATATTTCCTAAACTAACGGAGATAAAAATCTGAAATCTTATATCCGAGGTAATCATTTAACATTGCATTCATATAAAAATTACCAATCCTCTGGGGGGCTCAGAAGGGGTACTTTACTTGAAAAAAATTCGGTTTTTCTTGAATATTTCCTAAACTAACGGAGATAAAAATCTGAAATCTTATATCCGAGGTAATCATTTAACATTGCATTCATATAAAAATTACCAATCCTCTGGGGGGCTCAGAAGGGGTACTTTACTTGAAAAAAATTCGGTTTTTCTTGAATATTTCCTAAACTAACGGAGATAAAAATCTGAAATCTTATATCCGAGGTAATCATTTAACATTGCATTCATATAAAAATAACCAATCTTCTGGGGGGCTCAGAAGGGGTACTTTACTTGAAAAAAATTCGGTTTTTCTTGAATATTTCCTAAACTAACGGAGATAAAAATCTGAAATCTTATATCCGAGGTAATCATTTAACATTGCATTCATATAGAAATAACCAATCTTCTGGGGGGCTCAGAAGGGGTACTTTACTTGAAAAAAATTCGGTTTTTCTTGAATATTTCCTAAACTAACGGAGATAAAAATCTGAAATCTTATATCCGAGGTAATCATTTAACATTGCATTCATATAAAAATTACCAATCTTCTGGGGGGCTCAGAAGGGGTACTTTACTTGAAAAAAATTCGGTTTTTCTTGAATATTTCCTAAACTAACGGAGATAAAAATCTGAAATCTTATATCCGAGGTAATCATTTAACATTGCATTCATATAAAAATTACCAATCTTCTGGGGGGCTCAGAAGGGGTACTTTACTTGAAAAAAATTCGGTTTTTCTTGATTATTTCCTAAACTAACGGAGACAAAAATCTGAAATCTTATATCCGAGGTAATCATTTAACATTGCATTCATATAAAAATTACCAATCCTCTGGGGGGCTCAGAAGGGGTACTTTACTTGAAAAAAATTCGGTTTTTCTTGAATATTTCCTAAACTAACGGAGATAAAAATCTGAAATCTTATATCCGAGGTAATCATTTAACATTGCATTCATATAGAAATAACCAATCTTCTGGGGGGCTCAGAAGGGGTACTTTACTTGAAAAAAATTCGGTTTTTCTTGAATATTTCCTAAACTAACGGAGATAAAAATCTGAAATCTTATATCCGAGGTAATCATTTAACATTGCATTCATATAAAAATTACCAATCTTCTGGGGGGCTCAGAAGGGGTACTTTACTTGAAAAAAATTCGGTTTTTCTTGAATATTTCCTAAACTAACGGAGACAACAATCTGAAATCTTATATCCGAGGTAATCATTTAACATTGCATTCATATAAAAATTACCAATCTTCTGGGGGGCTCAGAAGGGGTACTTTACTTGAAAAAAATTCGGTTTTTCTTGATTATTTCCTAAACTAACGGAGACAACAATCTGAAATCTTATATCCGAGGTAATCATTTAACATTGCATTCATATAAAAATTATCAATCCTCTGGGGGGCTCAGAAGGGGTACTTTACTTGAAAAAAATTCGGTTTTTCTTGAATATTTTTTAAACTAACGGAGATAAAAATCTGAAATCTTATATCCGAGGTAATCATTTAACATTGCATTCATATAAAAATTATTAATCTTCTGGGGGGCTCAGAAGGGGTACTTTACTTGAAAAAAATTCGGTTTTTCTTGATTATTTCCTAAACTAACGGAGACAAAAATCTGAAATCTTATATCCGAGGTAATCATTTAACATTGCATTCATATAAAAATTACCAATCCTCTGGGGGGCTCAGAAGGGGTACTTTACTTGAAAAAAATTCGGTTTTTCTTGAATATTTTTTAAACTAACGGAGATAAAAATCTGAAATCTTATATCCGAGGTAATCATTTAACATTGCATTCATATAAAAATTACCAATCTTCTGGGGGGCTCAGAAGGGGTACTTTACTTGAAAAAAATTCGGTTTTTCTTGATTATTTCCTAAACTAACGGAGACAAAAATCTGAAATCTTATATCCGAGGTAATCATTTAACATTGCATTCATATAAAAATTACCAATCCTCTGGGGGGCTCAGAAGGGGTACTTTACTTGAAAAAAAATCGGTTTTTCTTGAATATTTCCTAAACTAACGGAGATAAAAATCTGAAATCTTATATCCGAGGTAATCATTTAACATTGCATTCATATAAAAATAACCAATCTTCTGGGGGGCTCAGAAGGGGTACTTTACTTGAAAAAAATTCGGTTTTTCTTGAATATTTCCTAAACTAACGGAGATAAAAATCTGAAATCTTATATCCGAGGTAATCATTTAACATTGCATTCATATAAAAATAACCAATCTTCTGGGGGGCTCAGAAGGGGTACTTTACTTGAAAAAAATTCGGTTTTTCTTGAATATTTCCTAAACTAACGGAGATAAAAATCTGAAATCTTATATCCGAGGTAATCATTTAACATTGCATTCATATAAAAATAACCAATCTTCTGGGGGGCTCAGAAGGGGTACTTTACTTGAAAAAAATTCGGTTTTTCTTGAATATTTCCTAAACTAACGGAGATAAAAATCTGAAATCTTATATCCGAGGTAATCATTTAACATTGCATTCATATAAAAATAACCAATCTTCTGGGGGGCTCAGAAGGGGTACTTTACTTGAAAAAAATTCGGTTTTTCTTGAATATTTCCTAAACTAACGGAGATAAAAATCTGAAATCTTATATCCGAGGTAATCATTTAACATTGCATTCATATAGAAATAACCAATCTTCTGGGGGGCTCAGAAGGGGTACTTTACTTGAAAAAAATTCGGTTTTTCTTGAATATTTCCTAAACTAACGGAGATAAAAATCTGTATCCGAGGTAATCATTTAACATTGCATTCATATAAAAATTACCAATCTTCTGGGGGGCTCAGAAGGGGTACTTTACTTGAAAAAAATTCGGTTTTTCTTGAATATTTCCTAAACTAACGGAGATAAAAATCTGAAATCTTATATCCGAGGTAATCATTTAACATTGCATTCATATAAAAATTACCAATCTTCTGGGGGGCTCAGAAGGGGTACTTTACTTGAAAAAAATTCGGTTTTTCTTGAATATTTCCTAAATTAACGGAGATAAAAATCTGAAATCTTATATCCGAGGTAATCATTTAACATTGCATTCATATAAAAATTACCAATCTTCTGGGGGGCTCAGAAGGGGTACTTTACTTGAAAAAAATTCGGTTTTTCTTGATTATTTCCTAAACTAACGGAGACAAAAATCTGAAATCTTATATCCGAGGTAATCATTTAACATTGCATTCATATAAAAATTACCAATCTTCTGGGGGGCTCAGAAGGGGTACTTTACTTGAAAAAAATTCGGTTTTTCTTGATTATTTCCTAAACTAACGGAGACAAAAATCTGAAATCTTATATCCGAGGTAATCATTTAACATTGCATTCATATAAAAATTACCAATCTTCTGGGGGGCTCAGAAGGGGTACTTTACTTGAAAAAAATTCGGTTTTTCTTGAATATTTCCTAAACTAACGGAGATAAAAATCTGAAATCTTATATCCGAGGTAATCATTTAACATTGCATTCATATAAAAATAACCAATCTTCTGGGGGGCTCAGAAGGGGTACTTTACTTGAAAAAAATTCGGTTTTTCTTGATTATTTCCTAAACTAACGGAGACAAAAATCTGAAATCTTATATCCGAGGTAATCATTTAACATTGCATTCATATAAAAATTACCAATCCTCTGGGGGGCTCAGAAGGGGTACTTTACTTGAAAAAAATTCGGTTTTTCTTGAATATTTTTTAAACTAACGGAGATAAAAATCTGAAATCTTATATCCGAGGTAATCATTTAACATTGCATTCATATAAAAATTATTAATCTTCTGGGGGGCTCAGAAGGGGTACTTTACTTGAAAAAAATTCGGTTTTTCTTGATTATTTCCTAAACTAACGGAGACAAAAATCTGAAATCTTATATCCGAGGTAATCATTTAACATTGCATTCATATAAAAATTACCAATCCTCTGGGGGGCTCAGAAGGGGTACTTTACTTGAAAAAAATTCGGTTTTTCTTGAATATTTTTTAAACTAACGGAGATAAAAATCTGAAATCTTATATCCGAGGTAATCATTTAACATTGCATTCATATAAAAATTATTAATCTTCTGGGGGGCTCAGAAGGGGTACTTTACTTGAAAAAAATTCGGTTTTTCTTGATTATTTCCTAAACTAACGGAGACAAAAATCTGAAATCTTATATCCGAGGTAATCATTTAACATTGCATTCATATAAAAATTACCAATCCTCTGGGGGGCTCAGAAGGGGTACTTTACTTGAAAAAAATTCGGTTTTTCTTGAATATTTTTTAAACTAACGGAGATAAAAATCTGAAATCTTATATCCGAGGTAATCATTTAACATTGCATTCATATAAAAATTATTAATCTTCTGGGGGGCTCAGAAGGGGTACTTTACTTGAAAAAAATTCGGTTTTTCTTGAATATTTTTTAAACTAACGGAGATAAAAATCTGAAATCTTATATCCGAGGTAATCATTTAACATTGCATTCATATAAAAATTATTAATCTTCTGGGGGGCTCAGAAGGGGTACTTTACTTGAAAAAAATTCGGTTTTTCTTGATTATTTCCTAAACTAACGGAGACAAAAATCTGAAATCTTATATCCGAGGTAATCATTTAACATTGCATTCATATAAAAATTACCAATCCTCTGGGGGGCTCAGAAGGGGTACTTTACTTGAAAAAAATTCGGTTTTTCTTGAATATTTTTTAAACTAACGGAGATAAAAATCTGAAATCTTATATCCGAGGTAATCATTTAACATTGCATTCATATAAAAATTACCAATCTTCTGGGGGGCTCAGAAGGGGTACTTTACTTGAAAAAAATTCGGTTTTTCTTGATTATTTCCTAAACTAACGGAGACAAAAATCTGAAATCTTATATCCGAGGTAATCATTTAACATTGCATTCATATAAAAATTACCAATCCTCTGGGGGGCTCAGAAGGGGTACTTTACTTGAAAAAAATTCGGTTTTTCTTGAATATTTTTTAAACTAACGGAGATAAAAATCTGAAATCTTATATCCGAGGTAATCATTTAACATTGCATTCATATAAAAATTATTAATCTTCTGGGGGGCTCAGAAGGGGTACTTTACTTGAAAAAAATTCGGTTTTTCTTGATTATTTCCTAAACTAACGGAGACAAAAATCTGAAATCTTATATCCGAGGTAATCATTTAACATTGCATTCATATAAAAATTACCAATCCTCTGGGGGGCTCAGAAGGGGTACTTTACTTGAAAAAAATTCGGTTTTTCTTGAATATTTCCTAAACTAACGGAGATAAAAATCTGAAATCTTATATCCGAGGTAATCATTTAACATTGCATTCATATAAAAATAACCAATCTTCTGGGGGGCTCAGAAGGGGTACTTTACTTGAAAAAAATTCGGTTTTTCTTGATTATTTCCTAAACTAACGGAGACAAAAATCTGAAATCTTATATCCGAGGTAATCATTTAACATTGCATTCATATAAAAATTACCAATCCTCTGGGGGGCTCAGAAGGGGTACTTTACTTGAAAAAAATTCGGTTTTTCTTGAATATTTTTTAAACTAACGGAGATAAAAATCTGAAATCTTATATCCGAGGTAATCATTTAACATTGCATTCATATAAAAATTATTAATCTTCTGGGGGGCTCAGAAGGGGTACTTTACTTGAAAAAAATTCGGTTTTTCTTGAATATTTTTTAAACTAACGGAGATAAAAATCTGAAATCTTATATCCGAGGTAATCATTTAACATTGCATTCATATAAAAATTATTAATCTTCTGGGGGGCTCAGAAGGGGTACTTTACTTGAAAAAAATTCGGTTTTTCTTGATTATTTCCTAAACTAACGGAGACAAAAATCTGAAATCTTATATCCGAGGTAATCATTTAACATTGCATTCATATAAAAATTACCAATCCTCTGGGGGGCTCAGAAGGGGTACTTTACTTGAAAAAAATTCGGTTTTTCTTGAATATTTCCTAAACTAACGGAGATAAAAATCTGAAATCTTATATCCGAGGTAATCATTTAACATTGCATTCATATAAAAATAACCAATCTTCTGGGGGGCTCAGAAGGGGTACTTTACTTGAAAAAAATTCGGTTTTTCTTGATTATTTCCTAAACTAACGGAGACAAAAATCTGAAATCTTATATCCGAGGTAATCATTTAACATTGCATTCATATAAAAATTACCAATCCTCTGGGGGGCTCAGAAGGGGTACTTTACTTGAAAAAAATTCGGTTTTTCTTGAATATTTTTTAAACTAACGGAGATAAAAATCTGAAATCTTATATCCGAGGTAATCATTTAACATTGCATTCATATAAAAATTATTAATCTTCTGGGGGGCTCAGAAGGGGTACTTTACTTGAAAAAAATTCGGTTTTTCTTGATTATTTCCTAAACTAACGGAGACAAAAATCTGAAATCTTATATCCGAGGTAATCATTTAACATTGCATTCATATAAAAATTACCAATCCTCTGGGGGGCTCAGAAGGGGTACTTTACTTGAAAAAAATTCGGTTTTTCTTGAATATTTTTTAAACTAACGGAGATAAAAATCTGAAATCTTATATCCGAGGTAATCATTTAACATTGCATTCATATAAAAATTATTAATCTTCTGGGGGGCTCAGAAGGGGTACTTTACTTGAAAAAAATTCGGTTTTTCTTGATTATTTCCTAAACTAACGGAGACAAAAATCTGAAATCTTATATCCGAGGTAATCATTTAACATTGCATTCATATAAAAATTACCAATCCTCTGGGGGGCTCAGAAGGGGTACTTTACTTGAAAAAAATTCGGTTTTTCTTGAATATTTTTTAAACTAACGGAGATAAAAATCTGAAATCTTATATCCGAGGTAATCATTTAACATTGCATTCATATAAAAATTATTAATCTTCTGGGGGGCTCAGAAGGGGTACTTTACTTGAAAAAAATTCGGTTTTTCTTGATTATTTCCTAAACTAACGGAGACAAAAATCTGAAATCTTATATCCGAGGTAATCATTTAACATTGCATTCATATAAAAATTACCAATCCTCTGGGGGGCTCAGAAGGGGTACTTTACTTGAAAAAAATTCGGTTTTTCTTGAATATTTTTTAAACTAACGGAGATAAAAATCTGAAATCTTATATCCGAGGTAATCATTTAACATTGCATTCATATAAAAATTACCAATCCTCTGGGGGGCTCAGAAGGGGTACTTTACTTGAAAAAAATTCGGTTTTTCTTGAATATTTTTTAAACTAACGGAGATAAAAATCTGAAATCTTATATCCGAGGTAATCATTTAACATTGCATTCATATAAAAATTACCAATCTTCTGGGGGGCTCAGAAGGGGTACTTTACTTGAAAAAAATTCGGTTTTTCTTGATTATTTCCTAAACTAACGGAGACAAAAATCTGAAATCTTATATCCGAGGTAATCATTTAACATTGCATTCATATAAAAATTACCAATCCTCTGGGGGGCTCAGAAGGGGTACTTTACTTGAAAAAAATTCGGTTTTTCTTGAATATTTTTTAAACTAACGGAGATAAAAATCTGAAATCTTATATCCGAGGTAATCATTTAACATTGCATTCATATAAAAATTACCAATCCTCTGGGGGGCTCAGAAGGGGTACTTTACTTGAAAAAAATTCGGTTTTTCTTGAATATTTTTTAAACTAACGGAGATAAAAATCTGAAATCTTATATCCGAGGTAATCATTTAACATTGCATTCATATAAAAATTATTAATCTTCTGGGGGGCTCAGAAGGGGTACTTTACTTGAAAAAAATTCGGTTTTTCTTGATTATTTCCTAAACTAACGGAGACAAAAATCTGAAATCTTATATCCGAGGTAATCATTTAACATTGCATTCATATAAAAATTACCAATCCTCTGGGGGGCTCAGAAGGGGTACTTTACTTGAAAAAAATTCGGTTTTTCTTGAATATTTTTTAAACTAACGGAGATAAAAATCTGAAATCTTATATCCGAGGTAATCATTTAACATTGCATTCATATAAAAATTATTAATCTTCTGGGGGGCTCAGAAGGGGTACTTTACTTGAAAAAAATTCGGTTTTTCTTGATTATTTCCTAAACTAACGGAGACAAAAATCTGAAATCTTATATCCGAGGTAATCATTTAACATTGCATTCATATAAAAATTACCAATCCTCTGGGGGGCTCAGAAGGGGTACTTTACTTGAAAAAAATTCGGTTTTTCTTGAATATTTTTTAAACTAACGGAGATAAAAATCTGAAATCTTATATCCGAGGTAATCATTTAACATTGCATTCATATAAAAATTATTAATCTTCTGGGGGGCTCAGAAGGGGTACTTTACTTGAAAAAAATTCGGTTTTTCTTGATTATTTCCTAAACTAACGGAGACAAAAATCTGAAATCTTATATCCGAGGTAATCATTTAACATTGCATTCATATAAAAATTACCAATCCTCTGGGGGGCTCAGAAGGGGTACTTTACTTGAAAAAAATTCGGTTTTTCTTGAATATTTTTTAAACTAACGGAGATAAAAATCTGAAATCTTATATCCGAGGTAATCATTTAACATTGCATTCATATAAAAATTATTAATCTTCTGGGGGGCTCAGAAGGGGTACTTTACTTGAAAAAAATTCGGTTTTTCTTGATTATTTCCTAAACTAACGGAGACAAAAATCTGAAATCTTATATCCGAGGTAATCATTTAACATTGCATTCATATAAAAATTACCAATCCTCTGGGGGGCTCAGAAGGGGTACTTTACTTGAAAAAAATTCGGTTTTTCTTGAATATTTTTTAAACTAACGGAGATAAAAATCTGAAATCTTATATCCGAGGTAATCATTTAACATTGCATTCATATAAAAATTACCAATCTTCTGGGGGGCTCAGAAGGGGTACTTTACTTGAAAAAAATTCGGTTTTTCTTGATTATTTCCTAAACTAACGGAGACAAAAATCTGAAATCTTATATCCGAGGTAATCATTTAACATTGCATTCATATAAAAATTACCAATCCTCTGGGGGGCTCAGAAGGGGTACTTTACTTGAAAAAAATTCGGTTTTTCTTGAATATTTTTTAAACTAACGGAGATAAAAATCTGAAATCTTATATCCGAGGTAATCATTTAACATTGCATTCATATAAAAATTATTAATCTTCTGGGGGGCTCAGAAGGGGTACTTTACTTGAAAAAAATTCGGTTTTTCTTGATTATTTCCTAAACTAACGGAGACAAAAATCTGAAATCTTATATCCGAGGTAATCATTTAACATTGCATTCATATAAAAATTACCAATCCTCTGGGGGGCTCAGAAGGGGTACTTTACTTGAAAAAAAATCGGTTTTTCTTGAATATTTCCTAAACTAACGGAGATAAAAATCTGAAATCTTATATCCGAGGTAATCATTTAACATTGCATTCATATAAAAATAACCAATCTTCTGGGGGGCTCAGAAGGGGTACTTTACTTGAAAAAAATTCGGTTTTTCTTGATTATTTCCTAAACTAACGGAGACAAAAATCTGAAATCTTATAACCGAGGTAATCATTTAACATTGCATTCATATAAAAATTACCAATCTTCTGGGGGGCTCAGAAGGGGTACTTTACTTGAAAAAAATTCGGTTTTTCTTGATTATTTCCTAAACTAACGGAGACAAAAATCTGAAATCTTATAACCGAGGTAATCATTTAAAATTGCATTCATATAAAAATTACCAATCTTCTGGGGGGCTCAGAAGGGGTACTTTACTTGAAAAAAATTCGGTTTTTCTTGAATATTTCCTAAACTAACGGAGATAAAAATCTGAAATCTTATATCCGAGGTAATCATTTAACATTGCATTCATATAAAAATTACCAATCTTCTGGGGGGCTCAGAAGGGGTACTTTACTTGAAAAAAATTCGGTTTTTCTTGAATATTTCCTAAACTAACGGAGATAAAAATCTGAAATCTTATATCCGAGGTAATCATTTAACATTGCATTCATATAAAAATTACCAATCTTCTGGGGGGCTCAGAAGGGGTACTTTACTTGAAAAAAATTCGGTTTTTCTTGATTATTTCCTAAACTAACGGAGACAAAAATCTGAAATCTTATATCCGAGGTAATCATTTAACATTGCATTCATATAAAAATTACCAATCCTCTGGGGGGCTCAGAAGGGGTACTTTACTTGAAAAAAATTCGGTTTTTCTTGAATATTTCCTAAACTAACGGAGATAAAAATCTGAAATCTTATATCCGAGGTAATCATTTAACATTGCATTCATATAAAAATAACCAATCTTCTGGGGGGCTCAGAAGGGGTACTTTACTTGAAAAAAATTCGGTTTTTCTTGATTATTTCCTAAACTAACGGAGACAAAAATCTGAAATCTTATATCCGAGGTAATCATTTAACATTGCATTCATATAAAAATAACCAATCTTCTGGGGGGCTCAGAAGGGGTACTTTACTTGAAAAAAATTCGGTTTTTCTTGATTATTTCCTAAACTAACGGAGACAAAAATCTGAAATCTTATATCCGAGGTAATCATTTAACATTGCATTCATATAAAAATTACCAATCCTCTGGGGGGCTCAGAAGGGGTACTTTACTTGAAAAAAATTCGGGTAACATACGTGACTGGCGATTTATTACAAACACGAATTACGTAAGATCTAAGCGTCATATCCCAATTTGGACGCCGGATTCGAAATCCTTGGGGTCGAATTAAGGGGTTGCCATGTCTAACTCAAAATTTATTATCCCGATCGAAACTAAGAAAGGTGGACCCTTGGGGTTTTTTTGGCAAAAAAAACTTTTTGACTCCGATTTGTTTCAAATTTCGTATACGTTAACTAGGGACAAAGGGCTAATGAATAGCCAAATCTGAGCCCATAGGGGTTGATATTAAGGGAGTTATTGAAGTCTGAAGTGGGTTTTTGGAAATAACTGTCTAATAATGTTTTTCTGTGTGATTACAGGATCAACAGCGGACCAAGGACCACTTAGGGACATCTCAGGATGCATTTAATTGTGATTGTTGTTTATTTATTGTGTATACTATTATTAATTTTGTAACAATAATGTACTTGTAATTGTTGCAATAAATATTTATTTTTATTTTAAAAAATGTTTTATTTATTCTTTTTCAGATACCTATTTGTTCAATATTCATAATTCGACACTTTTCTAAAGCGTATACCCTTTAAAAAGCTTTAAATTCGCTAAAAAAATTTGGTCGTGCATAGATGCTACCTGAAAGTAGCATCTACGCACCAAATCTGTCCAAAAAACCGTGATAGATGCTACTTTCAGGTAGCATCTATACACCAATTCTGTCTAAAAAACCGTGATAGATGCTACTTTCAGGTAGCATCTATACACCAATTCTGTCCAAAAAACCGTGCATGAATGCTTCTTTGAAGCATCCATGCACCAAATCTGTCCAAAAAAACGTGCATGGATGCTTCTTTTCCGAGTGCTCTTTTGATTCCTGTTATCCGGATACCATCAGATTTTTTTAACAAAATCGGACAAAAGTGGTGACGAAAGTGCTCTTCGGATTCCTGTTATCCCGATACCATCCGAAATTTCCAACAAAATTGAACAAAAGTGGTGACGAAAGTCCTGAAAGTAGGCACCACTTTTGTCGTATTTTGTTGAAAATTTCTGATGGTATCAGGATAACAGGAATGCAAAGAGCACTTTCGTCACCACTTTTGTCCATTTTTGTTGAAAATTTCAGATGGTATCGGGATAACAGGATTGCAAAGAGCACTTTCGTCACCACTTTTGTAAAATTTTGTTAAAAATTTCTTATGGTATCCGGATAACAGGAAGGAGAAGAGCACTTCAAAAATTTAAAATGTACGTTTTTCACTGAAAATCAATAATAAGGGTTGTAAAATAAAATATATTATTATTTTATATAAATTTTATTCATTTTAAAACAAATACAATGTATTTTACAATAATTGCGACCTAATAAAATATACAGCACATTCTAAAATTGTTTATCACTCAATAACTACGGCCTTAATTCATTTTTAAAAACTAATTTAACAAATATAGACGTAGAACTCCACGTAGAGTTCAAATTTTCAAGAATCGACACAAAATTCCAATTACTTCAAGAGTTATTAAAGAAATTGTAAATTTCTTTTATCTGTAACATTTTTGAAACTTTAATAACTCCGGCCCTGGTCAATTTTTGAAAACTAATTTAACAAATATGGACGTAGAACTTCACGTAGAGTTCAAATTTTCAAGAACCGACACAAAATTCCAATTACTTCAAGAGTTATTAAAGAAAATGTAAATTTCCTTTATCTATGACATTTTTGAAACTTTAATAACTCCGGCCCTGGTCAATTTTTGAAAACTAATTTAACAAATATGGACGTAGAACTTCACGTAGAGTTCAAATTTTCAAGAATCGACACAAAATTGCAATTACTTAAAGAGTTATTAAAGAAATTGTAAATTTCTTTTATCTATGACTTTAATAACTCCGGCCCTGGTCAATTTTTGAATACTAATTTAACAAATATGGACGTAGAACTCCACGTAGTTTTCAAATTTTCAAGAATCGACTCAAAATTTTAATTACTTAAAGAGTTATTAAAGAAATTGTAAATTTCTTTTATCTGTGACATTTTTGCAACTTTAATAACTCCGGCCCTGGTCTATTTTTGAATACTAATTTAACAAATATGGACGTAGAACTCCACGTAGTTTTCAAATTTTCAAGAATCGACTCAAAATTTTAATTACTTAAAGAGTTATTAAAGAAATTGTAAATTTCTTTTATCTATGACATTTTTGAAACTTTAATAACTCCGGCCCTGGTCAATTTTTGAATACTAATTTAACAAATATGGACGTAGAACTCCACGTAGTGTTCAAATTTTCAAGAATCGACTCAAAATTTTAATTACTTAAAGAGTTATTAAAGAAATTGTAAATTTCTTTTATCTATGACATTTTTGAAACTTTAATAACTCCGGCCCTGGTCAATTTTTGAAAACTAATTTAACAAATATGGACGTAGAACTCCACGTAGAGTTCAAATTTTCAAGAATCGACTCAAAATTTTAATTACTTAAAGAGTTATTAAAGAAATTGTAAATTTCTTTTATCTATGACATTTTTGAAACTTTAATAACTCCGGCCCTGGTCAATTTTTGAATACTAATTTAACAAATATGGACGTAGAACTCCACGTAGTGTTCAAATTTTCAAGAATCGACTCAAAATTTTAATTACTTAAAGAGTTATTAAAGAAATTGTAAATTTCTTTTATCTATGACATTTTTGAAACTTTAATAACTCCGGCCCTGGTCAATTTTTGAAAACTAATTTAACAAATATGGACGTAGAACTCCACGTAGAGTTCAAATTTTCAAGAATCGACTCAAAATTTTAATTACTTAAAGAGTTATTAAAGAAATTGTAAATTTCTTTTATCTATGACATTTTTGAAACTTTAATAACTCCGGCCCTGGTCAATTTTTGAAAACTAATTTAACAAATATGGACGTAGAACTCCACGTAGAGTTCAAATTTTCAAGAATCGACTCAAAATTTTAATTACTTAAAGAGTTATTAAAGAAATTGTAAATTTCTTTTATCTATGACATTTTTGAAACTTTAATAACTCCGGCCCTGGTCAATTTTTGAAAACTAATTTAACAAATATGGACGTAGAACTCCACGTAGAGTTCAAATTTTCAAGAATCGACTCAAAATTTTAATTACTTAAAGAGTTATTAAAGAAATTGTAAATTTCTTTTATCTATGACATTTTTGAAACTTTAATAACTCCGGCCCTGGTCAATTTTTGAAAACTAATTTAACAAATATGGACGTAGAACTCCACGTAGAGTTCAAATTTTCAAGAATCGACTCAAAATTTTAATTACTTCAAGAGTTATTAAAGAAAATGTAAATTTCTTTTACCAATGACATTTTTTAATTTTTAAGAACTCCGGCCCTGATTAATTTTTATCTAACTTAACAAATATAGACGTAGAACTCCACGTAGACTTCAAATCGATGAGGAATTCCATTCATTTCGGGAGATATCGGCGCTGGAATGAAGTCAGGAAATCTGGCGAGTCGTTGGAGATGTTTTCCAAGTCCTGCAGGTCCGGAATTCCCACGATTTCTGTAGTTGCCACACCCGAGAGCTGAATGCCGTTCATTGATCCTAAAGAAACAATTATTAATAACTGGCAGATCAAAAATGTCAATAGCCTAAAAAATTATACATTTTTTCCCGAAAACTCCAATTTGGAACACCATATCGAAACAAATTTAAAATGTATCATACACAATTTTAGATTCTCTACAACTTTTGTCATTTGACATTTTCTCGTAAAGTTGATAGTTTACCAGATAACGATGTCACACCCTAAAATGGGTGGAGATACAAATTTTAGATACCGATTTTTGGAATCTACGTATTTATCTGTGTATATATCCAAAATTTGGTTTCCCGATTATTAAAAATAAGAAAAGTCCAAAATTTGCCACACCCAAAACTAGGTCAAATAAGAAATATATATATGCATCGTACATAACTTTTGATTCTCTACAACTTTTGTCATTTGCAATTTTGTTGTAGAATTGATGGTTTAGCCGGAAATGACGTCACACCTTAAATTGGGTACAGACACAAAGTCGACGTATTTTTTTTCGGAATCTACGTAATTTTCTATATATGTACCCAAAATTTGGTAATTTAATATTTGTAAACACCGGACTTATCCTCATTTTCAATTGACGAGAGGTACTGTGCTATATCGTCGTTTGTAATTAGCGGGAGCTATTGTTGTTCTATTCTCTTCCCCCTCTTCATAACTAGCGAGTGCATATTGATTTTTGTATGACGGAGAAAGATATATTGTATGACAAAGACAACACGACATAGAATAACACAGATTGGAGTGAACACTCACTCGCAAATATTGATTGATTTTAAGACAAAGAGAGAAATATATAACTATTTCATTCTAATGAACTCTTCTTATTACTATAATTTTTAATGGGAAACAAAGTGTTAAGTCCGTACATTTCTCGGTGACAACACGATGTAAATATATAACAGTATCTCCAGTCTATGTTTACAATAAATTATCAAATTTTGGGTATATACGCAGAAAAATACGTAGATTCCGAAAATTGATATCCAAATTTTGAAACTCCACCCATTTTAGGGTGTGACATCGTTATCTGCTAAACTATCAACTTTACGAGAAAATGTCATATGACAAAAGATGTAGAGAATTTTAAGTTATGTAGATTGTACATTATACATTTTTTGATATTACCCCAAATTAAGGGTGTGGGTGCTGAAAACTTAGTAAAACTCATATAAACCGTCGTAACTCGGAACTGGTACGTCGTATCATAAAAAGTTAAATGTACACCCCCCTTAAAAATCGATTTTCTATAAAAAAGGTCTCCAACGTTTTTGCTCTATCTCTTACCGTTTCCGAGATATGAATTTAAAAATCTGAGTTTCTCGGGACCTGATTAAAATTAAATATTTACAGCGACTGTGTTTATAATTATTAAATAACAAAAATTTGGGTATATATGCAACAAAATATATAAATTTTAAAAATGTAGGTGCGGAATTTATAAGTCCACCCAGTTTCGGGTATGGCAATTACAGTGCCTTTATTTATAATTATAATACAACCATATTTTGTGGATATATGTAGACATATACGTAGAATTCAAAAGTCGATATGTAAAAATTGTATTTGCACCCATTATTGGGTGTGACATCATTATCTGCTAAACTATCAACTTTACGAGAAAATGTCATATGACAAAAGTTGTAGAGAATCAAAAGTTATGTAAGATTCATTAAAAATATGTTTGGATATAGTGCTCCACATTGATTGTTGACGTCTTATTGTTATAAAAACAGGTCGCCATATTGTCAATGTTGCCACCAGTTGAGCACAAAAATTTTGAACTCTGGCCGTAGCAAAATATTAATTAAAGCTAAATAAAATTATTTGCATATATTTTACGCGTTTATAGGCCATAAGGATTACAATAAATATAAAATAATTGTATTATACAGTATAATTTATGTACATATTATTTTAAGGAGCGGTGCGTTAGCCGAATGTTTTTTAGGTGGGATAGTACATTTTAACCTCAAATTTGAATGTCACTTAAATATTTTTATTAAAAATTCACCTCATTGACTAATTTTAAGTGTAAATAAATGATTTTCAGTTAATTTTATGTTTATGAACACAAAAAATATGTCGTTTAAAATTGTGTTACAAGATGGCACTGCAAGTATTTTAGTGGAAGTGTTGCCAATTGTTTAACACAAAAATATGTCGTTTGAAATTGTGCTACATGATGGCACTGCCAGTATTTATGTTTTAACCTAACCTATGAATTGTTTGATTTAAAAATATATATATTTATATATATTTGTTTTATGTACGGTTGCTTAGAATAGCAAATAATAAAATATACGTTTCTAAACGTCACATGTGTATTTATTCATTGAATTTATATCCTCCTCATATTAAACATAACATTTGGCGCAGTCGGTAGGATTTAAAGTTATAAAGGTGTTTTAATTCGGTAGTATGGCACACATTATTAATTATTGAGATTAAATTATGCAAATATTTGTAATCCTCAAATATTCAATGACAAATTACTTAAATTTATTGACACTTACCGTCATTAACTCGTTGAAATTCAGGATTTCTGGAAGGATTTAAAAGGAACACAAGTACAATTTGACAGGAATAATACTTTATTAAACACAGGATAATACAATAAATAGGATAATACACATACAAAAAACAATACAATTGACACAGGATGTGAAGGATAAAACAGGAGTTGTTGGACGGCGTGAACTTATTAAAAAAACAATTATTTCTACCTTAAAATATTCAGGGCGATGTCTGTCAATCTGTTCGGCCGCAGGGCCCCATTTGCCCGCGTTGTCTTCGGCCAATCGTCGTTCAAGTTAACAGCTCCAGAATTAATTTAAGCGATGTCTGTATGTCTGTCCGCTTGTAATATGGTTTCATACAGCTGTCAACAACAATAAAAAACACTTGTAACAAACGGAATCACAAATATATTCACGTACTTTATACAAGAATTTCTCCCGCGATTTAACTTTATTTTCACTTGGTCATAACGGCTCAACAGTAAAAATATCTTAAATTTTGAAAGTAGAATCGGATTCCTTGGACTTTAAAACATAAATAACAATATTTTCACGCCTTGAAACTGTTTGGTTTAAGTTGGGGAAACGGTTTTCTTTTATGTCATCCACCGGCAATTTTACCGTAACTAAACAAATGTTTTGATTAAATTACTTAATTGTTAATGTATAAAACTTACTGAAAATTATGCAAAATGTGTAAAATTAAATACATATTGTTATTTTCTACTTAAAATATTAAATTAAATGTTATTTTAAACGTATTTTTAAGGTTAGATTATTTAAATGAGCGGTGCGTTTGCCTTATGTTTGCAGGTTGTGTAATATATTTTAACCTCAATTTTAATGTCAAATCATGTAAAAATCAACATTTTCGATTACTAATAAATGATTTTCAGTTAATTTTAAGTGTTTCCTGTAAATTTCATACGGATTTATAACCAAATAAAAGTTTAGATGTTTTGGAAAAATGGCGAAATATTTTCAACTGCAGTCATCTCAAAAATATTTAAATTATACGTTGTCCAGGCAATTTTAAGGCATGGAAATAAATCAACATACATTTTAAACCCCGTACAACACGTTTTTTACACTGACAAACCATAATTTCAATCTTAACTACACAAAAATTAAGTGCAAACTAATTATAACCATAAAAATTTTGTGCTGCCAACTTACAAATTCATTAATATCTTTTAAAATAATGAATATTAACCATTAAAAACTTCACACAATATGTAAAAAACCCCACAGATTTCATATTTTGCACCCCCATTCCCAAATTCCCACTATTAACACCCAAAGATGGGCCCAGATGTCACTTATATTACCATGTTGTTCAGATCTGTGATCTTAGATGAAATAAAACTTTGTCTCGACAGTTTTAACGTTTGAAAATCACTGAATTTATATTTTAAACCTCGCACAACACGAATTTAATAATTTTGAGTATTTGTTAACGCGTTAGATTTTACAGTTATTGGAGGTTATGAACTTACCTTAACAGCTTCAAGTTGTAGCAAACAAAATCACAAATATATAAACGTATCATTCACATTTTGATATCACTACATTTGATATTGCACCGTCAACAAATAAAAACATAGAACATTTTTATTATTTAATACACATTCCCCGTATTTTTATTTACATATTGCTTAAGTTTCATAGCTCTAATTATTGTTGTACGTTTATAATTTAATATTTTCATTGATTGTTGACGTCTTGCTATAAAAACCAGGTCGCCATCTTGTCAATGTTGCCACCAGTTGAGCACAAAAATTCTGAACTCTGAACAGCGCCAAAATATTAATTAAAGCTAAATAAAATAATTTGCATATATTTTAAGCATCTATAGGTCATAAGTATTACAATAAATATAAAATAGTTGTACTATACAGTATAATTTATGTATATATTATTTTAAAGAGCGGTGCGTTAGCCGAATGTCAATTAAAATGTTTTTATTCAAAATTCAACACTATTAACGTATTTTAAGTATAAATAAATGATTTTCAGTTAATTTTATGCGTATCCTGTAAATTTCAACCGAATTTATAACCAAATAAAAGTTTTGTTTTGGAAGAATTACGAATTATTTGCGACGTCCGTCATTACAGAAATATTTAAATTATACTTTGTCCAGACAGTTTTAAAATTCGAAACTCATTCAATTTATATTTTAAACCCTGTAGAACACATTTTTTACACTGTCGACTCTTAATTTCAACCCTAAAGACCCAGAAAAAGGTGCAAACTTCAATGCAATCAAAACAAATTTTGCATCAAATTCTAGGCCTTGTTCCTAAATTACAAATTCGTTCATAACTTTTAAAATAATTAATTTGAACAGTTCAAAAGTTGGTATAATATATAAAAAACATCGTAAATTTCATTTTTTGTACTGTTAACCCTTAATTTCAACCCTAAATAAATGTACATTTAACTGCCTGTAACTTTTGGAACAGCCTGTATATAAATGTTAGTGCCGATGTATTTTATAGAGAATTTCATATAGATTCCAAATTTGCAAAGAACAAGTTGCTAGCTTTAACCGTTTAGAAGCTACAGGCAAAAATACAGAAAATGAGCTAAACAAAAATTCATCGTTTATAATAAAAATTATTCAAAAATAAATGTACATTTAACTGCCTGTAACTTTTGGAACAGCCTGTATATAAATGTTAGTGCTGATGTATATTATAGAGAATTTCATGTAGATTCCAAATTTGCAACGTACAAGTTGCTAGCTTTAACCGTTTAGAAGCTACAGGCAAAAATACAGAAAATGAGCTAAACAAAAATTCATCGTTTATAATGAAAATTATTCAAAAATAAATGTACTTTTAACTGCCTGTAACTTTTGGAACAGCCTGTATATAAATGTTAGTGCTGATGTATATTATAGAGAATTGCATGTAGATTCCAAATTTGCAACGTACAAGTTGCTAGCTTTAACCGTTTAGAAGCTACAGGCAAAATTACAGAAAATAAGCTAAACAAAAATTCATCGTTTATAATAAAAATTATTCAAAAATAAATGTACTTTTAACTGCCTGTAACTTTTGGAACAGCCTGTATATAAATGTTAGTGCTGATGTATATTATAGAGAATTTCATGTAGATTCCAAATTTGCAAAGAACAAGTTGCTAGCTTTAACCGTTTAGAAGCTACAGGCAAAAATACAGAAAATGAGCTAAACAAAAATTCATCGTTTATAATAAAAATTATTCAAAAATAAATGTACTTTTAACTGCCTGTAACTTTTGGAACAGCCTGTATATAAATGTTAGTGCTGATGTATATTATAGAGAATTTCATGTAGATTCCAAATTTGCAACGTACAAGTTGCTAGCTTTAACCGTTTAGAAGCTACAGGCAAAATTACAGAAAATAAGCTAAACAAAAATTCATCGTTTATAATAAAAATTATTCAAAAATAAATGTACTTTTAACTGCCTGTAACTTTTGGAACAGCCTGTATATAAATGTTAGTGCTGATGTATATTATAGAGAATTTCATGTAGATTCCAAATTTGCAACGTACAAGTTGCTAGCTTTAACCGTTTAGAAGCTACAGGCAAAATTACAGAAAATAAGCTAAACAAAAATTCATCGTTTATAATAAAAATTATTCAAAAATAAATGTACTTTTAACTGCCTGTAACTTTTGGAACAGCCTGTATATAAATGTTAGTGCTGATGTATATTATAGAGAATTTCATGTAGACTCCAAATTTGCAACGTACAAGTTGCTAGCTTTAACCGTTTAGAAGCTACAGGCAAAATTACAGAAAATAAGCTAAACAAAAATTCATCGTTTATAATAAAAATTATTCAAAAATAAATGTACATTTAACTGCCTGTAACTTTTAAAACAGCCTGTATATAAATGTTATTGCTAATGTATATTATAGAGAATTTCATGTAGATTCCAAATTTGCAAAGAACAAGTTGCTAGCTTTAACCGTTTAGAAGCTACAGGCAAAAATACAGAAAATGAGCTAAACAAAAATTCATCGTTTATAATAAAAATTATTCAAAAATAAATGTACTTTTAACTGCCTGTAACTTTTGGAACAGCCTGTATATAAATGTTAGTGCTGATGTATATTATAGAGAATTTCATGTAGATTCCAAATTTGCAACGTACAAGTTGCTAGCTTTAACCGTTTAGAAGCTACAGGCAAAATTACAGAAAATAAGCTAAACAAAAATTCATCGTTTATAATAAAAATTATTCAAAAATAAATGTACATTTAACTGCCTGTAACTTTTAAAACAGCCTGTATATAAATGTTATTGCTAATGTATATTATAGAGAATTTCATGTAGATTCCAAATTTGCAAAGAACAAGTTGCTAGCTTTAACCGTTTAGAAGCTACAGGCAAAAACCCACTTTAGACTTCAATAACTCCCTTAATATCAACCCCTATGAGATCAAATTTGGCTATCCATTAGTTCTTTGTACCTGGTTTACGTATACCAAATTTAAAATAAATCGGAGTCAAAAAGTTTTTTTTGCCAAAAAAACCCCAAGGCTTTAGTCCATCCTTTTTAGTTTCGATCGGGAAAATAAATTTTGAGTTAGACACGGCAACCCCTTAATTCGACCCCAAGGATTTCGAATCCAGCGTCCAAATTGGGATTTGACGCTTTGATCTTACGTAATTCGTGTTTGTAATAAATCGTCTGTCATGTATGTTACCCGCAATTCGTACTTGTAACGTGAAAAATCTAAATACAAGATTTTTATGTATTTTAAATTGTTTTTAATATATTAGCGGGAGGTATTGTCATCCATTAGACCATATTAAAGTATAGACATTTAACTAAATATACCCAAAATTTGGTGTAAATATCTTAATTAGTTCACGTGTTATCGGTTTTTAACCATTTTTTGGTAAAAACTAAAAAAGTTTCACGTTCCTATACCCAAAATTGGGGCATTTATGATTATTTCTTTTGAGCAAATCTTACATTTTAAATAGTTTTGAACAACTTTTGTCATATAACATTTTTCCCTTAAATCGCTGGTTTAGCCGGAAATGACGCCACACCCAAAAATGGGTCGATGTAGAAAATTCACACTCAATTTTTGGAAATCTACGTATTTTTTTCTATGCATACCCAAATTTTGATAATTTAATATTTATAAATAAAATTAAAAAAAGATAAAAAAGTTTAAAATATGACTGGTGACATCTTACAGTAAACTGCTGAACTACTAAGAGTGTGTCCTGGCTTAAACATTTTTATTATTTAATATACATTTCCCATATCTTTATTTACATGTTTTTATAACTCCAATCATTGTTGTACGTATATAATTAATTATTTTCATTGATTTTTGACGTCTTTTTGTTATAAAAACAAGCCGCCATATTGTCAGTGTTGCCACCAGTTGAACACAAAAAATATCGTTTGAAATTGTGCTACAAGATGGCACTGCCAGTATTTAAGTTGTTTAGTGCAATATAAATTGATTTAAAAATTGTTTAGTAGATTTTTTAATATATTTATGGCATAATTAGTTCAATACATTATTAATTATTGATATTAAAATATGCAAATACCTTAATATTATTTTAACGAGCGTTGCGGGAACAATTTTTCAACTCTGACTATTTGTAAGGTCAATGAACTTTGATTTATCAAATAATTAATTTTAAAATGCACCTGTCAAAATATTTTAACAAAAATTTGTACACATATGTAATTTTCCTCAAGGAATCCATTTTTGGCAAAATTAAAGCTGTATATTATACCCTTAAATGGGTAGATATTCACCACCCAAAACTGGGTAGAGTTAAACAATTTTCGACTTCACCAACAGATTCTACATATTTTCTTATATATGTATACCAATTTTCATAATTTTCTAGGCAAGGGTTTCAACGTAAACACACTCTGAATTTACCGCAAATCTCTGATATATTTTGTGCGTGATCGATGCGTCGCTCGCCGACTAAAATTCTGCAATTTTAGGGCAAATACAGGTTAGGATATTCGGTATATCCTTTGGATAAAAATTACAAAAATTGGTATACATATGTATTTTGACCTGGAGAATCGATATTTGAAAAAATTAAAACCGTACCTCCCGCCAATTAATGACTGATTATTTGTTACCCAAAAATGGGTAAAGGTACAAACTTGGCGATAAGACCATTGGATTCTACGTACTTTCTTATATAAATATCCTAATTATCAAAATATTTACTGTATGTCTGTTCATTATAATGACACCTTAAGTAAAAAATGCTGTCTACGCTACTGTTTACATATATGTTTTTATTTATTTATTTAAATAAGTTACATTACACCATTTTTCGCCTTACATTCAATATATTGTAATTTTAAGTTTTAAATATATATTTTACAACTGTAATACATATTATAACTTACAAATAAATGTTTTTAGAAAGATTAATAGCCAACAAAACAAGTTTTAAGAATATGCAAATATCTTCAAACATACAAGTTAGTTTTGTTAAAATTTTCAATGACTTCACATCTACAAAATGTTCTGACAACAGTTTAACTGTGTTTTAGTTTTTTTTATATACATAAGTAAGTACGAGACACATTATTCTTTAATATTAATAACAAATAATTAATTAAACATTAATAATTATAACAAAAACTTTATTTCTTAAAATAAATTAAAACAAAGAAAAAATATAAAAAGTTTGAACCCTGTTTGTAACGTCTTGCATCCAACTATTTAACAACTTTAACACGTTTATATATGAAATCGACCCTGTAGAATTCAATTCTACAAGAATTTCGGCGATATCTCTAATCGTTAAGGGGTTACAGCCCTTTTTGTCCGGGTATGTTTCGAGGTTAAATTTACCAATAATCAAACCAAATTTACTATGTTTTCAAATGGTATTTAACCACTGTACATATTTTTATATATGAAATCGACCCTTTAGAATTCAATTCTGCAAGAATTTCGGCGATATCTCTAACCGTTGAGGGGTTACAGCCCTTTTTGTCGGGGTATGTTTCGAGGTTAAATTTATCAATAATCAAACCAAATTTACTATGTTTTTTAAATGGTATTTAACCATTGTACATATTTTTATGTATGAATTCAACCCTGTAGAATTCAAATCTGAAGGAATTTTGGCGATATTTTTAACCGTAACTGAGATATTGAAGAATTAATGACCCCATGTTTAAGATTATTTTTTTAATAAATTTTTACATGTTTTTCTAAAGTTTACAGACTTTTTGACTATGTTTTTAATTATTTTAAAGCAAATTAACTATGTATTAATGACACATGATTACAATACAATATATTTATTAATATTTGAATAGGGATTAACTTAGTTTTAAATGAATTTCTCTGAAAATCTAATGAAACTTTTTCTTAGAATTCGCTTAAAATTTGGGTTTTCCATCAATTAATTATGTATATTAGTAAATAAAATAAATGATTTTCTTATTTTAAGTCATCTTTAGGATCAAGGACGTTTGTGATATCATCAAATTTTTTATTTTATTTTGATTTCTACAAGGCTATAAGCAAAAAACACTCATAACTTTTGCGTACAAAAAATTTACAGTAATCCAATAACAAAAAACATATTAAAGACTACAATTATTTAAAAAAAATATTAAAAACGTTATAATAATAATGGGAAACACAAAAAAACTACGTTGAAAAAATATACATATTCGGCAAATAAAAATTGAACCACTCTAAATAATAATATATTTACCGGAAGTGGTGTTCATAAGTATCTAACAATTATTAAAACCTTAATTTAATGTTTTTTTCAGAATGAAGAAAAATTATTTTTATCTTACTTTTCTACCTTTATTTACAACTTGTTTGAGTCAAAATTTTCAAAGCCCATGTCCAGACTTATTCTCTTATGATCCGGAAGGAATTTTGGGCAATAAATGGTCCGGAACAATTAGTATTATTCCGGAAAATGAATATACTGGACTTTGGATTCGAGTAATTTTTAATAAACCAGTTTTGGAATTAAATGTAAGATCTCAAAAATTAAAAAACCAAATTTTATCAAAATGTGATTAATAGTTTTAGAATAAATTTAAAAAATATAAAAAGTGTAAAACAATTTTTTATCATAATTTGTATATAAGAACAAGACATTTTGTGTTGAACATAACACTATTTATAAATACTGGTAGTGCCATCTTGTAGTGCAATTTTAAGATACATTTGATTTAAGAATCTAACATATTTAAACAAATGTTTTTCATTTATTAAAATTAGATAGCGTAGCTGAGTTGATAGAGCTCCCGCTCGGTAAGTGATAGGTCCAGAGTTCGATCCCCTACGACGCCAATTTATTTTTAATTTTTTTATTTTATTGTATAAGTATAAATATATTTTTATTTTTTACAAAATTGTTTCTTGAGACGTAAATTTACATGAATTACCATAGCTGAATTAGTAGAGCTCTCGCCTGGCATGTAAGAGGTTCCATGTTCGAGTCTCTACCATGCCAATTTATTTTTTATTTTTTTAAAAATTATTTACTGATATTTGTCATTATCCTTTTTTCCTAATTAAAATGAATTGCAAAATTAAATATATATATATATACATTTTCATCTCTTAAATACTGGTGGTGCCATCTTGTAGCACAATAACAAACTATACATTTTTTGTTGAACGATTGGCAACACTTTCACTAAAATACTGGCAGTGCCATCTTGTAGCACAATTTTAAAATACATTTGATTAACTGTCAAACCAAATATTTAAAAAGTAAAAAAATATTTACTCAGAAACTATAACTCAGATTTGCATAAAATTTGGTATATATATTCAAAAAAGCATGAGCAATCCGAATTTCACACTTTCAAGCGTCTATTTTAACCGTAAAATATGTTTTTAGACCATTTTTGGCGAAGTCGTCAAGCGAGAAAACAACGAGTTTTTGATTAAAAAACCCATGCAAATATTTTCAACAGGACAATTAATACAAATAAAAATTACAGTTACATTTGACACAAGTTTTTCAGCGCCCGAAATCTTAGGTTTCCGAGTGAACGGCAGGATTATATGCCCACAAAATGGCGTAATACAACAAAATACAAATAATAATTTGGTGTCGCCATGTCCGAGATATTTCAGGTATTTTAAGCAAATTTCAGTTGAATAAACATAGTTAAAATATATATATTTCAGTTATGAATTGTCTAATACTGAAACTGATAAATGGTACGGCCTTATTGACCTCAAAAGTGACCGGGATTTAAGTGGTGTGTGGTTGAGAATTATTTTGGACCGGCCTAGCATTCAACTGGGGGTAAGAACATATTTATGATCATATTTTATAAATTATTGACCGATATTTTTTGTTGTTCAAATTCACCGGACATCTGTCGAATTTTAGTGCGCAATCGATGCATCGGTCGCGCATTAAAATTCAGCAAATTTAGGGCGAATGTTATCTTAAAAATATTTGAATAAAACTTTATCCAGACGGTTTTAAGATTTGAAAATGGGTGAATATATATTTTAAACCCCGTAGAATACGAATTTCGTGTTAATTTGAAGATATTTTAAACCGTTAAGGAGTTATGTGCAAAATAAATTGAATGTTTTTGTGACAAATTTTTACAAAATTTCGATCTTATTTTCCGGAAGCCCTAACGCCTTTTTGACACTTTTGAAATATTAATATATCAAATCGACCCCCGGGAGTTCGTTTCTGCAAGAATTAACACTTTATCTTTAACCAAAATCGAGATATTGAAAGATATTTAACCTCACATTTTTAGTTAAAAATGTTCAAAGAAAATATTTAAAAAAACACCCAAAACTGGGTAGATATGAAATTTTTGACTTAACCATTCAATTCTACGTACTTTCTTTCGTAAGTATACCAATTTTCATAATTTTTTGTTGAATGGTCTACAAATAAACAAATTTAAATTCACCGGACATCTGTCGAATGAATTCAACGGACATCTGTCGAATTTTAGTGCGCAATCGACGCATCACTCGCGCATTAAAAATCAACAAATTTAGGGCGAATGTCATCTTACAAATATTTAAATAAAACTTTATCCAGACGGTTTTAAGATTTGAAAATGATGTAATTTATAGTTTAAACCCCGTAGAACACGAATTTCGTGTTAATTTGAAGATATTTTAAACCGTTGAGAAGTTGTGTACAAAATAAAAAGCATGTTTTGGGGCAATTTTTTTTCCAAAATCTCTATCCTATTTTCAGGAATCCCTAAGGCCTTTTTGACACTTTTATAATATTGATATATCAAATCGACCCTCCAGAGTTCGTTTTTGCAAGAATTAACACTTTATCTTTAACCGAAAACGAGATATTGACCGATTTTAACCTCACATTCTTAACCTCAAAATACAAAACTACAATTTAACTAACTTTTTTATTCAGAACTGGTTCGGAGAAGTAACAACGGATGACAACAAAGAATACTTGATAAAAAAACGTCAAATTAAATTAAAAGCTGGCGAAAACGTCCCAGTCAGATTTTTTGTGAAATATAACGTCAACGAACCTATACCGAAATTAGAACGATTTCGACTAAACGCAATCGATTTGTGTCCGGAAAATGAAGGTACATTATCTAATTTACCTCCTAGAGTGCAAACAACAACTCAAAAGTGCGTATAATTATCTTAAAACAACAACCAAAGTCAAATTATTGAACTGTTTTTTTTTCAGAAGTTTCAACGGTCCAAATTGGGTTAAACCCGATTTGGGGCCAAAAGCAGACGAAAGTATTTTCGGAAGTGACTTCGATCCGCAGTCTAGACCTGTATTTTTACCAAGTAGTAAGTATTTTTTAAAATATATAATTATATTTTTATTTTTTACAAAATTGTTTTTTAAGACGTAAATTAACATGTGTTATCGTAGCTGAGTTGGTAGAGCTCCTGCCTGGCATGTGAGAGGTCCCGGGTTCGATCCCCTGCGACGCCAATTCATTTTTCAATTTTTTATTTTACTGTAGACATAAATATATTTTTATTTTTTACAAAATTGCTTCTTAAGGCGTAAATTAACATGTGTTATCGTAGCTGAGTTGGTAGAGTTCTCGCCTGACAAGTGAGAGGTCCCGGGTTCGAGCCTCTACGACGCCAATTTTTTTCAATTTTTTATTTTATTGTAGAAGTATAAATATATTTTTATTTTTTACAAAATTGCTTCTTAAGACGTTAATTAACATGTGTTATCGTAGCTGAGTTGGTAGAGTTCCCGCCTGGCAAGTGAGAGGTCCCGGGTTCGATCCCCTACGACGCCAATTCATTTTTTTATTTTATTGTAGAAGTATAAATATATTTTCATTTTTTACAAAATTGCTTCTTAAGACGTTAATTAACATGCGTTATCGTAGCTGAGTTGGTAGAGCTCCCGCTTGGCAAGCGAGAGGTCCCGGGTTCAATCCCCTACGACGCCAATTTATTTTTTATTTTATTGTAGACGTATAAATATATTTTTATTTTTTACAAAATTGTTTCGTGAGACGTAAATTAACATATGCTATCGTAGCTGAGTTGGTAGAGTTCCCGCCTGACAAATGAGAGGTCCCAGGTTCGATCCCTTGCGACGCCAATTTATTTTTCAATTTTTTATTAAATTTTACTGATATACAATTATGAAAACTTTTATTTGGTGCTGAAATTTACAAGACACACATAAAATTAACTGAAAATCATTTATTTATACTTTAAATTTGTTGTAAATGTTTAATTTTCATTGAAAATATTTAGAATGACATTTAAATTATAGGTTAGAATGCGGTTAACGCACCGCTCATTAAAATAGTTTATATATAAATTATGCTGTGTAGCACAATTATTTTATATTTATTGTAATCCTTATGGCTTATAAATGTGTAAAATATATGCAAATAATTTTATTTAGCTTTAATTAATATTATTTCGTTCAAAGTTTGTGATACATTTTTGTGTTGGACAATTGGCAACACTTACCAGTAAAAATACTGGCAGTGCCATCTTGTGGCACAATTTTAAAATTGATATAAGAATCTAACCTATTTATAAGTGTCAAACCAAAAGAAACGATAGTTTTTATTAAAAAATAAGTGTTTCAATTTAATTTTAAGTGTAAATAAATGTTTTTCAGTTATTATTATATAGATTCATCATTAAATATAAGTGTAAATGTTTTGAAATAATTGCCGTAAACACGAAACCATGAAACGATCTCTTGTTATAAAAACTTAAATATATATTGTTTTAAGTGGTTTTAAGCAGTGAAAATGTTGTGAATTATATTTAAAACTCCATAGAACACGATTTTAATATCAGTTTTGTTATAATTTAACCAATAAATAACTTGTGAACAACCGAAAATTCATCAACTTTCGCCTTAACTTTTAGTGTCTGTTTTAGAAAACCCCCCGTCAAATTATCAATGTGGGGTTGTAGCAGCTCAACCCAGACCCTTAATTACACACGGGGTCCCCACTTTAGAGGGGCAGTTTCCCTGGCATGCCGCATTATATTATCCAAAAGGAATCGACTTACAATATATTTGTGGGGCTTCGCTAATCACTTTGAGACATGTTTTAAGCGCAGCGCATTGTGTTACGAAGAAATCTACGAATAATCCAGTGCAAAACGATGATATTGAAGTGTATTTAGGCAAACACCATCTTAGAAAATTTAGCGGGAAAAGTATACAGAACTCACAAGTGACTGAAATTGATGTGCATCCCGAATACAATTACAGATATTACGCTAATGATATAGCCATATTAAAATTGTCTTCTAATGTTGATTATACAGATTTTGTAAGGCCCGTTTGTCTCTGGAAAGACAGTATAGACATCAATTCTATTATAGACAAACCCGGAATAGTCGTGGGTTGGGGGTAAGTGCTATATTTTTTTTTGAGGAAAGTGTTGCCAAAATATTTTTTTTTTCAGGTATGACCATACAGGAAAAGTAACTGAGACCTTAACTAAAGCCCAAATGCCTGTAGTGTCTCAATTAACTTGTATTAGAAGCTACCCTGAATTTTTTTCAAAATTTGCTCATGAAAAAACAGTCTGTGCTGGTTTCAGAAATGGTGAGTGACCCTATTTTCCTAAATTCCTAAAGCCTTTTTGACACTTTTAAAATATTAATATATCAAATCGACCCTCCACAGTTCATTTTTGCAATAATAAACATTTTATCTTTAACCGTAAACGAGATATTAACCGATATTAAAGAGTTGGAACACAGTTTGAATTCACCGGACATCTGTCGAAATTTAGTGCGCAAGCGACGCATCACTCGCGCATTAAAATCCAGCAAATTTAGGGCGAATGTTACCTTACAAATATTTAAATAAAACTTTGTCCAGACGGTTTTGAGATTTGAAAATGAGGTAATTTATAGTTTAAACCCCGTAGAACACGAATTTCGTGTTAATTTGAACGTATTTTAAACCGTTGAGCGGTTGTGTGCAAAATAAAATACACTTTTTTTGGGGCATTTTTATCTAAAATTTCTGTCGTATTTTCAGGAATCCCTAAGGCCTTTTTGATGCTTTTATAATATTAATATATCAAATCGACCCCCCAGAGTTCGTTTTTGCAAGAATTAACACTTTATCTTTAACAGAAAACGAGATATTGACCGATTTATAACCTCACATTTTAGCCAAAAATGTACAATGTTTGAACCCGGATTTGAGGCGTTTTTAAGCGGAAATTTAACCACTTTTATACCGAAAATGTACAAATCAACCCCCAAAAGTTCATTTTTGCAAAAATAAACACTTTATTTTTAATCGGAAACGAGATATTGACCAATTTTTAACCTCACATTTTAACCAAAAATGTGCAATGTTTGAACCCGGATTTGAGGCGTTTTTAAGCGGAAATTTAACCACTTTTATACCGGAAGTGTACAAATCAACCCCCAAAAGTTCATTTTTGCAAAAATAAACAGTTTATTTTTAACCGGAAATGAGATATTGACCGATTTTTAACCTCACATTTTAGCCAAAAATGTGCAATGTTTAAACCCGGTTTTGAGGCGTTTTTAAGCGGAAATTTAACCACTTTTATACCGGAAGTGAACAAATCAACCCTTAAAAGTTCATTTTTGCAAAAATAAACAGTTTATTTTTAACCGGAAATGAGATATTGACCAATTTTTAACCTCACATTTTAGCCAAAAATGTGCAATGTTTGAACCCGGATTTGAGGCGTTTTTAAGCGGAAATTTAACCACTTTTATACCGGAAGTGTACAAATCAACCCTTTAAAGTTCATTTTTACAAAAATAAACAGTTTATTTTTAACCGGAAATGAGATATTGACCGATTTTTAACCTCACATTTTAGCCAAAAATGTGCAATGTTTAAATCCGGATTTGGGCCGTTTTTAAGCGGAAATTCAACCACTTTTATACCGGAAGTGTACAAATCAACCTTCAAAAGTTCATTTTTGCTAAAATAAACACGTGATATTGATCGATTTTAACCTCACATTCTTAAAAAAAATGTACAATTTTTGAATTCGTGTTTCAACGTCTGAAAATCTATTTTCAGGAACTTCAGTGTGTAATGGGGATTCAGGAGGGGGCCTTGTATTCCCTCAGTCGGATTTGATCCCAGGACAAACAGTTTATCAGCTGAGAGGGGTTGTTTCTATATCAGTAGCCTTACAATCAGAATTTGTTTGTGATACGTCTCATTATGCAATTTTTACAGATGTTGCGAAATATTTAGACTGGATAAAAGAACATATACTGTAGTAATAAATATATAATTGTATTTTTTATATAAGAAAATAAATAATTATTTAGTTACATAATGGTTTAGATAAGCAGGAGGTTTGACGGCTGGTCTAGAGCTTTCTTGATTGGCTTCCAAAAGTGTTTGGGCTGTCTTAACATCACAACGTGATTCAGGAGACAAAAAGAAGAGACCTTGCGATCGTAGAACTGCAGAAACCTTCTCCTGTACTTGTAGTTGGTCCGTAGTGATTTGTTGGTTTTGAAAGTGTGGATCGCGACTAGGCGGTTGATCTAGGTGGAGAGAAGAGTTTCCTCTAGGAGCTAGATGTCTCAAAGAAACTGTGGATTCATGAACATTTTTTCTACGAATTATCGCAGAGGATTTGATTCTAATAATTCCATTTCTTGTACCAGATCGTCGTATTTACAGGCACGAACATTCCGTTTTGCGAGCATCGGTCCTTGGGTAGCCACGAGGGAAGAGTGACTCCGTTCGTTTGTGATGAGTTCAAAGAGTCTTTGTTTTGAGAGCCAAAATAATGGTTTTTCATAATGTTCCATTGTAACGCGGCAGTGTGAAACCACCGGCTTACAATTTATCGTGATCGTCAATAATACCCTACGTTGTGTTATGTAAATAGTGCCCAGAATTCTTTGATTTGATGTCGTGGAATAAAAAACATAGATTCAACAATAAACAACGTTTATTCATTAAGTAACATTGGTAAGAAATATTCTCAGTACAATGATTATGTCTGATACTTATGACCGTGGCTGTCAGTGGGCTTGAACGTGGTCAGCACCGGCATGGTGTCGGTATAGCCGCCTTGGTACGTGGGCCGTGGTTATGGCCGCGGACGATGTCCCCCAGATGTAGGAATACGCATACAGCGTCACAGACATACAAGATGTCTGATATAAATTTAATACTTGGTATGGTGTTATAATTATTACTTGGATATTTTAATATAGATATACGACGTTGTTGCAGAATCGCAACTGGACCACTGTGTGGAGCGTGCGCCCCCCTGTTATCCTTTCACCACTAGCCGTGCTATGCGTTCAACAATATCCCAGGGCTGCAGGTGAGAGCTTAGCTGACACCTTAATGATCATTAATGCCGATCAAGCTACCATAGAGGCTGGTCCTGGTCGAAACCAAGATGCCTCCCAGAGTGCCGTGCACCCAGTTTTAAACACAGGCGCCACCCCTAAAGATTGGGGGTAGAAAGGATGGAAGATCTGACGCGATTAAACCATTCTGCCACTGTTTTATCCAGAGCTTCACCCGGATTACTTCTCTGAAAACGCATATTCTCGTTGGTAAAGCTTTTTCAATACAAACGCAGTTCAGACACTTGCGTCTTCCCTGTTTTGAACAGCGCAGCCAAAACACGCAACGAACTCTCTTTTCTTTCAACGATAACGATTTTCGAGGTACTTTGGGAGGAGACGTAGTTTACAAGCTTCCAGCACTCAGTGTTTGTTATAGAGGGGTTGATATACGTATAAAATCATCCGGCCGAGGCATAGAAAACTATCCGTGTCCGCTATGAAGGGGTTATAAAGGGATGTCCGGTAAGAGGAGTTCACTGTAATTGGTGGCAAGAATGTCTGAATGTTCCGCCTTTCGGCACCACATTCGGCAAACCATAAAAACAGAGATTGAATAACGTTCAATCAGACGTATCAGAGCTCCAGTTCGCTGCCGAGTGACCCCTGTCCCCGGGTGCAAGCCCGGTTGAGGCCCGCTGGTGGGGGCGGGTAACTATCCAACCCTACTAGCTATGCAGACTAGTACCCGAGCTGTATTGGAATGCAGCTCACCACTATTCTCCGCCTTTGCGCATGCTGCAGACCACAGCGCGCCTCCCATTACGCCGACCGGGTATAAGTACCCCGGGCACGGTCAGCCCGTCACCGACGCCACCATTCCTGGCAACGCACAGCAGCTACTTAATTAGGCTTCTGCAAGCCAGGCATAAGTGTCGCCAACTCCTTGCTTCCACCTGGCAGCCCTTGGGAGAAGACGAGGCTAATCCGTCCGGTACCACCAGGCTTCCACACCCTTGGCCCGATGGAGTGTGCAAGTACCCACCACTGCAGCGTAATGGCATCCTACACACCCCCTATTCAAGCTGCATTCCAAACTCATCCATCTTTCACCCAGTTGCTCAATCCAGCCTCAACCACCATCCACGACCGAGACAACTTTCCCCCTCCGACGTCTTCCTCTCCCCGCCTCCTCAGCCGCATGTCGAATGCCTCCCGAGAGAATTCCTTCCGAGAAACATCTAAAACCCCCCCACGATTCCGAACCCCCATCGCCACCAGGTCCCTAATATCGGCCAACAAGATGCAGTTACAGAGAACGTGCAGCCAGCTCTCATCCGCCCGACCACAGTCACACCCACTTTCATCCTCCAATCGACGCTGGTGAATCTGTTGACGTGGTGTACCTTGACTTCAGTAAGGCCTTTGACAGGGTTCCTCACAACCGGTTACTACACAAACTAGAGCACTGCGGCATAAAAGGTAAACTGCTTGACTGGATAAGGGCATCCCTCAGTAACAGAACCTTCTCGGTACGCATTAGCGACAGTCACTCACGCACTGAACCAGTTGTCAGCGGCGTAGTCCAAGGATCAGTGCTGGGACCTCTTCTTTTCCTTGTCTACATAGCAGATCTGCGTTACCACATAAAATCTTCGTGCTCCTTCTATGCGGATGATGTTAAACTGTACGCTAACCCTTCTCAACATCACGGCGACCTACAGGCAGATCTACACAGTATCCATGAATGGTGTGAGAGATGGCTTCTTGACCTCAACATCTCCAAGTGCACAGTCCTCCACATCGGTAAGAAAAATCCTGTCAAAACTTATAAAATAAACAACAACACTCTACAACACACTCTCGACCATACCGACCTGGGCGTCATCATCACGCGCGACCTCTCCTGGTCCAGACAAACAGCATACGCAGTAAAGAAGGGTAACTTTGCATTGTACCTCATCAAATCGGCTTTCTGTCATTTAGATTCAAATTCCTTCCTAAAACTTTTCAATGCATATATACGCCCACACCTGGAATATGCCGCCACTGTGTGGTCACCCAGACTGCTTAAAGACAGAAACTTACTAGACCAAGTTCTACGACGCGCCACTAAAATACCGCTTGAACTGCGAAATCTACCTTATGAGACTAGGCTAAGTCGCCTAGGCATAATCTCAATCACGAATCGACACATCCGAGGGGACCTGATATTCACACACCGCGCTCTGCACCATACATTCAGCATTGCCATGCACGACATGTATGATCTCAACACCGACGCACGACTCCGTGGCCACAACTTCAAACTCCACAGATCCACATTTCACACCACCTGCAGGCAACATTTCTTAACTAACCGCGTCTTCCACGCATGGAACACTCTTCCAGAGACTGCAGTAAATGCCGAATCAACAAACAGTTTTAAAAACATAATTGACAAGTGCATGTTCTCACTTTGACAGCTCAGTGATAAGTGATGTTTTGTTGTTTTTGTGCGCGAATGGCCTGTTCTCACTAGTGCGGTCTGTGACGTCTAGCAAACTAATACAAACAACAGCTGCGTTTTTTTTCTTTTTCAACTTCTATGTATAATGCTTTGTTATGTGTATTTTACTTTATTGTTATTTATTGTTGTATACACTCTACACATGAGTTTATAGGATTTTTAATCCTCAACTCACATCTGTAAATAATAATAATAATAATAATCCTCTCGCATGCAAAAACGCCCTCATGCTTCCATGGCCTGTCAGGAGAAAGTTCAGCTTCAAGCTGGGATCGAACCACCCTACCCTTGTCCGATGCGTCCCATTCCCGCTGCTACGCATCAATGGCCTTTCCCACCAACAGGGTCTTAACCTATGGGGTCTCGTGGCCGCATGCCTGAGTGTCTGGTCGTGAATCTGGGGAACCGGTTTCGATCCCGACCGACGCCAAATATTTCCAATTTTAAATGGCACAAAATTGATCTCTGTGGTGCACTCTCCACGCCAGCAATGAGTGCCCGTGAGGTGACGCCTGGTAAGCGCCCTCACGGTGCAAATATATCATCTTTACCGATATACCAAGCAGACTGGTACACCCAGCAATGGGTAATAAGCCGTGATGATATATTTATTTATTTATTTAGGGTCTTAACCTGGGGTAGGCTCCCTATCTGTCGCCAGGTCCATGTGTGTTAATTTCGATCAGGGAAGGACTTTTAGATAACAATACTCGGTGTAGTTTCTACTCGATTTATTAACTATAATTTTTAAATACAAAACATTAATTAAACAAATATTCGAATGCGAATTCTAGCAGAAGTCGCAGCTCTGGCAGATTCTCGTAAGCTGCTCGGATCAGCGGTCAACGGTGTGGTACTGATTCTTCAGCAGTGTCACTCTTCGAAGGATGAATGGCTTCGGTCCTAACTGTGGAGCTGCCAATCTAGAGACAGGACCTCGAAGGAAAAATCCGCTTCAGGTCGTAAGACTTCTGATCTGGTGGCTGCTTCTTCTGAGGAAGTGTCTTCAGAGGCAGCCGCTGTGCAGTCGGGAGAGATCTTGGTCGCTCGCTGATCGCTGAAGGTCGGCAGGGTCGATGGAAAGGTGCGCACCTTCAAGGTAGATTGAGACCGTGAAGACGGGCCCGGAGAAACTGGCGGTCGTGTCCATCCTGCTCTGACCCAACCGTGAAGTTCTTCCGTTGCCAGTGTTCCCTAGCATGCAGAAACGCCCTCATGCTCCCATGGCGTGTCAGCAGAAAGTACAGCTTCAGACTAGGATCGAATCACCGACACCGGCCGGCAAATGAGACCCTACCCTTCTCCAACGCATCCCACTCCCGCTGCCAAGCCTCGATGGCCTTTCCCGCCAGCAGGGTCTTCACCTGGGGTTGGTTTAGACCCCTAACTTCCCCATCCACAGCCAGGTCTATGGGTGTTAGTAATAACCCATGCTTCACCCTGTACAACCCCGCCCTTCTCTTCACTTCCAACCACCATGGCAACTTCCCCATTAACACCTGCATTGCCTTCGTACTAACTGTTCTACATAGAGCTCTGAACAATCAGGGCTTCTATAAAGGATATGCTGATGAATTAGCTATCCTAGTAACTGCCAAATTCCCTGGAACTGTTAACGAGCTAGCTCAGCGGGCTCTGTCAGTTGTAGAGAATTGGTGCACAAAACATCGGCTTTCAGTCAATCCTACAAAGACTGAGCTTGTGATATTTACCAATAAGAGGAAGATAGACTAATCTCACTCTTTTTGAACAACCGCTATGTCTGTCCGCTTCGGTTAAGTACCTGGGAGCCATCCTGGACCGTAGACTGTGGTGGTCGTGCAGGCGTACGATCGGTAAGACTTGGGGCTTACAGCCAAATATATCCTAGTGGTTATATTGCGCGTTAGTTAGGCCTATAGTCACTTACGCAGCTTTGGTGTAGTGGCCGAGAACTTCAGTTAAAACAGTAAGGAATCAGCTTAATCACATCCAGAGAATCGCTTGTAATGAAAACAACACCTACAGCAGCTGTAGAAACTGCTCAATCTGCCGCCATTGCACTTAGTGGTGGAGGGAGAGGCGATGGCGGCCGCTGTAAGATTACAATGCTCTGGGCTCCAAGAAGTGCCTTTGTGGGCCATGGCAGGATTTTGTCCATTCTGATAGAATCCTATCACATTCTTAACCATGAGAGTGACCACATGCTTACTCTTCGCCTTCGCGCATGCTGCAGACTACAGCGCGCCGACCGGGTATAAGTACCCTTCAATCATCTCGCATGCAAAAATGCCCTCATGCTTCCATGGCGTATGGCCTGTCAGCACAAAGTTCAGCTTCAGACTAGGATCGAACCACCGACACCGGCTGGCAAATGAGACGTCGTGGATGAATAGGTCACCCTATCCTTCTCCAACGCATCCCACTCCCGCTGCCAAGCCTCGATGGCCTTTCCCGCCAGCTGTTTCCTCAACTCCCATGATACGGTTCCGTCGTTCATCGTGAATACGTACCCTGTATATGATCTGTCCTCAACGCATGCTGCCCAGTCAGCATCTGCATAGCCTCGGTTCAAACAGTAAACATCGCAACCGAATTCTTCAAGATTGCTTACATCTGGTGGTTGGGCAACGGTTTCTAATATAGCTCGCGGTATTTACAGCTTCCGCCCAAATGAACCTGTCTGCGAGTATTCCCATGGTGCCTATGCCACCGTCTTTCAATCTGAAATTCTAGGTATCCTGCATAGTGCATTATCAGGATAGCTTCAGACAGCAAAGCAGCTCTTAAAAGCCTTAGTGGATTTAAATTCACTTCAGGTCTGGTTGAACTTTGTCATCTTGCACTGTCAGATATATCCAAAAACAATGTCATGGAACTCGCTGGTATGAAGGTAACATCTGTGCCGATAACCTAGCTAAACAGGGTTCGTCTGGTTCACCCTGGGGCTGACTAACAACGGGGACCTCTCTGAAAACCAGTATGGTTTCAGGACGGGTAAAGGGACCATCGACGCTATTCAGAGGGTTGTTGACACAGCAAGAAGTGCTATGGCAGGGAAGAATGCCTTCAATTCAGCACGATGGAGGCGTGTAGTTTCCGAACTACGCCAACGAGGGACAGAGTTGTACCTGGTCATATTTCGATGACAGATGCATTGCGGCCAAGTCGGAGGAAGGGGATCAATTCTTGGACCTACCCTGTGGAACATACTGTATGATGACACCAGGAGTGACGTTGATAGGGTATGCTGATGATTTGGCGGTGGTCGCAGTCAGAAAAACTGTCGACGAGCTTCAGCAATTCATGAACGGCGCGCTAAGTCAGATCCTCCATTGGATGGAAGAGACTGGGGCAATAATTTTCTCCGGACGCAGATTTCATCTGTGCGGGACAGAAGTCAGACCGAAGAGTACGGTGAAGTACTTAGGTATGACACTGGACAAAGGCCTGAATTTTGGCCCACACATAAAAATAGTTAGCGAGAGAGCAGCAACTACCACAGCAGCGCTTGCTAGGTTAATGCCTAATGTGGGAGCACCATCGCCCAGTAAGAGGAAGGTACTGGCCTCTGTAGCGGAGTCTATTATGCTGTACGCCTCACCGCATTAGAGAAGGAGAGTCTTCGCAAGCTAGTTGCACGGGTCCAGAGGAGATGTGCATTAAGAGTTGCCAGCGCCTACCGTACCGTATCGGAAGACGCGGTACTTCTCCTCCCTGAGCAATTGACGATATGCCCGCATAGAAGCTCGGTATTCTGCCTCCCTCTGTGGCAAAGAGCCTACGCAAGCGCCTTGAATCCCGCCGCAATGAAAACAACACCTACAGCCGCTCTAGAAACATTGCTCGCCAACCACCTGTCAAACACCTCCCCAGCGAATTGTTCTGCCACCCTGTACCTATCTTCTTGCTCAAGTACCCCCGACACGTCGGTTATTCCCCTTCTCTAAACCACCCCCATCGCCCCTAGGTCCCTACGTCGTCGAGGAGAGTACAATCATGAAAAATATGTAGACAATCCTCATCTGCACTACCAGAAACCCAACCAAAGAATGAGCGTACTTTTCAGGACATCGAGATCGACGTGGACTCTACACAAAGAGAAAATCCAGGCGTCGACGAAGACTACGAGCCTCCATTCCGTGGATTCGAAGCAGCAGAGATACCCGGAGAACGCGCTGTCGACGCAAACATCGCCGTTGTTTAAAATACATTAAAATTAATATAAATATCGTGTTATGCGGGGTTTCTAAAATAAATCCCAATATTTACAACCCTTAAAAACCTTCTAGAATAACTTTTATTTATTTTTATTATTTGTATTTCAAATGACATTTATTTGAATTTCCTGTCGTTCTTATCCACCATATTGCTAGTGTTGCCAATAGTTGCATGAAAAATATCTGAACTCTACACAGCGCCAAAATGCTTGAACTACTATATTCTGTTTTACCGATATTTGTCACTTTATATTTAAACTATTTTTATAACGCATATATTTTTGTTGTCTAATATAAAATTATATATAAAAGTGGCAGCTTTCATTGCAATTTTGTCTGTTATATACACATAATTTTATTTATTAATTTAATATTAATATTTTGACAACCTCTGTCGGTAATACAGGACAATTAGTTCAGGCATTTTGGCGCTGTTCAGAGTTCAAAATGTTTGTACTCAACTGGTGGCAACATTGACAACATGGCGACCTAGTTTTTATTACTAGACGTCAACAATCAATGAAAATAATAAATTACAGACATAAAACAATGATTATAGATATGAAACTTATGTAATATGTAAATAAAAATACGAGGAATGTGTATTAAATAATAAAAATGTTCTATGTTTTTATTTGTTGGCGGTGCAATATCAAATGTAGTGATATCAAAATGTGAATGATACGTGTAATATAAGAATGAGTAAACCTGAAGTTAGGCTTTATTTCACTTAGAATTATAGTACATTATTTAACAAAACGTCGTAAAACACTCGAAAAGAGTTTCCTGGGCCCATAACCAATTAAAGCTATCCCCAACCCTAATCTACCCCTAAACAGACAGTTTACAGATTGGCGCCCGAAGCAGCAACAAAAAACACTACACAGGGGTAGGTACGTCACAATTACTAATATTAAATACACAAAATCACTTTTAAACCATTTATTTGTCAATATAAATAAATAACATACAATTATTACATATTTTTCGGTCGATATGAATTGCCAAACGTCAACATAGCTGTCCGTATTTTTTGCTGGCAAAGACAAAAGTCCCTATACGGCGGCTTTAGGGTATTGTTTAGTAATTTCATTATATTTACAAAAACCTTCAACGCGTCTTCAAATAAATTATTGTTTAAGAAGTTTTCGCCTCTTTTAAACATTGCATCAGTGTCCTGAAAGTTTAAAATAGATATATTTCCGTCATTTCTGAATAAATTCGACTTACATTAAGCGCTTTTAGACTCCCGAAAATAAATATTTGTTGCGCACATTTAGGACATTGAAATAAAAATTCTTCAGTGTCCAAATTGACTAGAGCCACTCCGTCACAGTTAATATTATTATTCAAACACTTAAATGGTAATATATCTGTCTTCATATTATCAAAAATAGGCCAGTTGTTGACGCACGGAATGCAGTTGCATTCAAACCAGTATCGAAGTTTCAGTTCAGATTGTCTGTCAATTTTTGGTGTTTGAGTGTAAATAGGGCCATAATTTTCAGCTATTATCTCCCCTTTTTCGATATTTTTTACAGCCCTAACAATAACTTTGGAGCCGCTGAAATATCTGTCAAAAAAAAACAACAAATTTTTGTGTAAATATAGGTTAGGTTTTGAGCTTCGCCATCTGAAAATGGGTTGAAATATATCAAAATTAACACGAAAATCGTGTTGTGCAAGGTTTAAAATATAAATCACAACATTTTTACTTGTTAAAATAGTTTATTATACGTTTTATTTGAATATTTATAAAATGATGCATATTGCAAATTTTTCGCCTTTCAAAACATTTCAAACTTTTATTTGGTTATGAATCCAGCTGAAATATTCAAATAACACATAAAATTAGCTAAAAATCATTTAAACATACTCAAAATTTGTGTAAAACATTTATTTTTTAATTTATGACAGCACAAAATTGTGGTTAAAATGTGCTGTCTAAAATGCATCATTCAGCTGTCGCACCGCTCCTTAAAATAATATTATATTTTAATATGAATAATTATAAATTTATTTAACTATTTATGCCCTAAATATATATAAAAATATATCAAACAAAATTATTAATTTATTAAACTGCCATACCGACAGAGTCATTTAAGTTGCATGTAGTTCGACCATTTTGGCGCTGATGTCAACGAAATTTAACTGTCACATTGAAAAATAAACAGTTTAAACATATTTTGAGTGTAAATAAATGATTTTCAGTTAGTTTTAAGTATTTGCTGTAAATTTCAGCTGAATTTATCACCAAATACAAGTTGGGATGTTTTGGAAAAATTACCAGAAACTTGTCGTGGTCTCGGGTTAGTTATAGTCAAATATAAGTTATTTTCAATAGTTTTAAGGGCTGAAAATGTTGTGATTTATATTTTAAACATCGTAGAACACGATTTTAATATTAGTTTCGATGTATTTCACACAGAAAAAAAGTTATGAATCATTAAACACGCATGTTTTTTTCGACAATTTTCTCGGGATTCCAATTGAGTTTGAGGCATTTTTAGACATTTCAGGCCATTCTAAATAAGTTTTAATCATGCCCTAAATATATGTGAAAATATATCAAACAATTTAATTATTAATTTTATTAAACTGCCATACCGACGGAGTCATTCATGTTGCATGTAGTTCGACCATTTTGGCGCTGATGTCATAGCTAATGTTATTCAGGTTGGATAGTACATTTCAACCTCAAATTTAACTGTCAAACAAATATTTTTATTGAAAATAAACAATTTTGAGTGTAAATAAATGATTTTCAGTTAGTTTTAAGTGTTTGCTGTAAATTTCAGCTGAATTCAACACCAAATACTTTGGAAAAATTATCAGTTTGTGTTCCACAGACTTACAGGTTAGTTATGGTCAAATATAAGTTATTTTGAATAGTTTTAAGGGGTGAAAATGTTGTGATTTATATTTTAAACATCGTAGAACTCGATTTCAATATTAGTTTCGACGTATTTCACACAGAAAAAAAGTTATGAACCATTAAAAACGCATGTTTTTTTCGGCAATTTTTCTCGGGATTCCAATTGGGTTTCAGGCATTTTTAGACATTTCAGGCCATTCTAAATAAGTTTTAAACATGCCCTAAATATATGTAAATATATATCAAACAATTTAATTATTAATTTATTAAACTGCCATACCGACGGAGTCATTCATGTTGCATGTAGTTCGAGCATTTTGGCGCTGATGTCACAACAAATGTTATTCACGTTGGATAGTACATTTCAACCTTAAATTTAACTGTCAAACAAATATTTTTATTGAAAATAAACAATTTGGAGTGTAAATAAATGATTTTCAGTTAGTTTTAAGTGTTTGCTGTAAATTTCAGCTGAATTCAACACCAAATACTTGGAAAAATTATCAGTTCGTGTTCCACAAACATGCAGGTTAGTTATGGTCAAATATAAGTTATTTTCAATAGTTTTAAGGGGTGAAAATATTGTGATTTATATTTTAAACATCGTAGAACACGATTTTAATATTAGTTTTGATGTATTTCACACAGAAAAAAAGTTATGAACCATTAAACACGCTTGTTTTTTTCGCCAATTTTTCTCGGGATTCCAATCGGGTTTGGGGTATTTTTAAACAGTTTTTAGGCACTTTTAAAATGAAAATATATCAAAAAAAATCCGCTGAGTTCATTTTTGGCACTTACCTTACGATTCCAGGTTCGCAAGAATGGTTAAACAAGGCCAAAGTGGCATACAGGCCACCGCCGATAAACTGTGACCTTGACTTATTTACATCCTCGGGAAAATCGGGATTAAATTGCAATTCAGAAATTTCATGCGCATTAAATTGCAAAATTTGCAAGTTTCTTAATATTAAACCACCGATATAAAGTTGTTCATCGCTTAAAATTTCGTTTGTATCAAAAAATTGAGAGTTTTTCAAAAATTTTAAAAGCACCGACGCCATTACTGATCTTTGGAAAAAATCTAATTGTGAACGATCGTTTTCGTGACGGCATAAGTTATATACAGTACGATAATCGTTTGTGTCGTACTTTTCAGCAAGTTTCTGAAATATTTTTACATGTTTCAGTAGTTTTTAATAATTAAAATACTTACTTCATCGATTGTAGGCCGTAATTTGACAAAATATTGTAATCCTTTTTGAGTTAAAAGCCGTACAGACAAATTGCAGACTATACTCGAGCCTGCTGTCCATAAGGCCCCCAAAAAACTACATTCATACTTATGATAAGTATTTAACGCAGTATTACGACATTTAGTACTACAAAATACTACATTCGGGCATTTTGGACACGGTAATAAATACAGAACTCTGAAAAAAAAATTTGATCGTGACCGCTTTACATTTTAAATAAAATTTGATATTCGCAATCGATAAGATTTTCCCTCTAGTGGCGCAAATCAATACTACGGAGCTTAACTTAAGCAAAGACGCCATTTTGTCGAACCCCTAAATGTCACCAACCTTGTAAATTGTTTGAAATTGCGTCCAGTTATCTAATATTTATTTAAAAATGTTTCAAGATGTTTAAAATTATTCTCAATTGTCTCAAATTTATTTAAAATTGCCTCATAGTATTTAAAATGCTTCCCGCTGTTTAAAATTTATTTAAAAACTAAAACTTGAGATTTGCACTGTTGGCAACACTGATAAACCAATATCAAGTTTGTAACAACATAAAACTAAAATATCCCTAAACTCAGTTGTTTTTTCCTGTCAAACAACAAAAATCAGTAAAAATGCTACAAATTTGTTTAACTTGAGCAAGGACGCCATTTTGTCGAACCCCTAAATGTCACCAACCTTGTAAACTGTTTCAAATTGCGTCCAGTTATCTAATATTTATTTAAAATTGTTTCAAGATGTTTAAAATTATTCTCAATTGTCTCAAATTTATTTAAAATTGCCTAGTATTTAAAATAGCTTCCCGCTGTCTAAAATTTATTCAAAAACTAAAACTTGAGATTTGCACTATTGGCAACACTGATCAACCAATATCAAGTTTGTAACAATATAAAACTAAAATATCCCTAAATTCAGTTGATGTGCCGGCAAAAAGAGTTGGCATTACTGTTCTGGTGATATGTCAATTTAAGATTATTTTCAACACAAGATTTAGCAATGTTTACATATTTTAGGGCTAAATATTTAATTGTTGTAACTTGAGTAAATAAATTTTGTCATAAAAATAATAATATGCTGTCAATACTGACGTCTGTATAATTATAATTTCCAACTTTAGGACTAGTTTGTTTTGTAACTACAACTAACTTCACGTGATACAAATTAGTTTCCGCCATCTGTCATTAAAAATATGCGTAAGTATATGTATAAAATATATATTTGTAATATATGTGAATTGTCATATGTGACACCCATCGAATGGCGGCCATTTTGTTTCGATATCAGCGCCCCTATCGTTAATATCGATTGCGAATATCAAAAACTAACCTTATAAAACAATTTTGACAATGAGTTTTCGAAAAATCAAACAACAAATTATTACAAAACGATTTTTCAACAATTAAAACATCGCCCGGAGCTATACTATTTTCAGCAACAGCATATTTTCCTTCCAAATCACTTTCAGTGATTTTCACAAGTTTACTTGCATTTTCAAAATGCATGTTGCTCCCCTCTGTCAATCTAGGGACTTTTGGCAACTCTATTTTGCTCCCTAGGGACTTTTTCGGCGGTGTTTTTTCGTTTAATGTTTTATTTAACATAGCAATCATAATTGAAAAATCGTTTTCTTTTTTTAAACGGGTTTCTTGATTTAAATTTGATGTTTCTAGAGCATTTAGAGCGATTTTAAAATCGTCTAGAGCGTTTTTTAGATCGTTTAGAGCGAGGTGACATCTGGCGCGGCGTTCTAGAACTTTGTGTTGTAAATGTTTTGGGTAGGTAAGTTCTAAACATTGTTGTATGTCGTTTAAACTAAATATAAATTCGTTTAAGTGAAAAAAAGCTGCACTACGGTTCGCATATAATGTTGAAAATAGTATTCCTGAAAATAATAAATTGTCTAAACGTCAAATTAAATATTGTAAACTAACCTTCATTTTCTGGGCACTCCAATAAAGCTAGGTTATATATTTTTAAAGAATTCATGTAATTTCCTTTCCCAAATTGGGCATTTGCCTGGTTTTTTAAAGAATTTGATTTTTCTGCACTTTTATGGAACGGATTTTTCGGCAAATCTATTTTATGAAAAGTTTCTAAACCGTAAATGAACCGAATTCGGTCATAATCATTTTTTAGGTTAGAAAAATGTTTGTAGTCTTCATTTGATATATTTTCTTTAATTATTTTATGTTGATTCCTAAAAAATGAACCTTCGTCGTCTAAAAAATCACTTGAGTCTTTAATTAAAGACATATTTAACGAGACTTTAGCGAAAACTCGAAAAGAAACACGCGGCTTTGCGTAAATCTATTTTTAACAAATCTAAATATACATCATGGAAAATTGATCTTAAAATAAACTTAGTCGATCATTTATTTAACGTTTTCAAACGTCTATTATATGTTGAATATAATAAATACAATATTTTAAAAGTAAATAGCTTTATTAACTAATGACAGTTTTACAATCAATAACACTTCATTTTCTTTTGTTTATAACCCCTCAACGGTCAAAAATATCTTCATTTTGTCCACAAAATCTGATTCCTTGGAGTTTAAAATATAAATTCACTCAATTTCACATTTTAAAACTGTTTTATACACGAATCTGAAACGATTTTTTATTGTGATGTCCGCTGAAAATTTCGTCAATGTTTTCATAACCTACAAAAAAGTTTTTGTTGCATACTTACTTATTATTGCATAAAATGTACTGAAATTTGTGTGGAATATATAAAATTAAATGCAGAATATTATTTTATACTTAAATATAGTTAATTTTATTTATAAATATGTGTTTGACATGTGAAAATTGTGTTGAACTTGGGCAAGATTTGGTATAAAAATTGATCTCGCACCGCTCTTTAAAATAATATTAAAGTTAATTTGCATCATTGATTAAACTATTTATGCCCTAAATATATTTAAAAATCTATTTTAATCATTTTAATATTACACTGCCGTACCGACTGAGTTATCGTATCGAACTTAGTTCCAACATTTTGGCGCTGGTGTCGTACTAGTTGAATGCTGAAATTTAGCCGTTTCTAACATTTTTATTAACAAAATAAGTGTTTTAGATTAATTTTCAGTGTAAATAAATGATTTTTAGTAAGTTGTAAGTGTTTTCTGTAAATTTCAGCAGGATTAATCACCGAATAAAAGTGTATTTTAGAAAAATCGCCGGAATACGCAACGGACTGACAGGTTAGAAATATTTAAATAAAACTTATCTTAAATAGTTTTAAGCTGTGGAAATGTATATATTTATATTTTAAACCCCATAAAATACGTTTTTAATATTATTTTTGATGTATATCATATAATAAATAAATTATAAGCAAAAGAAAATTATGTACTTACCTACCTACATTTGACAACATTTCAGACTGTTTAAAACTGAAATAACCTTTTTCAAGAGCCTGAAAAGTTTTAAAAACATCCTGAAATTAAATAAAACAAACAACAAATAAATGTTTATTAAGTTTTTATTATTAGAAAATCACTTAAACTCTATGACATGCCGTACCGACTAAGTTATCGTATCGAACTTAGTTCCAACATTTTGGCGCTGGTGTCTTACAAGTTAATTGGTATAACCTGAAATTTAGCCGTTATTAATATTTTTATTAACAAAATAAGTGTTTTAGATTAATTTTCAGTGTAAATAAATGATCTTTAGTTAGTTGTAAGTGTTTTCTGTAAATTTCAGCAGGATTAATCACCGAATAAAAGTGTGTTTTTAGAAAAATCGCCGGAATACGCAACGAACTGACAGGTTAGAAATATTTAAATAAAACTTGTGTTAAATAGTTTTAAGCTGTGGAAATGTATATATTTATATTTTAAACCCCATAAAATACGTTTTTAATATTATTTTTGATGTATATCATATAATAAATAAATTATAAGCAAAAGAAAATTATGTACTTACCTACCTACATTTGACAACATTTCAGACTGTTTAAAACTGAAATAACCTTTTTCAAGAGCCTGAAAAGTATTAAAAACATCCTGAAATTAAATAAAACAAACAACAAATAAATGTTTATTAAGTTTTTATTATTAGAAAATCACTTAAACATCTTAAACTCTGACATTGTTTAATGTTGCTTGCGCCTGAAGCTGCATCCTTCTGTAAGTCGGGCTTTGCCCCCAGTAGATGTGCAGAGGATTGTGGAGCACCCCGTGCAAGCAACTGCGGTCTGAGCATGGGAAAAGATGGTGGATATCGCGTAACAACCCGGGCATTTGACGTCCATAAAATAACTGTTTGGATGTTGGACCAAACGTTTCAGTTTGTGGGCCCGACGCTGCTTTTCCGGCGACGGGTGCAATAAATCGACAGCGAGAGGCATCCTGAATAAAATTTCAGACACTTTAAGGCCGTTTTGAATAAATTTAGGGCATTTGCAGGCTATTCTAAACAAGTTTTAAAACATTTCAGACATTTTCAGGCCATTCCAAATAAGTTTTAAAACATTTCAGACATTTTCAGGCCATTCCAAATAAGTTTTAAAACATTTCAGACATTTTCAGGCCATTCTAAATAAGTTTTAAAACATTTCAGACATTTTCAGGCCATTCTAAATTAGTTTTAAAACATTTCAGACATTTTCAGGCCATTCTAAATAAGTTTTAAAACATTTCAAGACATTTTCAAGCCATTCTAAATAAGTTTTAAAACATTTCAGACATTTTCAGGCCATTCTAAATAAGTTTTAAAACATTTCAGACATTTTCAGATCGTTTTCAGGCCATTCTAAACAAGTTTTAAAACATTTCAGACATTTTCAGGCCATTCTAAATTAGTTTTAAAACATTTCAGACATTTTCAGGCCATTCTAAATGTTTTAAAGCATTTCAGACATTTTAAGGCCATTCTAAATAAGTTTTAAAACATTTCAGACATTTTCAGGCCATTCTAAATAAGTTTTAAAACATTTCAGACATTTTCAGGCCATTCTAAATAAGTTTTAAAACATTTCAGACATTTTCAGGCCATTCTAAACAAGTTTTAAAACATTTCAGACATTTTCAGGCCATTCTAAACAAGTTTTAAAACATTTCAGACATTTTCAGGCCATTCTAAACATGTTTTAAAACATTTCAGACATTTTCAGGCCATTCTAAATAAGTTTTAAAACATTTCAGACATTTTCAGGCCATTCTAAACAAGTTTTAAAACATTTCAGACATTTTCAGGCCATTCTAAATTAGTTTTAAAACATTTCAGACATTTTCAGGCCATTCTAAATGTTTTAAAGCATTTCAGACATTTTAAGGCCATTCTAAATAAGTTTTAAAACATTTCAGACATTTTCAGGCCATTCTAAATACGTTTTAAACAATATCAGACACTTTCAGTATTGCAATTATTGAAAATTGATAACATAAACATACGTAATATTGCATAACTTTCTGCAAACATATGTAATACTGTGTAAAATGCACAAAAACTAAGTAAATAATAAATAAAACATAGTCAAATTTATTAAAAATCTCAAAACCGCGTACTGGCCAAAATGCGATTGAACATATTTTGCAAACACTAAAAATAAACAATAATTTTGTCATTTATATACATGATATTATAAAAATCCATCAAAAACACATCAATTTAACATTTTAACACAATTTTATATTATTAAACATAGTAAATTATTAGTTTCGAATATTTTCTCAGCCGCCCGACCCGCATGGCATGTTTTCCGTCGATAATACACAATTTTTTCGCGGTAAACTATTAAAATATCGAGAAATATATAGTGTAAATAAAAGATTAAACATTACTTACTTGTTTTTTAATAGCTTGCACTAATAAACTTATAAAACTGTAATGCACACACGTGGTTTTCACAGTGAGGCATCCATGTAAAAGACAGCGTGAAGTAGTGTTCTTTTTATTATTATCTTTACAGACCGGCAACTTTAATTTTGGCATAAAATATCCCTAGTGTGTATTTTTTGTGGATTATATTGATTTATAAACATGTTTTGAGTTATAAATGCGTTAATCAGCTAATATTTATTATTTTTATATATAAATAAAATTGTTTTATGCATTTTAAATGGATAATAAATAATTTTTATCTTGAAAATGACAGATGTCAAATACAGGGATATTTTGTTTTACAAACAATATTATATTTATTGAAATAAATATTTTTATGCAATTAATACATAGAATATATTAAAAACCAGTGATTAAATCAGTGTACCGAATATAATAAATATTTTAAACATATAAATAAAGTGTTTTCAGTGAAATATTTTGAAAATTTAGGGTGTGATTAGAGAGTTACGTCATTTCCTTTGCAGTACTGAGTTTGCTCAGTAACCCTCCTTTGGTAGTGTCAGAAGAATCTTTAAGCTAGTCTTTATTCCATGTGTATTATATTTTTAAAATAATTTATCCAATATGATTATTAAAGAATAGTAAGTACAACTAATTTCATACTATACGTTCAATTTTTTTCGCCACTTTTTGACAAATGCCAAACGTCAGATTTTCCCGATAATTTGGAATTTCTGAATGATATTTCTTTAAATTTAGATAATTAATATGTTTTGAATGATTTTCTATACATTTCCAACATATTCCCGTAGAAATCTCAATGATTTTGTGTGAAATTTCGCGTAGCCTTGACAAAAAATGTATATGTCATTCATTGTAATATTAACAATTTTTTTAATTATTGGTTATAAATTATGCTTTGAAAATACTTTTATCTATAATTTTTTGATATAATAATAATTATTTAATCGTTAAATTGTCGTTAAAGTCTGTTTTTTGGTGGATATGCCTAACCTCAATTTTTTGTTAATATCTCGAAAACCATGCACGGTAAAAATATTTTAATATTAAAATCGTAATCTACGATGTTTAATTACCCTATAAATTATTTTTTATTATTCACTTACGAGTTATTGAAGATATATTGAATAAAATGTAACATGAACTAAAATGATTATATATTTTGAACCACTCATCAGTAATTAATATAATTTGGTTTATATATTAAATAAACATCCCTGAATTCAAATTTGAAAGAATTACGGCCCTATTGTTAACCGTGTTCGAGTTATAGGAGGTTAAACTTGGTCAATTTAAAAAAAAATGTGCAAGTTTCCAACCCTGATTTAACGCATTTTAAAACATTTTTTAACCATATTTACTATGTATATTTACAAAATGAAGTGTTGTTAGTATATTTTCGAAAGAATTGAAGCGAATTGTATTCAATATAATTTTTTTTTCAGCCGTGTTACCTTGCCGCTAACTGTAGAAGAGGTAAGTGAAAATGGGCCCATAACCTAATATGTATAAATTAAAAAAATAGTTATTTTAAGTGGCCCAATTTTCAGTGTTATTCTTAAATGGGCTTTAATCGTAGAAGAGGTAAACGGGTGACACTGAAAATGGGCCCATAACCTAATATGCAAAACAGGAAAATTAAAAAATAATTATTTTTAGTGGCCCAATTTTCAGTGTTATTCTTAAATGGGCTTTAATCGTAGAAGAGGTAAACGGGTGACATTGAAAATGGGCCCATAACCTAATATGCAAAACAGGAAAATTAAAAAATAATTATTTTGAATGGCCCATTTTTCAGTGTTATTTTTAAATGGGCTTTAACCGTAGAAGAGATAAACGGGTAACACTGAAAATGGGCCCATAACCTAATTTGCAAAACAGGAAAAAATGGGCCCATAACCTAATTTTTAAAAATTAGGTTATGGGCCCATTTTAATAATGTTATATTTTAGTACCAAGTTACTCGAGAGTGACTCTGAAAATGGGCCCATAACCTAATTTGCAAAACAGGAAAAAATTGGCCCATAACCTAATTTTTAAAAATTAGGTTATGGGCCCATTTTAATAATATTAAATTTTAGTATCAAGTTGCTCGAGGTTGTCATTGAAAATGGGCCCATAACCTAATTTTCAAAAATTAGGTTATGGGCCCAATTTATTAATGTTAAATTTTAGTACCAAGTGCTTCGCGGGTGACACTGAAAATGGGCCCATAACCTAATTTTCAACAATTAGGTTATGGGCCCATTTTAGTACCAAGTTGCTCGAGGGTGACACTGAAAATGGGCCCATAACCTAATTTGCAAAAATTAGGTTATGAGCCCATTTTACTAATATTAAATTTTAGTACCAAGTTGCTCGAGGTTGACATTGAAAATGGGCCCATAACCTAATTTTCAAAGGTTATGGGCCCATTTTAATATTGTTAAATTTTAATATCAAATTGCTGAAAATGGGCCCATAACCTAATTTTTACAAATTAGGTTATGGGCCCACTTTAATTAAATTTTAGTATCAAGTTTCTCGAGGGTGACACTGAAAATGGGCCCATAACCTAATTTTTAAAAATCAGGTTATGGGCCCATTTTAACAATATTAACTTTTAGTACCAAGTTGCTCAACTGTACAGTGTTGCCGAAGCGTCGAAAGACAACACTGGAGGGGGGGAGGGAATTGAAGTATTAAAAAATGAGCCGTTTGACCACTACCCACTTTTGGGTGGAAAATACACGTCTGGTCAATATACTTATAAAATATATCATTTGACCTCGAAAGTTCCGGCTTTCATACGTCTCCTGGCCCCAAAAGGGAGTCTAGAAATCCATGAGGAAGCCTGGAACGCGTATCCGTATTGCAAGACCGTAATCACGGTAAGAATATTAAAATCAGTGATTGTAACACGGGTTTAGTGCGTTTTTAAAATATAAAGTCGCCTGAGTTCGTGATCATTACAGTTTTTTTTGTGTAGAATCCAAAATACATGAAAGAGAAATTCTTCATCATTATTGAAACAATGCATGTCGGAGACAACGGCGAAATATTTAATGTAAGTCGATTTTAATTACTCCTAACTGATGTATGTATGTTTTTTTGTATGTCTTGCTTTGGGGATTTGAACCCAGAACCCCGGGTATATGAAAGAAAACTTTATTATTTGCATTGAGTCTATTCATATAGCTGATAGAGGGGAAAAAGAAAATGTAAGTTCATCAGTGGTTGTGCCCTTTTTTTAGCGAATGTTCAACGCGCTTCTTCCCCCTTTTTACTTGTATTTTAACGGCAGGTACACGAGCTAAGCCCAGATAAACTGAAACTGCGCGAAGTGGTGCATATAGACATCGCAAATGACCCCGTGGCCCAAGCCGACTACAAGCCAGACGAGGACCCCACGAAATACAAATCTGATAAGACCGGCCGTGGCCCGTTAATTGGACCAGATTGGAAGAAACATGTTAAACCTGTTATGACCTGTTACAAACTTGTTACTGTCGAGTTTAAATGGTTTGGCCTTCAGGTGAGTTGCTACTTTATTTTTTTTGGGTGTACACCGAAAATTTGATCAAAATCGGTTCATAAATGAAGGAGTTATGTAGATTTGAATTAAAAACTATGTTACACCCAAAACTGGGTGGAGTTACACCCTCGGAAATATGATATGAGTATTTTGTGCACTTTTTTACATATATACCCAATATTTCGGTGAATTTTACTGTCTTAAAACTGTTACACCCAAAATTGGGTGTAGTTATTTGAATTATACACAATTTTTTACGTATATACCCAAAATTTAGTTAAAATCGCTTAATAAATGTAGGAGTTATAAATATTTGAATTTTTACTGTCTTAAAAACTATGTTACACCCAAAACTGGGTCGAGTTACACCCTAGACAATACGATATTTGCATTCTACACTCTTTTTTACGTATATACCCAAAATTTGGGTAACATCGGTTAATAAATAAAGAAACTATAAATATTTGAATTTTTACTGTCTTAAAAACTATGTTACACCCAAAACTGGGTAGAGTTACACCCTAGACAATACGATATTTGCATTCTACACTCTTTTTTACGTATATACCCAAAATTTGGTCGAAATCGCTTAATAAATGTAGGAGTTATAAATATTTGCATTTTTATTGTCTTAAAAATAATGTTATACCCAAAATTGGGTGGAGTTACACCCTCGGCAATACGATATTTATATTCTACACTCTTTTCTACGTATATACCCAAAATTTGGTCAAAATTGATTATTAAATGTAGGAGTTATAAATATTTGAATTTTTACTGTCTTAAAAACTATGTTACACCCAAAACTGGGTGGAGTTACACTCTAGATAATACGATATTTGCATTCTACGCTCTTTTTTATGTATATACCCAAAATTTGGTCAAAATCGGTTAATAAATGTAGGAGATATAAATATTTGAATTTGTAGTGTCTTAAAAACTATGTTACACCCAAAACTGGGTGGAGTTACACCCTAAACAATACGATATTTGCATTCTACGCTCTTTTTTACGTATATACCCAAAATTTGGTCAAAATCGGTTAATAAATGTAGGAGATATAAATATTTGAATTTGTAGTGTCTTAAAAACTATGTTACACCCAAAACTGGGTGGAGTTACACCCAAGATAATACGATTTTTGTATTCTACGCTCTTTTTTATGTATATACCCAAAATTTGGTCAAAATCAGTTAATAAATGTAGGAGTTATATATATTTGAATTCGTACTGTCTTAAAAACTATGTTACACCCAAAACTGGGTCGTTACACCCTCGGCAATACGATATTTGTATTCTACGTACCTTTACACATATATACCCAAAATTTGGGTTATATGGGATAATAAACAAAGGAATTATAAATACTTGAATTTTTACTGTCTTAAACACTGTTACACCCAAAACTGGGTCGAGCTACACCCTAAGCAATACGATATTTGTATTCTACGCACCTTTTTACATATATACCCAAAATTTGGGTAACATCGCATAATAAATAATGGAATTAATAATGTAAGTAAAGACCCCGTAGATTTATTTTGTAAAATGCCGGCAAGCGATGCGTCACTTGCCGATAAAAATTCATAAAAGTTTACGGCGAAAACATCTTTAGTGAAAACCCCGCAAATTCACTTCATAAAATGCCGGCAAGCGATGCGTCAGTTGCCGACAAAAAAATTCACAAATTTACGGTGAAAACATTTTTTGATAATTTGAACGTTTTTCAATAAAATTCAACTAAAATGGGTACAAGGTTTACAAAAGAGTCCAAATTCATAATATTATGATCGATTTACGTGTTCAAAAAGTTATAAGACCCACACAAATTTGCTTTTCAGACGCGGGTAGAAAACTTTATTCAAAAATCAGAGCGACGTTTATTCACCAATTTCCATCGCCAAGTTTTCTGTTGGATCGACAAATGGTTTGGACTTACAATGCATGACATTAGGGCCTTGGAGGAGAAAACTAAAGAAGAACTGGACGCCCAACGAAACAAGGGCGAAGTCCGGGGCATGAAGGCGGAGTCCGATTAAAATTAACGCATTGTTAGCCATTAATAACAGGTCAGACGATTTATTTTTTGTTTTTGTGTTGTGTTATGTTTTGTTTATTGTTTTTCAGTTGTTTCTGCGGTGTTTTCTCCACTTTAGCTAACAGTTCTTAAAGAAATTAAAAATAATTTTTATTATATACAATTTTATTTAGTATTTTATTAAATGTTTTATTATTTTTATTGTGTTATGTTGCCATAACTACGAAAACAGACAGACAGACGTACAGACAAAATAAGACCACTCGGTTTGGTAAAAATACTTAGAAAAGCACATTAGACATAGTATTTTGATAAATAGTGTTTTAGCTCGGACACGGTTAATAATATCGACTTGAAAACTACAAAAATGGATTCCTTGATCATTTCCGGTCATTTCTATATATAACAGTTGGTAAATCGATGGTTTTTTGGGGCAGAAAACGGGGTTCAAATCTGAAAAAATTAGCGATATTTTAACCGTGTGGGCAAATGTGAATGGATGTTTGATTAAATAGAAACCCGATTTTAAAATTGGGCTTTGTGCATTTAAAATAAAGAAATGTTAAATTCATTCCTTAGCAAACAGTGTATAATGAACTTAGTGGAACAAATTTGAAGAAAATTGTATTTAAAATGTTCAGATGAAAACATAGTCAAAGCTAGAAATGTAAAATTTGTAAATTGTCAATTTAAAATAATGGATGTATAGAAAATGTTCTGTGTACCTCCTATATGTAAAATAAACTGTTGATCAATAATATAAAGCATTCAGGAGATTTTCAGTAGTTTTCACTAAGTTTTAAATTAATTTCATGTGTTTATATCAAAAGTATAAAAATTATAAAAGGTAGGTAAAATGTGTCAAATTCGAGGCTTCGCCACCCAAAAATGGATGGCGCTACGGCGTTAAAACTATGAAATTCGTAATCCTTGAAGTTTTTACACCCTATACCCAAATTTTTATCTTTAACCGCAGAGCGGTTAAAATTTTATTCAAGATTTTGTAAAATATGATCAAAAAAATTCCATCATTAATAAAACTTAGTTATTTTGAACCGTTTCCAAGCAATTAAAACAAAAAAAAAACAATTGCCGTTGAAATCTAGGGATATTTCATAACCAGTTTGTAGTGAACAGGGATAACTTGCATCCAACTGTTGGCAACATTGTCCTGACATAACCTTACATTGACAAAAGTTTAAAAATTACAAAATGTATTTCAATTTCGAGGCTTCGCCACCCAAAAATGGGTGGCGCTACGGCGTTAAACCTATGAAATTCGTAATCTTTGAAGTTTTTACATCCTATACCCAAATTTTTATCTTTAACCGTTCAGCGGTTAAAATTTTATTCAGGATTTTGTAAAATATGAACAAAAAAATTTCATCATAATTAATAAAACTTAGTTATTTTGAACCGTTTCCAAGCAATTAAAACAAAAAAATAATTGCCGTTGAAATCTAGGGATATTTCAAATGAACAGGGATAACTTGCATTCAACTATTGGCAACATTGTCCCAACATAACCTTACAAACAAAAGATTAAAAATTACAAAATGTATTTCAATTTCGAGGCTTCGCCACCCAAAAATGGGTAGAGCTACGGTGTTAAAACTATGAAATTCGTAATCCTTGAAGTTTTTACACCCTATACCCAAATTTTTATCTTTAACCGTTCAGCGGTTAAAATTTTATTCAGGATTTTGTAAAATATGAACAAAAAAATTTCATCATAATTAATAAAACTTAGTTATTTTGAACCGTTTCCAAGCAATTAAAACAAAAAAAAACAATTGCCATTGAAATCTAGGGATATTTCATAACTAGATTTGTAGTAAACAGGGATAACTTGCATCCAACTATTGGCAACACTGTCCCGACATAACCTTACAATGACAAGTTTAAAAATAACAAAATGTATTTCAATTTCGAGGCTTCGCCACCCAAAAATGGGTGGCGCTACGGCGTTAAAACTATGAAATTCGTAATCCTTGAAGTTTTTACACCCTATACCCAAATTTTTATCTTTAACCGCCCAGCGGTTAAAATTTTATCCAAACTTTTGTAAAATATGAACAAAAAAATTTCATCACATATTAATAAAACTTAGTTGTTTTAGCCGTTTCCAAGTAATTAAAACAAAAAAACAATATTGCCATTAAAATCTAGGGATATTTCATTCCAGATTTGTAGTGAACAGGGATAACTTGCACCCAACTATTGGCAACATTGTCCCGACATAACCTTACAAAATTTAACTTAAATTTCGATAACCGGTCCATTTTTTAACAGATTTCAGCCAAAATGTGGCCAGAAATAGAGTTAGTTGTTAAAGAAAATCGTCATGAATTAATTCTTAGTGGTTTTGAAGTGTCTGAAAGGGTTAAAAACTCAGGAATTGACCAAAATTTATTTGATTTGAAAAGTTTGAATTTGTTGCGTATATCTGATACAATATTGAGCAATATCGACGATAATTACGCAAAGTTAGTTAATTTACAGTCATTGTTGTTACATTCTAATAAAATTGTGAGTGTTAGCGATAAAATAAGTGATTTAATAAAGTTAAAAAATTTAGATTTGTCGCGGAACGAGTTAGAAAAAATTCCAGAATCGATTGCACAATTATTAAATTTGGTTTCGTTGAATATTGCGTTTAATAAGTTACAAATATGTCCAAATTTATCCCAAAACACAAAATTAAGTGTTTTAGATTTATCAAACAATCAAATTTCGGACTTTAATGTGTTATGCACCGCTCAAAACACATCGCTAAGTGAACTTAACCTCAAAAATAATAAAATTACGTCAATCCCTGCTGAAATACACAATTTACAAGCTTTGAAAATATTAAATTTAACTTCAAATCAAATAAAAACTGTTCCTGGAGAGTTATGTGACTGTTCAAAACTCAAAGAATTATTCTTGCAAGAAAATCCGATTCAAGACAAACGTTTTTTGAAACTCATTACTCAATGTCGGTCTAAACAAGTGTTAGATTATATAAAACAACATATCCCGAGAGTAAAAACAACAGAATCGACAAAAACAACAAAGAAATCATCGAAAAAGTCCAAAAATGGAACAGACATTACAGATAACCTCAACAATTTGGAGCTTGATGAGGCTAAGCCTCAAATCGTCGTTTTAAACGCTGTGGAAGAAAAAATACTGAAAATAAAAGTGTTAGAATGCGTGAAGAATATACGCCCATACATTTTAGGATGTATAATTAGGAATATCAGTTTTACACAAGAAAATTTCCGGTGAGTCAATTTTACGTAAAATTGCGCAATATTAGTATTGTTGATTTATGCCTCATAACTTGAAACTGGGTACAGATATCGCTTTAATTCTATCAGAAATGAAATCTACGGCTTTGATTTGGTATTTAAATATTTTAAAAGTGTCAAAAAAGTGTTGAGAAATACAAAAAAATTAAGGTTATATTTCAGAGAAATGGCGCCCAAAATCATGCATTTTCTTGTGTTCATATTTTATTTATCGGTTGAAATACATCAAAATTAACACGAAAATCGTGTTGTACGAGGTTTCAAACATAAACCACAACATTTTTAAACGTTAAAATTGTTTAGTATAAGTTTTATTTGTATATTTCTAATGTGACACCCGTGGCGAGTGTTGCCAAATCTTCCAACTTTTATTGGTTATAAATTCGGCTGAAATTTACAGAAAACACATAAAATTAACTAAAAATCATTTATACATACTTAATATTAGTTGAAATTGTTTATTTTTTTATGGAAATACTTGATTTGACATTTACATTTGAGGTTAAAACATAAAATTGCGATGTATTAATATTGTTGATTTATGCCTTAAAACTTGAAACTGGGTACAGATATCGCTTCAATTCCATCAGAAATGAACTCTAGGGGTTTGATTTGGTATTTAAATATTTTAAAAGTGTCAAAAAAGCGTTGGAGAATACAAAAAAATTAAGGTTATATTTCAGAGAAATGGCGCCCAAAATCATGCATTTTATTTTGTTCGTATTTTATTTACCGGTTGAAATACATCAAAATCAACACGAAAATCGTGTTGTACGAGGTTTCAAACATAATCCACAACATTTTTACCCTTTAAAATTATTTAGTATAAGTTTTATTTGTATATTTCTAATGTGACACCCGTGGCGAGTGTTGCCAAATCTTCCAACTTTTATTGGTTATAAATTCGGCTGAAATTTACAGAAAACACATAAAATCAACAGAAAATCATTTATACATACTTAATATTAATTGAAACTGTTTATTTTTTAATGAAAATACTTGATTTGACATTTACATTTGAGGTTAAAATGTACTAACCATTTTGTAAAACATCGACTCACGCACCGCTCATTAAAATAATATTAGACAATACTGGCGATATTTCCAAATTATTCCCAAACTACTGAACGGATTTTAATGAAATTTGGTTTGTACACTTATAAAACTATAAGGAATACATATTTAATAATTTCAGCCGTTAATTTTTATTCAGTTTCGAGTTATGAAGCGGCAAACTCGACTTACGACATGCAACAAGTTTTACTGATTTCTACTAAGTTTTTTTGATATATATTGTGTTTTTACAGAAAATTCATTCAATTACAAACAAAACTACACGAAACTGTTTGTGATAGACGTAATTTATGCACAATAGCGACACATGATTACGACAAAATTCAATTTGATTCAAATAATTTAGAGTTGGTTTACAACGCTCTCAATCCGCAAATTTTGACAATCTGTCCTTTAGGTCGTCAAAATGTGAGGTTAACTGGGTTGGAGCTTTTCGAACAGCTTAAAGCTCAAGCAGAAAGCTTGAGGAAAGAGAAAAAACGTAACAATTTCTCTGGAATACATAAATATTTACATCTGTTAGACGGAAAACCTTTATTTCCATGTTTAATTCAGTTTAACGATCAAGTTATCAGTTTCCCGCCAATTACAAATTCTGATATTAGTAAAATTGATATAAAAACTCAAAATATATTTGTGGAAGTTACTTCAAATCAAAATTTAGATACTTGTAGAACAGTTTTAGATCAGATTTTACGCGAAACTTTGATTTCAAATGTGTTTGGCGATGAAAAATTGACGATCGATAAGGTTAAAGTGACAGATGAACATTCTAACCTAAAATATTTATATCCATCGAAAAATGATGTAATATTTCAAGATATTAATACTGTAAGACAATAATTTATTTGTATTATTAATATTTGATATGTATTGAATAAAATAAATTGTAAAAAAAAGTGTTTTTTATCGTCGTTACAGCTGTTTTTCGACTAAGTTTTTAAGGTAAGCATCTGAAGTATGTAAATATTTTAACTTGAAACTGGGTAAAGATATCGCTGGAATTCCGTCAGAAATGAACTCTAGGGGTTTGATTTGGTATTAAATGTTTTAAAAGTGTCAAAAAAGTGTTGGGAAATACAAAAAAATTAAGGTTATATTTTACTAAAATGGCGCCTAAAAACATGCATTTTATTTTGTTCATATTTTATTTACCGGTTGAAATACATCAAAATTAACACAAAAATCGTGTTGTACGGGGTTTCAAACATAAACCACAACATTTTTACCCTTTAAAATTATTTAGTATAAGTTTTATTTGTATATTTCTAATGTGACACCCGTGGCGAGTGTTGCCAAATCTTCTAACTTTTATTGGTTATAAATTCGGCTGAAATTTACAGAAAACACATAAAATTAACAGAAAATAATTATACATACTTAATATTAGTTGAAACTGTTTATTTTTTTAATGAAAATACTTGATTTGACATTTACATTTGAGGTTAAAACATAAAATTGCGCTATATTAACATTGTTGATTTAAGCCTTAAAACTTGAAACCGGGTACAGATATCGCTTGAATTCCATCAGAAATGAACTCTAGGGGTTTGATTTGGTATATAAATATTTTAAAAGTGTCAAAAAAACGGGAAATACAAAAAAATTAAGGTTATATTTCAGAGAAATGGCGCCCAAAATCATGCATTTTATTTTGTTCATATTTTATTTACCAGTTGAAATACATCAAAATGAACACCAAAATCGTGTTGTACGAGGTTTCAAACATAAACCACAACATTTTTACCCTTTAAAATTATTTAGTATAAGTTTTATTTGTATATTTGTAATGTGACACCCGTGGCAAGTGTTGCCAAATCTTCCAACTTTTATTGGTTATAAATTCGGCTGAAATTTACGGGAATCACATAAAATTAACTGAAAATCATTTATACATACTTAATATTAGTTGAAACTGTTTATTTTTTAATGAAAATACTTGATTTGACATATAAATTTGAGGTTAAAATGTACTAACCAACTTGCATAACATCGGCTCACGCACCGCTCCTTAAAATAATATTTGACAATTCTGGGGATATTTGCAAATTATTCGTAAAGTAGCGAACGGATTTTAATAAAATTTGGTTTGTATATTTATAAAACTATAAGGAATACATCTGAAATAAAGTGTTTTAAATATGTTTATTTTATTAATTACATTTAAATAAATAAATATACATTGTTACAATACTTAAAATAATAAATGCCTAACATTAGGAATGGTAACTATTATTGACTAAGTTTAATTTTAAAACATTTATTTTTTATTTCTTTCATTCAAATCAATGATTGCCAAATTTTTCGACGCGACGATCGCATGCAAAACAGAAATTCCGGTTTTTATCAACGATAACGGACATGTTATATACGCTAACATTCTCCAAAAAGACATTCCTAGAATTTTTGGGCCTTCAGTAAAATACAAAATATACAAAGACGCATAAAATAATTCATTTGCCGCACACATAACAAACAAAACCGGTTTCGACGTATAATAAAGTCTCATTATTGCATTTCCCGCCAAATCAACAAACTTATGCGATTGTTTTCCTTGCAAAATACTCGTATGTAAATACAACCAATGACAAGCGATGTCTATACACATAGACAGTTGAAACAAGAACATATATTTAGGGTAAAAACAACTGAGCGTCACCAACAAACTCATTGTTGCGCACCTGTCAGTCAATTGGTCTAACATTGCGCCAAATTTCGTACTTTGGTTAAGAATTCTTGCAGCATGGCCGTCAAATGCATCCAAAAGGGCACTAACTATGTAACAAATTATAGCTATGACATAGTTTGATGCCATGAAATAAAAAGAAATGACAGCTAAGATGATTCGAGCATAACCTAAAATCATGAACTGTCAGATGATTTTATTTGTTGATTTTTTATACTTACCGATTAGATTTGGCACGAAAAGAAAGATATTTTCTTCGGACATGGCTGTAAAGTGTCTTTTTTATTAATTTGCGTGTGATTTAATTAATTTAATAAGATTTTTTGGTCGATAATCTGACATACGCTAGAGTATTAGGGAAATTTTTTGATGTTAGGTTGGCATTCTGCAAATAATATATATATGACTTTTATATTTTTAATATAATATTACAAATATACTGTATACATTTTATTATTAATATGTATCAAATTTACATCCAGTTTTTTTAAAACATTAAAAATATGAAGTGGTTCCGATACTATGGCCATCTAGCGACAAATTGTTGAACATAGAGTAATGTCAATCGAAAAAACCTTTAAAATAATTATTTTAAATATGAAACAACAATATTGTTAATTATTTACATATTTATTAATAATTATGCATATTTTGCAATAAATATAATTTTGTTTAAACGGAATTTTAAGAATAAAATGTCACTAGAATTTTTGTTTGTAGGTTGGCATTCCGCAATTAATATATATGATTTTTATATTTTTAATATAATATTAAATATATACTGTATACATTTTATTATTTTTATGTATTAAATTTATATCCATTTTTTTTAAACATTAAAAATCTAATGTGGTTTCGATACTATGGCCATCTAGCGACAAATTGCTCAACATAGAGTAATGTCAATCGAAAAAAACATCTTCAACATAATTATTTTAAATATGAAATAACAATATTGTTAATTATTTGCATATTTATTAATAATTATGCATATTATGCAATAAATATAATTTTGTTTAAACAGAGAATTTTATGAATAAAATGTCACTAAAATTTTTGTTTTTATGTTGGCATTCTGCAATTAATATTTATGACTTTTATATTTTTAATATAATATTAGATATATACTGTATACATTTTACTATTATTATGTATTAAATTTATATCCATTTTTTTTAAAACATTAAAAATATGATTTGGTATCGATACTATGGCCATCTATCGACAAATTATTGAACATAAAGTAATGTCAATCGAAAAAAAACCTTTAAAATAATTATTTTAAATATAAAACAACAATATTGTTAATTATTTGCATATTTATTAATAATTATGCATATTATACAATAAATATAATTTTGTTTAATTATTTTATGAATAAAATGTCACTAGAATTTTGGTTTTTACGTTGGCATTCTGCAATTAATATATATGACTTTTATATTTTTAATATAATCTTAGATATATACTGTATACATTTTTGTATTAATATGTATCAAATTTACATCCAATTTTTTTAAAACATTAAAAATATGATGTTGTTTCGATACTATGGCCATCTAGCGACAAATTGCAGAACATGGAGAAATGTCAATCGACAAAAACTTTTCAAATAATTATTTTAAATATGAAACATATGTGAAACAACAATATTGTTATTTATTTGCATATTTATTAATAATTATACATATTAAGCAATTAATATAATTTTGTTTAAACAGGGAATTTTATAAATAAAATGTCACTAGAATTTTAAATTGTTAAAAAAACAACATTAGACATATTTTTTAATAAAAAAACAATAAATTATTGTTAATTATACATAAATTCAATAATATATACACAAAAAACTTATTAAATTATTATATTTATAAAATTAAACGTCATAAAACTTCGATGAAATCCCCACAGATGGCGCCGCATTCCAATTCAAGATGGTGTCCTCCTCACTTTGACAATCTGTAAAATGTTGTGTTAAAGTATTATTATATTTATAGTATTGTTTAAACTTAATATATAACAATGTAGAGTTAGTGATATTTGAAATGGCGTGATAATCTTAATGTTTCGTGCAAATAATATTAAAATATGGCCCCCACACCACAAAATGAGGCAAAAGAACCAGATAAGTCAGATAATAAAGACAACAATAATGAATTAAGGACTAGCAACGATATATTTGATGATTTAAATAACTCAGGCAAGGATTTGGACAGTCAGGTATGTCTAGGTTATTAAGAAAAACTCTTAAATGCGTTTTAACTAAGTTTCAGTAAGTAACCATAAATATTGAAACAAGATAAACTCACGTTTAATTCCTTAATTTTATGTTAATAACCTTTAAAATTATTACGTATTTTTGCATAATTTAATATATTTATAACAAAATTATTATATTTTTTTATTTTTTGATGTAAAATCAAAAATATTTGACACACATTCAACAACTATAAATAAACAGTGCAACATTCATTTGTTTTTTGTTTTATAAACAATGCATAAAACAATGAAAAATCTTTGACACATGTCAAAATATTTAATATGTAATTATCGGTTGATATTATAAAATATATACAAATATTTATAAATAAATATTATTTTTATATATAAAAACAACTTTTTAAATATGTTGTGCGTATTTTATAAATAAATTTTGCAAAAAATCGATTAGTGATGTATGGTCTTTTCCGAAAACATTGTGCATTCTACAGGTCGACAATTTTGTTAAATGGTTAATATATACATTGGATATTTATTTATTTGTTGAAATTACATATATTTTGCAATAATTTGTTTAAATTTTGTTTGCAACATGAATATTTTCGATAAAACTTGACACCTGTCCAATGTTTTTATAAAAGGTAATACATGTAAAATTTAATGTGTAATCCATTGTTGAAAAAGTAGGCTGTCCTTTTTTGGTTATAAACATTTGAATTTCTCAATTATTTTTTTCAGGAAAGTGTTGCCAAATTTCCGGCAAGTGTTGCCAAATGAAAATATGTATTTTTTGTGGTTATGTTATGTTTATTTTGACATTATTAGGGTCTTTAATTTCAGTGTCCGAGAAATCGATGTAAATTTGAAAACTTATATAGGTTAATATATTTTCAGGACTCAAACGTATCCACATTAGACGACGGGCAACTTAAGGCCCTTTTGGACGAGGCAATAAATTACAAAACCCCAAAAGACCGAGAGGGTAAATCGCGTATATTCAAAGTACTTTTACACCAAGCCGAAACGGAAGAAAGGAACGCGCGCGCCGCGAGCGCTTCCGGTCCACAATTAGCTAGATATTACAACACTTCCGCCCGGAAACGGAACAAAACGACACTCACGCCATCTAGTTTAGCTGCCAGTACCACTCAAGGCGGGAGTTTACAAGATTTAATCGCGACTAAAAAGCCTTTACGACGGAAGAAAAGTTCTGCCAATTACGTGAGCTCGCGAAGTCGGGAGGGGGGTAGTTTAGGGTCCCTACCCACTAATTCAAGGGTAGATACGTCAGATATTGCGGGGGTGGGGGAAAATTCGTTACGGGTAGACCATAGCCTCGAAGGGGGGCAAAAACCGAGGGGTAGATTTCAATCCGAAAGTGAAAAGGATGACGAGAAATCTTATTTCAATTCAGAAGAAATTACGCATAGAATACCCAGAATAAGGTGGGTAAACTAAAAACACCCGAAAATTATTTGGGAAGTCAAAAATTGGGAAAATTTACGTAAAAAACTTTTCGTCATAATTTATTTTGGGGTTTAAATACATGAAAACTAACATTGAAATCGTGTTGTACGGGGTTTAAAATATAAATAACAATTTTTTCACCGGTAAAAACCATTTAAAATTAATTGAATTTAACCATTTTTAAAATGACATCTTCGGCGATTTTTCCAATACATCTCATCATTTATTCCAGCTAAAATTTACAGGAAACACATAAAATCAATTGAAAATCATTTAAACATACTCAAAATATGTTTAAAACATTTATTTTTAAAAGAAAATATTAATGTGACAGCTCAAATTTTAGGTTAAAATGTATTAATCAACCTGCATAATATACGACTCTCGCACCGCTCATTTAAAAACTGTATTACCGACAGAGTCGAACATAGTTCGAGCATTTTGGCGCTAATGTCATACCAGATGTTATGCAGGTTGGTTAGTATATTTTAACCTCACTTTTGATGTGTCAAATTATTAATAATATATCAAATCGACCCGTCAGAGTTCGTTTTTGCAAAAATTAACACTTTATCTTTAACCGAAATTGAGATATTAACCGATTTTTAACCTCACATTTTTAATCAAAAATATAAATTAACAATTGGGAAATATTTAAAAAACACCCAAAACTGGCTAGAGAGAAAATTTAGTATACCATTTTTTATATTTTTTTGTTGAATGGTCTTCAAATAAGCACAATTTGAAATCACCGGAGATCTGTCGAAATTTTAGTGCGTAATCGACGCGTCGATCGCGCATTAAAATTCAGCAAATTTAGCCAAAAATGTACAATTTTTGAACCCGGTTTTGAGATGTTTTTAAGCAGAAATTTAACCACTTTTATACCCAATATATACAAATCAACCCTCTAGAATTCATTTTTGCAAAAATAAACACTGTATCTTTAACCAAAATTGAGATATTGGCAGATTTTTAACCTCACATTTTTAGCGAAAAATGTACAATTTTTGAACCCGGGTTTGTGACGTTTTTAAGCGGATATTTAACCACTTTTATACCGGAATTGTACAAATCAACCTTCTAAAGTTCATTTCTGCAAGAATCATAATTGTATCTTTAAACAAAATTGAGATATTGACCGATTTTTAACCTCACATTTTTAGTCAAAAATGTATAAGCAGAAATATTTAAAAACCACCCAAAAATGGGTAGAGAGAAAATTTTTGACTTCACCATTCAACTCTACGTACTTTGTTACATAAGTATACCAATTTTTATATTTTTTTGTTGAATGGTCTACAAATTAACACAATTTGAAAATTCACCGGAGATCTGTCGAATTTTAGTGCGCAATCGACGCGTCGATCGCGCATTAAAATTCAGCAAAAATGTACAATTTTTGAACCCGGGTTTGAAGTGTTTTTAAGCAGAAATTTAACCACTTTTATACCCAATATATACAAATCAACCCTCTAGAATTCATTTTTGCAAAAATAAACACTGTATCTTTAACCGAAATTGAGATATTGGCCGATTTTTAACCTCACATTTTTAGCCAAAACTATATTAATGTTTTTGACGAATTTTTAGTTAATTTTATGTGTTTTTTAGCAAATAAATATATCTTGTTATAAGTTTCGATAAACTTATTTATATTTTGAACCCCGTACAACACGATTTTCGTGTTAGTTTGAATGTATTTCGATTTATTCGCACTAAAATCTTCAGATATACATCGCGGGCAACTCTTGAAGTGGAGGCTTGTTCGGGGGCCCAACCGTCCATCTCAGTGGACAAGCCTGTCTCCTTTTCCCAACTGGAGACAGGCAGCACCTTTGGGGCCCCTTTTACGGGGGCGCAGGCCCTGCAATTAGAAACAGAATACAGTTCTGTTAAATGTATTGTCGACGGAGATAATTCTCAGTCTAGGAATACGAGTGGGGCCCAACAGGGCGCCGGTGGGGCAGCGGGGGCCCTCATGCCGACGCAGTATAGGCTGCTCAGTGTTGCCAACCCTAAATCGTTACATAGTGTCGATAAGTTTTCAGATAAGGTAAGTTGAAAAATGATTTAAAAACTTGGTTAATAATAAAAATATTGGTTTTATTTGCGCCCCAATCGAATCCTCGGACTTTTTTACGTGTGTATACCAAATTTTATTTATTACACAAGTGTGGTTTGGTTTTTATTTACAGTTTTATAAATTATAACATGTTTCCCTCCATTTTTATTACAAAACAAACATGAAAAACAACATCACTATAAATCTACATCTACACTTGTAAATTTTATTGGTTTGCTATTAAATCAACCAATCAAGAAAACACAATTTGAAATACGTCATCAATTTTGTGTAAACTCACCTTTACAACTGTCGGTAATGCAGTGAACCCGTCGGTAAAACAGAGCTCATGTTATCATTTTCTTGATTTTAAGTTTAACTAGATTTCTATGTGTATTTTAAGTGATTTTAAGTGAAATAAATACAAAAATATAATGAATAATGAAAATCTACACCGTTTAGAGTTACTCAGTGAGATGTTTAAAGTTTTAAAAGACATTTGTGTAATAGAAAACAAAAAAGTAAGTACTCAGCCATTTTTGTTTATAATAGTTTGTAAATCGTATAATTCATGTAAAATCTTGTAAATTAATTATCCACGTGTCGTGTAATTTTGTGATTTCTCAAAAATTTCGGTAGAATTATTGTGAGATGAATAAAAATACGTTACAAGTTGAGAAAAACGTAAAAGATTTGGGGTCTTGGTTCAATCAGTCGACGTTGTTTGCATTGTACAATAAAGGTATCCATAGCAACAAAGACAACAACAATAAAACTTTTTTGGTAATTTATTTTTACTTTTAACTCTGTTTATGTTGAAAAATATGTTCATATTTGCATTTAGTGATGTTTAATTAATATATATTCCAAGTTTTATTAAATACGGTCGGGTGATTGTTAAGATTTTTGGCTAAGAATGTGGGGTTAAAAATCGAACAATATCTCAAATTCGGTTAAAGATACAGTGTTTATTATTGCAGAAATGAACTTTACAGGGTTCATTTGTATACTTCCGGTATAAAAGTGGTTAAATTTTTGGTTAAAAACGTCTCAAATCCGGGTTCAAAAATTGTACATTTTTAGCTAAAAATGTGAGGTTAAAAATCGGCCAATATCTCTATTTTGGTTAAAGATACAGTGTATATTCTTGCAGAAATGAACTTTACAGGGTTGATTTGGTTACTTCCGGTATAAAAGTGGTTAAATTTTTGGTTAAAAACGTCTCAAATCCGGGTTCAAAAATTGTACATTTTTGGCTAAAAAAGTGAGGTTATAAATCGACCAAAATCTCGAAATCGGTTAAAGATATAGAGTTAATTCTTGCAAAAACGAACTCTGGAGGGTCGATTTGATATATTAATATTTTAAAAGTGTCAAAAAGGCCTTAGGGATCCCTGAAAATAGAATAGAAATTTTGGAAAAATTTGCCCCAAAAAACATCCAATTTATTTTGCACACAACTCCTCAACGGTTAAAATTATCTTCAAATTAACACGAAATTCGTGTTCTACGGGGTTTAAAATATAAATTCACTCATTTGCAAATTTTAAAACCGTCTGGACTAAGTTTTATTTAAATATGTTTAAAGGTAATATTCGCCGTAAATTTGCTGAATTTTAATGCGCGATCGACGCGTCGATTGCGCACTAAAATTCGACAGATGTCCCGATGTCCGGTGAAGAATTCAAATTGTGTTTATTTGTAAACCATTCAACAAAAAAATATAAAAATTGGTATACATATGTAAGAAAGTCCGTAGAATTGAATGGTGAAGTCAAAAATTTTCCCTCTACCCAGTTTTGGGTGTTTTTTTTATCGATCAATTTATTAAATGTTTAGAATGTTTTTTTTTATTTTCAGAAAGCAGTAGATGAAAACTGCAACTCTTTGAACAGTTGCGATTCAAAAAAGAAAAAAAAATGTGCGAGAGTTGATCGAAATGTTACTATAAACACTTCGGAAAATCTACCGGGCCATCGAGCTGATATTATCGAATCTATTGATTTATTAGTGAAATTTATCGAAGACGACACAACAACCGGCAAAAATAAAAAGTCCCTGAACCACAAACTCGAAAACAAAAAGCGTCGTGGTCAAAAAAAATCGACTAGTGTTAAAAAAAGTAATAGTTTAGAAGAAATCAGTCAATCTAAATTTGACGATTTTGTTCTGGAAGATTCTAAATCGAAAAAAATCAATAAGAAATCGATATCTGAGTATGGCGAGGATCGAAAATTAGAGATCGATGATCTACAGGAAGATTTCAGGGTAGTTACCAAAAAAAAGAAATATAAAAAACGATTAATGCCCCAAAAAGATAATTTTAAACAACAAATATCCGATTTTCAATCTCAAATAAAAGATCAGAAATCTCGAAGAAAATCAATATCTTCGATTATTCCGTCTGAAAAATCGGATTCGAGTGATTTGGACTCAGTTCATTCTTTGCCCGCGACGGGAGCTTTAAGCACGTTAAGCTCAGCTTTAAGCGCCAATCAAAGCTACGCGGAAATTGCCAAAAACTCAAACGGAGGACAGACGCAGATTTTTGCCAATTTCCCGAAAGAACCCGCCCAGAGTTTTGTGACAGTTTCCCCCCAAATTTCAGGCTTGCCAACTGTAACATCCACTTGGAAAACACCCCAGATGTCTATACTAAACCCCTCCCATTTCCCCACCCTCCCCGCACCCGAAGAAAACCCAATTTTGGGCGAAGAAAGTAAAAACATCAAAACAATCGATCCTGCGGCTATGCTTCAAAACACTTTTCAGCCGCTGCAAAACACTTTTCAGCCGCTGCAAACGACTTTTCAGCCGGCGCAAAGTGTGGACATACCAACCATGGCCTCCATACCCAATTTAGGGAAGCGCAGAAATAATAAAACTACGTCGAGACCGGCAGTTATTATTTTAGATGAAACTGCGTCTCAAATCCAAGGATTAACATTTGGTTTTGAAATAAATCAACAATTGTTAGGGGATGAAAATGAAACAAATCACGACAATTTTTTGGCCGTTGGGGATGTATTCAAAAGATATTCTGTACCAGAAAATAAACATTTGTATAATTATGACAAAATTGTAAATTATATTGGGTTAGGTAAGTTTTAATTTTTTTTTTTAATGTAATGTATGTTTCAACTATGTTTTTTTGTGTATACAGCTTGGGAAGATATTCTCCACGATAGTGCGATCCAGTACTACCGTTCGGACATGGATTAATTGGGGCCATTTTTTTTCTAAAGGGGCCATTTGTTTATTTGTTTTGTTACTTTTATTTTATATATATTATATAAAAAATAATATATAAACCACTCGTACACAGTGAAAATAAGTGCGTGAGGTGTAAATTTGATTTGTAGATAATAATTTATTATTTTTTTTTGTTAAAAATCGCGTAAAACTACGATAACACACTAAAAATGGACATTAAATAATAAATAACAACAGAAAAATGTGAAAAAACAATAAATAAACAAGCGTTGCTAGGGAAAAACACGCGTTGCTAGGCAAAAAAACAATTGAAACCACCGTTGCTAGGGTAAATCATGTGTTGCTAGGGTATAACGCCATATAAACAATGGTTGCTAAGGATCGTCACGAACTCAATGCTGTTATTGTTATAAAACAAGTGAATTAGTGTTTATTGTCGTAGGATTAAACATAGCTTCATTGTTAAATAATTTGTTTTGCTTACAATGTTTTCAAAAATTGTAATTTCATTTTTATATTTCTGTTTATCGGAAACTGTAAATTACTAAATAATCATTTTAAACCATGTTATAATATTGTTGTTTTATTAAAACAATATATTCAATTTTTATTTTGAAGATCTGTCTACAGATTAACAGGAAAATGTAAGTACAAAATGACAATATTTATACGCAGCACTTTTATTTAGTTAAAAATCATGTACATCTCAAAAACATTCGGCTGTTTACAGCGCCAAAATGTTCGAACTGCGTCGTGTCATTGTGACTCTGTCGGTAAAACAGCTCTCGAATCTAATGCTTTTATTAGTTATGAATTCGTCTGAAATTTACAGGAAACACATAAAATTAACTGCAAATAATTTATTTTAACTTAAAACAAGTCAAAAACATCTGATTTTTAATGGAAATGTCTAATTAACATTTATATTTTAGGTTATAAATTTACTAACCAACCTGCATAACATTGGGCTAACGCACCGCTCATTAAAATAATCTATACATAAATTATACTGTATCTTACAATTATTTTATTTTTATTGTAACACTTATGCCCTATAAATGCGTCAAATATATCTAAATTATTTCATTTAGCTTTAAAAAATATTTTGGCAACAATTTCCACAAAAATACTGTCAGTGCCATCTTATGACAAAATCCTAAACGACATTTTTTTATGCTCAACTGGTGGCAACATTGACAACATGGCGACCTATTTTTATTAATTATATTACGTCAACAATCAACAAAAATAATAAATTATAAGCGTACAACAATAATTAGAGCTATAAAACTTAAGAAATATGTAAATAAAGCTACGGGGAATGTGTATTAAATAATAAAAATGTTTTATATTTTTGCGGCTAACGCACCGCTCTTTAAAATAATATATACACTAATTAAACTATACTATAATTATTTTATATTTATTGTAACACTTATGGTCTATAAATGCGTAAAATATGTCCAAATTATTTCATTTAGCTTTAATTAATATTTTTGGAAACACAACCACAAAAATACTGTCAGTGCCATCTTGTAACAAAATCTTAAACGACATATTTTTTGTGCTCAACTGGTGGCAACATTGACAACCTGTTGTTATTAAATAGGTCACGTCAACAATCAACAAAAATGATAAATTATAAACGTACAACAATGATTAGAGCTATGAAACTTAAGAAATATGTAAATAAAGCTATGGGAAATGTGTATTAAATAATAAAAATGTTATATATGTTTATTCGTTGACGGTACAACAACAAATGTAGTGACATCAAAACGCCAGTGTTTTGTGAACAATACGTTAATATATTTGTGATTTCGTGTGCTACAAGTGTTGTTTATTGTTGTGGACAGTTGTACGAAGCTGTTGTGCGTACGGGCGGATAAACAGACATCGTTTGTGGTGATCCTGGAACTGTTGAACTCGGGAAACTTCTTGAACGATTGCCCGAAAACAGTGTGTGAAAATGGGGCCCAGCAGCCGTGAGGAGTCGCCGAGCAGATGGACCGCGGGGCAGACATTACAACTTGAAACTGTTAAGGTAAGAAAAGTTGTTTTTATGAAGTTTATAACCTCCAATAACTCGAAATTTTAACGATTAACCGATACTCGAAATGTCAGTCATACAGCGCTTATTTTTTCAAGTAAAGTACCCCTTCTGTGCCCCCCTGAGATTTGGTAATTTTTATATGAATGCAATGTTAAATAATTACCTCGGATATAAGATTTCAAATTTATAGCTCTGTTAGTTTAGGAAATATTCAAAAAAAGTCGATTTTCTTTCAAGTAAAGTATCCCTTCTGTGCCCCCCAGAGATTTGGTAATTTTTATATGAATGCAATGTGAAATAATTACCTCGGATATAACATTTCAAATTTTGAACTCTGTTAGTTTACGAAATATTCAAAATAAGTCGAATTTTTTTCAAGTAAAGTACCCCCTCTGTGCCCCCCTGAGATTTGGTAATTTTTATATGAACGCAATGTTAAATAGTTACCTCGGATATAAGATTTCAAATTTTTAGCTCTGATAGTTTAGGAAATATTCAACAAAAGTAGAATTTTTTTCAAGGAAAGTACCACTTCTGTGCCCCCCAGAGGTTTGGTAATTTTTATATGAATGCAATGTTAAATAGTTACCTCGGATATAAGATTTCAAATTTTTAGCTCTGATAGTTTAGGAAATATTCAACAAAAGTCGAATTTTTTTCAAGTAAAGTACCCCTTCTGTGCCCCCCAGAGGTTTGGTAATTTTTATATGAATGCAATGTTAAATAGTTACCTCGGATATAAGATTTCAAATTTTTAGCTCTGATAGTTTAGGAAATATTCAACAAAAGTCGAATTTTTTTCAAGTAAAGTACCCCTTCTGTGCCCCCCAGAGGTTTGGTAATTTTTATATGAATGCAATGTTAAATAGTTACCTCGGATATAAGATTTCAAATTTTTTGCTCTGATAGTTTAGGAAATATTCAAAATAAGTCGAATTTTTTTCAAGTAAAGTACCCCTTCTGTGCCCCCCAGAGATTTGGTAATTTTTATATGAATGCAATGTTAAATAGTTACCTCGGATATAACATTTCAAATTTTAAGCTCTGTTAGTTTAGGAAATATTCAAGAAAAGTCGAATTTTTTTCATGTAAAGTACCACTTCTGTGCCCCCCTTAGATTTGGTAATTTTTATATGAATGCAATGTTAAATAATTACCTCGGATATAAGATTTCAAATTTTTAATTCTGTTAGTTTAGGAAATATTCAAAATAAGTCGAATTTTTTTCATGTAAAGTACCCCTTCTGTGCCCCCCTTAGATTTGGTAATTTTTATATGAATGCAATGTTAAATAATTACCTCGGATATAAGATTTCAAATTTTTAATTCTGTTAGTTTAGGAAATATTCAAAATAAGTCGAATTTTTTTCATGTAAAGTACCCCTTCTGTGCCCCCCTTAGATTTGGTAATTTTTATATGAATGCAATGTTAAATAATTACCTCGGATATAAGATTTCAAATTTTTAGCTCTGATAGTTTAGGAAATATTCAAGAAATGTCGAATTTTTTTCAAGTAAAGTACCCCTTCTGAGCCCCCCAGAGGTTTGGTAATTTTTATATGAATGCAATGTTAAATAATTACCTCGGATATAACATTTCAAATTTTTAGCTCTGATAGTTTAGGAAATATTCAAGAAATGTCGAATTTTTTTCAAGTAAAGTACCCCTTCTGTGCCCCCCAGAGGTTTGGTAATTTTTATATGAATGCAATGTTAAATAATTACCTCGGATATAAGATATCAAATTTTTAGCTCTGATAGTTTAGGAAATATTCAAGAAATGTCGAATTTTTTTCAAGTAAAGTACCCCTTCTGAGCCCCCCAGAGGTTTGGTAATTTTTATATGAATGCAATGTTAAATAATTACCTCGGATATAACATTTCAAATTTTTAGCTCTGATAGTTTAGGAAATATTCAAGAAATGTCGAATTTTTTTCAAGTAAAGTACCCCTTCTGTGCCCCCCAGAGGTTTGGTAATTTTTATATGAATGCAATGTTAAATAATTACCTCGGATATAAGATATCAAATTTTTAGCTCTGATAGTTTAGGAAATATTCAAGAAATGTCGAATTTTTTTCAAGTAAAGTACCCCTTCTGTGCCCCCCAGAGGTTTGGTAATTTTTATATGAATGCAATGTTAAATAATTACCTCGGATATAAGATATCAAATTTTTAGCTCTGATAGTTTAGGAAATATTCAAGAAATGTCGAATTTTTTTCAAGTAAAGTACCCCTTCTGAGCCCCCCAGAGGTTTGGTAATTTTTATATGAATGCAATGTTAAATAATTACCTCGGATATAACATTTCAAATTTTTAGCTCTGATAGTTTAGGAAATATTCAAGAAATGTCGAATTTTTTTCAAGTAAAGTACCCCTTCTGTGCCCCCCAGAGGTTTGGTAATTTTTATATGAATGCAATGTTAAATAATTACCTCGGATATAAGATATCAAATTTTTAGCTCTGATAGTTTAGGAAATATTCAAGAAATGTCGAATTTTTTTCAAGTAAAGTACCCCTTCTGAGCCCCCCAGAGGTTTGGTAATTTTTATATGAATGCAATGTTAAATAATTACCTCGGATATAACATTTCAAATTTTTAGCTCTGATAGTTTAGGAAATATTCAAGAAATGTCGAATTTTTTTCAAGTAAAGTACCCCTTCTGTGCCCCCCAGAGGTTTGGTAATTTTTATATGAATGCAATGTTAAATAATTACCTCGGATATAAGATTTCAAATTTTTAGCTCTGATAGTTTAGGAAATATTCAAGAAATGTCGAATTTTTTTCAAGTAAAGTACCCCTTCTGTGCCCCCCAGAGGTTTGGTAATTTTTATATGAACGCAATGTTAAATAATTAACTTAGATGTAAAGTTTCATATTTTTATCTGTGTTAGTTTAGGAGATATTTAAAAAAAGACAATTTGCAAAACGGGTGCCCCCATCATTACGATTGTCAAGTATGTTGGCCATAATTATTACCATAATGTTCCCCACTTCAATAACGGCGAGTGCATATTGATTTTCTGACAGAGAAAGATATATTGTAAGACAGAGACAACACGACATAGAATAACACAGATCGGAGTGAACACTTACTCGGAAATATTTGTTTATTTTAGACAGAGAGGTGAATATATAACTATTTCATTCTAATGAACTCTTCTTATTACTTTAATTTTTATTGGGAAACGTGGTGTTCAGTCCACGCGTGTTTATATCTCGGTGATCATAGAGTAATACAGGAGTGAACACCATGTTTCCTAATAAAAATTACTGTAATAAGAAGACTTCTTTAAAATGAAATAGTTATATATTCACCTCTCTTTCTAAAATAAACAAATATTTTCGAGTAAGTGTTCACTCCGATCTTTGTTATTCTATGTCGTGTTGTCTCTGTCTTACAATATATCTTTCTCTGTCAGAAAATCAATATGCACTCGCCGTTATTGAAGTGGGGAACATTATGGTAATAATTATGGCCAACATACTTGACAATCGGAATGATGGGGGCACCCTTTTTGCAAATCTACTTTTTTTTAAATATCTCCTACACGAACACAGATAAAATTTGAAACTTTACATCTAAGTTAATTATTTAACATTGCGTTCATATAAAAATTACCAAACCTCTGGGGGGCTCAGAAGGGGTACTTTACTTGAAAAAAAATCGGTTTTTCGTGAATATTTCCTAAACTAACGGAGATAAAAATCTGAAATCTTATATCCGAGGTAATCATTTAACATTGCATTCATATAAAAATTACCAATTCTCTGGGGGACTCAGAAGGGGTACTTTACTTGAAAAAAATTCGGTTTTTCTTGAATATTTCCTAAACTAACGGAGATAAAAATCTGAAATCTTATATCCGAGGTAATCATTTAACATTGCATTCATATAAAAATTACCAATCCTCTGGGGGGCTCAGAAGGGGTACTTTACTTGAAAAAAATTCGGTTTTTCTTGAATATTTCCTAAACTAACGGAGATAAAAATCTGAAATCTTATATCCGAGGTAATCATTTAACATTGCATTCATATAAAAATTACCAATCCTCTGGGGGGCTCAGAAGGGGTACTTTACTTGAAAAAAATTCGGTTTTTCTTGAATATTTCCTAAACTAACGGAGATAAAAATCTGAAATCTTATATCCGAGGTAATCATTTAACATTGCATTCATATAAAAATTACCAATCCTCTGGGGGGCTCAGAAGGGGTACTTTACTTGAAAAAAAATCGGTTTTTCGTGAATATTTCCTAAACTAACGGAGATAAAAATCTGAAATCTTATATCCGAGGTAATTATTTAACATTGCATTCATATAAAAATTACCAAACCTCTGGGGGGCTCAGAAGGGGTACTTTACTTGAAAAAAATTCGGTTTTTCGTGAATATTTCCTAAACTAACGGAGACAAAAATCTGAAATCTTATATCCGAGGTAATCATTTAACATTGCATTCATATAAAAATTACCAATCCTCTGGGGGGCTCAGAAGGGGTACTTTACTTGAAAAAATTCGGTTTTTCTTGAATATTTCCTAAACTAACGGAGATAAAAATCTGAAATCTTATATCCGAGGTAATCATTTAACATTGCATTCATATAAAAATTACCAATCCTCTGGGGGGCTCAGAAGGGGTACTTTACTTGAAAAAAATTCGGTTTTTCTTGAATATTTCCTAAACTAACGGAGATAAAAATCTGAAATCTTATATCCGAGGTAATCATTTAACATTGCATTCATATAAAAATTACCAATCCTCTGGGGGGCTCAGAAGGGGTACTTTACTTGAAAAAAATTCGGTTTTTCTTGAATATTTCCTAAACTAACGGAGATAAAAATCTGAAATCTTATATCCGAGGTAATCATTTAACATTGCATTCATATAAAAATTACCAATCCTCTGGGGGGCTCAGAAGGGGTACTTTACTTGAAAAAAATTCGGTTTTTCTTGAATATTTCCTAAACTAACGGAGATAAAAATCTGAAATCTTATATCCGGGGTAATCATTTAACATTGCATTCATATAAAAATTACCAATCCTCTGGGGGGCTCAGAAGGGGTACTTTACTTGAAAAAAATTCGGTTTTTCTTGAATATTTCCTAAACTAACGGAGATAAAAATCTGAAATCTTATATCCGAGGTAATCATTTAACATTGCATTCATATAAAAATTACCAATCCTCTGGGGGGCTCAGAAGGGGTACTTTACTTGAAAAAAATTCGGTTTTTCTTGAATATTTCCTAAACTAACGGAGATAAAAATCTGAAATCTTATATCCGAGGTAATCATTTAACATTGCATTCATATAAAAATTACCAATCCTCTGGGGGGCTCAGAAGGGGTACTTTACTTGAAAAAAAATCGGTTTTTCGTGAATATTTCCTAAACTAACGGAGATAAAAATCTGAAATCTTATATCCGAGGTAATTATTTAACATTGCATTCATATAAAAATTACCAAACCTCTGGGGGGCTCAGAAGGGGTACTTTACTTGAAAAAAATTCGGTTTTTCGTGAATATTTCCTAAACTAACGGAGACAAAAATCTGAAATCTTATATCCGAGGTAATCATTTAACATTGCATTCATATAAAAATTACCAATTCTCTGGGGGACTCAGAAGGGGTACTTTACTTGAAAAAAATTCGGTTTTTCTTGAATATTTCCTAAACTAACGGAGATAAAAATCTGAAATCTTATATCCGAGGTAATCATTTAACATTGCATTCATATAAAAATTACCAATCCTCTGGGGGGCTCAGAAGGGGTACTTTACTTGAAAAAAAATCGGTTTTTCGTGAATATTTCCTAAACTAACGGAGATAAAAATCTGAAATCTTATATCCGAGGTAATTATTTAACATTGCATTCATATAAAAATTACCAAACCTCTGGGGGGCTCAGAAGGGGTACTTTACTTGAAAAAAATTCGGTTTTTCTTGAATATTTCCTAAACTAACGGAGATAAAAATCTGAAATCCTATATCCGAGGTAATCATTTAACATTGCATTCATATAAAAATTACCAATCCTCTGGGGGACTCAGAAGGGGTACTTTACTTGAAAAAAATTCGGTTTTTCTTGAATATTTCCTAAACTAACGGAGATAAAAATCTGAAATCTTATATCCGAGGTAATCATTTAACATTGCATTCATATAAAAATTACCAATCCTCTGGGGGGCTCAGAAGGGGTACTTTACTTGAAAAAAATTCGGTTTTTCTTGAATATTTCCTAAACTAACGGAGATAAAAATCTGAAATCTTATATCCGAGGTAATCATTTAACATTGCATTCATATAAAAATTACCAATTCTCTGGGGGACTCAGAAGGGGTACTTTACTTGAAAAAAATTCGGTTTTTCTTGAATATTTCCTAAACTAACGGAGATAAAAATCTGAAATCTTATATCCGAGGTAATCATTTAACATTGCATTCATATAAAAATTACCAATTCTCTGGGGGACTCAGAAGGGGTACTTTACTTGAAAAAAATTCGGTTTTTCTTGAATATTTCCTAAACTAACGGAGATAAAAATCTGAAATCCTATATCCGAGGTAATCATTTAACATTGCATTCATATAAAAATTACCAATCCTCTGGGGGGCTCAGAAGGGGTACTTTACTTGAAAAAAATTCGGTTTTTCTTGAATATTTCCTAAACTAACGGAGATAAAAATCTGAAATCCTATATCCGAGGTAATCATTTAACATTGCATTCATATAAAAATTACCAATCCTCTGGGGGACTCAGAAGGGGTACTTTACTTGAAAAAAATTCGGTTTTTCTTGAATATTTCCTAAACTAACGGAGACAAAAATCTGAAATCTTATATCCGAGGTAATCATTTAACATTGCATTCATATAAAAATTACCAATTCTCTGGGGGACTCAGAAGGGGTACTTTACTTGAAAAAAATTCGGTTTTTCTTGAATATTTCCTAAACTAACGGAGATAAAAATCTGAAATCTTATATCCGAGGTAATCATTTAACATTGCATTCATATAAAAATTACCAATTCTCTGGGGGACTCAGAAGGGGTACTTTACTTGAAAAAAATTCGGTTTTTCTTGAATATTTCCTAAACTAACGGAGATAAAAATCTGAAATCTTATATCCGAGGTAATCATTTAACATTGCATTCATATAAAAATTACCAATCCTCTGGGGGGCTCAGAAGGGGTACTTTACTTGAAAAAAATTCGGTTTTTCTTGAATATTTCCTAAACTAACGGAGATAAAAATCTGAAATCTTATATCCGAGGTAATCATTTAACATTGCATTCATATAAAAATTACCAATCCTCTGGGGGGCTCAGAAGGGGTACTTTACTTGAAAAAAAATCGGTTTTTCGTGAATATTTCCTAAACTAACGGAGATAAAAATCTGAAATCTTATATCCGAGGTAATTATTTAACATTGCATTCATATAAAAATTACCAAACCTCTGGGGGGCTCAGAAGGGGTACTTTACTTGAAAAAAATTCGGTTTTTCGTGAATATTTCCTAAACTAACGGAGACAAAAATCTGAAATCTTATATCCGAGGTAATCATTTAACATTGCATTCATATAAAAATTACCAATTCTCTGGGGGACTCAGAAGGGGTACTTTACTTGAAAAAAATTCGGTTTTTCTTGAATATTTCCTAAACTAACGGAGATAAAAATCTGAAATCCTATATCCGAGGTAATCATTTAACATTGCATTCATATAAAAATTACCAATCCTCTGGGGGGCTCAGAAGGGGTACTTTACTTGAAAAAAATTCGGTTTTTCTTGAATATTTCCTAAACTAACGGAGATAAAAATCTGAAATCTTATATCCGAGGTAATCATTTAACATTGCATTCATATAAAAATTACCAATCCTCTGGGGGGCTCAGAAGGGGTACTTTACTTGAAAAAAAATCGGTTTTTCGTGAATATTTCCTAAACTAACGGAGATAAAAATCTGAAATCTTATATCCGAGGTAATTATTTAACATTGCATTCATATAAAAATTACCAAACCTCTGGGGGGCTCAGAAGGGGTACTTTACTTGAAAAAAATTCGGTTTTTCGTGAATATTTCCTAAACTAACGGAGACAAAAATCTGAAATCTTATATCCGAGGTAATCATTTAACATTGCATTCATATAAAAATTACCAATTCTCTGGGGGACTCAGAAGGGGTACTTTACTTGAAAAAAATTCGGTTTTTCTTGAATATTTCCTAAACTAACGGAGATAAAAATCTGAAATCCTATATCCGAGGTAATCATTTAACATTGCATTCATATAAAAATTACCAATCCTCTGGGGGGCTCAGAAGGGGTACTTTACTTGAAAAAAATTCGGTTTTTCTTGAATATTTCCTAAACTAACGGAGATAAAAATCTGAAATCTTATATCCGAGGTAATCATTTAACATTGCATTCATATAAAAATTACCAATTCTCTGGGGGACTCAGAAGGGGTACTTTACTTGAAAAAAATTCGGTTTTTCTTGAATATTTCCTAAACTAACGGAGATAAAAATCTGAAATCCTATATCCGAGGTAATCATTTAACATTGCATTCATATAAAAATTACCAATCCTCTGGGGGGCTCAGAAGGGGTACTTTACTTGAAAAAAATTCGGTTTTTCTTGAATATTTCCTAAACTAACGGAGATAAAAATCTGAAATCTTATATCCGAGGTAATCATTTAACATTGCATTCATATAAAAATTACCAATCCTCTGGGGGGCTCAGAAGGGGTACTTTACTTGAAAAAAAATCGGTTTTTCGTGAATATTTCCTAAACTAACGGAGATAAAAATCTGAAATCTTATATCCGAGGTAATTATTTAACATTGCATTCATATAAAAATTACCAAACCTCTGGGGGGCTCAGAAGGGGTACTTTACTTGAAAAAAATTCGGTTTTTCGTGAATATTTCCTAAACTAACGGAGACAAAAATCTGAAATCTTATATCCGAGGTAATCATTTAACATTGCATTCATATAAAAATTACCAATTCTCTGGGGGACTCAGAAGGGGTACTTTACTTGAAAAAAATTCGGTTTTTCTTGAATATTTCCTAAACTAACGGAGATAAAAATCTGAAATCCTATATCCGAGGTAATCATTTAACATTGCATTCATATAAAAATTACCAATCCTCTGGGGGGCTCAGAAGGGGTACTTTACTTGAAAAAAATTCGGTTTTTCTTGAATATTTCCTAAACTAACGGAGATAAAAATCTGAAATCTTATATCCGAGGTAATCATTTAACATTGCATTCATATAAAAATTACCAATCCTCTGGGGGGCTCAGAAGGGGTACTTTACTTGAAAAAAAATCGGTTTTTCGTGAATATTTCCTAAACTAACGGAGATAAAAATCTGAAATCTTATATCCGAGGTAATCATTTAACATTGCATTCATATAAAAATTACCAATTCTCTGGGGGACTCAGAAGGGGTACTTTACTTGAAAAAAATTCGGTTTTTCTTGAATATTTCCTAAACTAACGGAGATAAAAATCTGAAATCTTATATCCGAGGTAATCATTTAACATTGCATTCATATAAAAATTACCAATCCTCTGGGGGGCTCAGAAGGGGTACTTTACTTGAAAAAAAATCGGTTTTTCGTGAATATTTCCTAAACTAACGGAGATAAAAATCTGAAATCTTATATCCGAGGTAATCATTTAACATTGCATTCATATAAAAATTACCAATCCTCTGGGGGGCTCAGAAGGGGTACTTTACTTGAAAAAAATTCGGTTTTTCTTGAATATTTCCTAAACTAACGGAGATAAAAATCTGAAATCCTATATCCGAGGTAATCATTTAACATTGCATTCATATAAAAATTACCAATCCTCTGGGGGGCTCAGAAGGGATACTTTACTTGAAAAAAATTCGGTTTTTCTTGAATATTTCCTAAACTAACGGAGATAAAAATCTGAAATCTTATATCCGAGGTAATCATTTAACATTGCATTCATATAAAAATTACCAATTCTCTGGGGGACTCAGAAGGGGTACTTTACTTGAAAAAAATTCGGTTTTTCTTGAATATTTCCTAAACTAACGGAGATAAAAATCTGAAATCCTATATCCGAGGTAATCATTTAACATTGCATTCATATAAAAATTACCAATCCTCTGGGGGGCTCAGAAGGGGTACTTTACTTGAAAAAAAATCGGTTTTTCGTGAATATTTCCTAAACTAACGGAGATAAAAATCTGAAATCTTATATCCGAGGTAATCATTTAACATTGCATTCATATAAAAATTACCAATCCTCTGGGGGGCTCAGAAGGGGTACTTTACTTGAAAAAAAATCGGTTTTTCGTGAATATTTCCTAAACTAACGGAGATAAAAATCTGAAATCTTATATCCGAGGTAATCATTTAACATTGCATTCATATAAAAATTACCAATCCTCTGGGGGGCTCAGAAGGGGTACTTTACTTGAAAAAAAATCGGTTTTTCTTGAATATTTCCTAAACTAACGGAGATAAAAATCTGAAATCTTATATCCGAGGTAATTATTTAACATTGCATTCATATAAAAATTACCAAACCTCTGGGGGGCTCAGAAGGGGTACTTTACTTGAAAAAAATTCGGTTTTTCGTGAATATTTCCTAAACTAACGGAGATAAAAATCTGAAATCTTATATCCGAGGTAATCATTTAACATTGCATTCATATAAAAATTACCAATTCTCTGGGGGACTCAGAAGGGGTACTTTACTTGAAAAAAATTCGGTTTTTCTTGAATATTTCCTAAACTAACGGAGATAAAAATCTGAAATCCTATATCCGAGGTAATCATTTAACATTGCATTCATATAAAAATTACCAATCCTCTGGGGGGCTCAGAAGGGGTACTTTACTTGAAAAAAAATCGGTTTTTCGTGAATATTTCCTAAACTAACGGAGATAAAAATCTGAAATCTTATATCCGAGGTAATCATTTAACATTGCATTCATATAAAAATTACCAATCCTCTGGGGGGCTCAGAAGGGGTACTTTACTTGAAAAAAATTCGGTTTTTCGTGAATATTTCCTAAACTAACGGAGACAAAAATCTGAAATCTTATATCCGAGGTAATCATTTAACATTGCATTCATATAAAAATTACCAATCCTCTGGGGGGCTCAGAAGGGGTACTTTACTTGAAAAAATTCGGTTTTTCTTGAATATTTCCTAAACTAACGGAGATAAAAATCTGAAATCTTATATCCGAGGTAATCATTTAACATTGCATTCATATAAAAATTACCAATCCTCTGGGGGGCTCAGAAGGGGTACTTTACTTGAAAAAAATTCGGTTTTTCTTGAATATTTCCTAAACTAACGGAGATAAAAATCTGAAATCTTATATCCGAGGTAATTATTTAACATTGCATTCATATAAAAATTACCAAACCTCTGGGGGGCTCAGAAGGGGTACTTTACTTGAAAAAAATTCGGTTTTTCGTGAATATTTCCTAAACTAACGGAGATAAAAATCTGAAATCTTATATCCGAGGTAATCATTTAACATTGCATTCATATAAAAATTACCAATCCTCTGGGGGGCTCAGAAGGGGTACTTTACTTGAAAAAAAATCGGTTTTTCGTGAATATTTCCTAAACTAACGGAGATAAAAATCTGAAATCTTATATCCGAGGTAATCATTTAACATTGCATTCATATAAAAATTACCAATCCTCTGGGGGGCTCAGAAGGGGTACTTTACTTGAAAAAAATTCGGTTTTTCTTGAATATTTCCTAAACTAACGGAGATAAAAATCTGAAATCTTATATCCGAGGTAATCATTTAACATTGCATTCATATAAAAATTACCAATCCTCTGCGGGGCTCAGAAGGGGTACTTTACTTGAAAAAAATTCGGTTTTTCTTGAATATTTCCTAAACTAACGGAGATAAAAATCTGAAATCTTATATCCGAGGTAATTATTTAACATTGCATTCATATAAAAATTACCAAACCTCTGGGGGGCTCAGAAGGGGTACTTTACTTGAAAAAAATTCGGTTTTTCGTGAATATTTCCTAAACTAACGGAGACAAAAATCTGAAATCCTATATCCGAGGTAATCATTTAACATTGCATTCATATAAAAATTACCAATCCTCTGGGGGGCTCAGAAGGGGTACTTTACTTGAAAAAAATTCGGTTTTTCTTGAATATTTCCTAAACTAACGGAGATAAAAATCTGAAATCTTATATCCGAGGTAATCATTTAACATTGCATTCATATAAAAATTACCAATCCTCTGCGGGGCTCAGAAGGGGTACTTTACTTGAAAAAAATTCGGTTTTTCTTGAATATTTCCTAAACTAACGGAGATAAAAATCTGAAATCTTATATCCGAGGTAATCATTTAACATTGCATTCATATAAAAATTACCAATCCTCTGGGGGGCTCAGAAGGGGTACTTTACTTGAAAAAAATTCGGTTTTTCTTGAATATTTCCTAAACTAACGGAGATAAAAATCTGAAATCTTATATCCGAGGTAATCATTTAACATTGCATTCATATAAAAATTACCAATCCTCTGGGGGGCTCAGAAGGGGTACTTTACTTGAAAAAAATTCGGTTTTTCTTGAATATTTCCTAAACTAACGGAGATAAAAATCTGAAATCTTATATCCGAGGTAATTATTTAACATTGCATTCATATAAAAATTACCAAACCTCTGGGGGGCTCAGAAGGGGTACTTTACTTGAAAAAAATTCGGTTTTTCGTGAATATTTCCTAAACTAACGGAGACAAAAATCTGAAATCCTATATCCGAGGTAATCATTTAACATTGCATTCATATAAAAATTACCAATCCTCTGGGGGGCTCAGAAGGGGTACTTTACTTGAAAAAAATTCGGTTTTTCTTGAATATTTCCTAAACTAACGGAGATAAAAATCTGAAATCTTATATCCGAGGTAATCATTTAACATTGCATTCATATAAAAATTACCAATCCTCTGGGGGGCTCAGAAGGGGTACTTTACTTGAAAAAAAATCGGTTTTTCGTGAATATTTCCTAAACTAACGGAGATAAAAATCTGAAATCTTATATCCGAGGTAATCATTTAACATTGCATTCATATAAAAATTACCAATCCTCTGGGGGGCTCAGAAGGGGTACTTTACTTGAAAAAAATTCGGTTTTTCTTGAATATTTCCTAAACTAACGGAGATAAAAATCTGAAATCTTATATCCGAGGTAATCATTTAACATTGCATTCATATAAAAATTACCAATCCTCTGGGGGGCTCAGAAGGGGTACTTTACTTGAAAAAAATTCGGTTTTTCTTGAATATTTCCTAAACTAACGGAGATAAAAATCTGAAATCTTATATCCGAGGTAATCATTTAACATTGCATTCATATAAAAATTACCAATTCTCTGGGGGACTCAGAAGGGGTACTTTACTTGAAAAAAATTCGGTTTTTCTTGAATATTTCCTAAACTAACGGAGATAAAAATCTGAAATCCTATATCCGAGGTAATCATTTAACATTGCATTCATATAAAAATTACCAATCCTCTGGGGGGCTCAGAAGGGGTACTTTACTTGAAAAAAATTCGGTTTTTCTTGAATATTTCCTAAACTAACGGAGATAAAAATCTGAAATCTTATATCCGAGGTAATCATTTAACATTGCATTCATATAAAAATTACCAATCCTCTGGGGGGCTCAGAAGGGGTACTTTACTTGAAAAAAAATCGGTTTTTCGTGAATATTTCCTAAACTAACGGAGATAAAAATCTGAAATCCTATATCCGAGGTAATCATTTAACATTGCATTCATATAAAAATTACCAATCCTCTGGGGGGCTCAGAAGGGATACTTTACTTGAAAAAAATTCGGTTTTTCTTGAATATTTCCTAAACTAACGGAGATAAAAATCTGAAATCCTATATCCGAGGTAATCATTTAACATTGCATTCATATAAAAATTACCAATCCTCTGGGGGGCTCAGAAGGGATACTTTACTTGAAAAAAATTCGGTTTTTCTTGAATATTTCCTAAACTAACGGAGATAAAAATCTGAAATCCTATATCCGAGGTAATCATTTAACATTGCATTCATATAAAAATTACCAAACCTCTGGGGGGCTCAGAAGGGGTACTTTACTTGAAAAAAATTCGGTTTTTCGTGAATATTTCCTAAACTAACGGAGATAAAAATCTGAAATCTTATATCCGAGGTAATCATTTAACATTGCATTCATATAAAAATTACCAAACCTCTGGGGGGCTCAGAAGGGGTACTTTACTTGAAAAAAATTCGGTTTTTCTTGAATATTTCCTAAACTAACGGAGATAAAAATCTGAAATCTTATATCCGAGGTAATCATTTAACATTGCATTCATATAAAAATTACCAATCCTCTGGGGGGCTCAGAAGGGGTACTTTACTTGAAAAAAATTCGGTTTTTCTTGAATATTTCCTAAACTAACGGAGATAAAAATCTGAAATCTTATATCCGAGGTAATCATTTAACATTGCATTCATATAAAAATTACCAATTCTCTGGGGGACTCAGAAGGGGTACTTTACTTGAAAAAAATTCGGTTTTTCTTGAATATTTCCTAAACTAACGGAGATAAAAATCTGAAATCCTATATCCGAGGTAATCATTTAACATTGCATTCATATAAAAATTACCAATCCTCTGGGGGGCTCAGAAGGGGTACTTTACTTGAAAAAAATTCGGTTTTTCTTGAATATTTCCTAAACTAACGGAGATAAAAATCTGAAATCTTATATCCGAGGTAATCATTTAACATTGCATTCATATAAAAATTACCAATCCTCTGGGGGGCTCAGAAGGGGTACTTTACTTGAAAAAAAATCGGTTTTTCTTGAATATTTCCTAAACTAACGGAGATAAAAATCTGAAATCTTATATCCGAGGTAATCATTTAACATTGCATTCATATAAAAATTACCAATCCTCTGGGGGGCTCAGAAGGGGTACTTTACTTGAAAAAAAATCGGTTTTTCGTGAATATTTCCTAAACTAACGGAGATAAAAATCTGAAATCTTATATCCGAGGTAATTATTTAACATTGCATTCATATAAAAATTACCAAACCTCTGGGGGGCTCAGAAGGGGTACTTTACTTGAAAAAAATTCGGTTTTTCGTGAATATTTCCTAAACTAACGGAGACAAAAATCTGAAATCTTATATCCGAGGTAATCATTTAACATTGCATTCATATAAAAATTACCAATTCTCTGGGGGACTCAGAAGGGGTACTTTACTTGAAAAAAATTCGGTTTTTCTTGAATATTTCCTAAACTAACGGAGATAAAAATCTGAAATCCTATATCCGAGGTAATCATTTAACATTGCATTCATATAAAAATTACCAATCCTCTGGGGGGCTCAGAAGGGGTACTTTACTTGAAAAAAATTCGGTTTTTCTTGAATATTTCCTAAACTAACGGAGATAAAAATCTGAAATCTTATATCCGAGGTAATCATTTAACATTGCATTCATATAAAAATTACCAATCCTCTGGGGGGCTCAGAAGGGGTACTTTACTTGAAAAAAAATCGGTTTTTCGTGAATATTTCCTAAACTAACGGAGATAAAAATCTGAAATCTTATATCCGAGGTAATCATTTAACATTGCATTCATATAAAAATTACCAATCCTCTGGGGGGCTCAGAAGGGGTACTTTACTTGAAAAAAATTCGGTTTTTCTTGAATATTTCCTAAACTAACGGAGATAAAAATCTGAAATCCTATATCCGAGGTAATCATTTAACATTGCATTCATATAAAAATTACCAATCCTCTGGGGGGCTCAGAAGGGATACTTTACTTGAAAAAAATTCGGTTTTTCTTGAATATTTCCTAAACTAACGGAGATAAAAATCTGAAATCCTATATCCGAGGTAATCATTTAACATTGCATTCATATAAAAATTACCAAACCTCTGGGGGGCTCAGAAGGGGTACTTTACTTGAAAAAAAATCGGTTTTTCGTGAATATTTCCTAAACTAACGGAGATAAAAATCTGAAATCTTATATCCGAGGTAATCATTTAACATTGCATTCATATAAAAATTACCAAACCTCTGGGGGGCTCAGAAGGGGTACTTTACTTGAAAAAAATTCGGTTTTTCTTGAATATTTCCTAAACTAACGGAGATAAAAATCTGAAATCTTATATCCGAGGTAATCATTTAACATTGCATTCATATAAAAATTACCAATCCTCTGGGGGGCTCAGAAGGGGTACTTTACTTGAAAAAAATTCGGTTTTTCTTGAATATTTCCTAAACTAACGGAGATAAAAATCTGAAATCTTATATCCGAGGTAATCATTTAACATTGCATTCATATAAAAATTACCAAACCTCTGGGGGGCTCAGAAGGGGTACTTTACTTGAAAAAAATTCGGTTTTTCTTGAATATTTCCTAAACTAACGGAGACAAAAATCTGAAATCTTATATCCGAGGTAATCATTTAACATTGCATTCATATAAAAATTACCAATCCTCTGGGGGGCTCAGAAGGGGTACTTTACTTGAAAAAAATTCGGTTTTTCTTGAATATTTCCTAAACTAACGGAGATAAAAATCTGAAATCCTATATCCGAGGTAATCATTTAACATTGCATTCATATAAAAATTACCAATCCTCTGGGGGGCTCAGAAGGGGTACTTTACTTGAAAAAAATTCGGTTTTTCTTGAATATTTCCTAAACTAACGGAGATAAAAATCTGAAATCTTATATCCGAGGTAATCATTTAACATTGCATTCATATAAAAATTACCAAACCTCTGGGGGGCTCAGAAGGGGTACTTTACTTGAAAAAAATTCGGTTTTTCTTGAATATTTCCTAAACTAACGGAGACAAAAATCTGAAATCTTATATCCGAGGTAATCATTTAACATTGCATTCATATAAAAATTACCAATCCTCTGGGGGGCTCAGAAGGGGTACTTTACTTGAAAAAAATTCGGTTTTTCTTGAATATTTCCTAAACTAACGGAGATAAAAATCTGAAATCCTATATCCGAGGTAATCATTTAACATTGCATTCATATAAAAATTACCAATCCTCTGGGGGGCTCAGAAGGGGTACTTTACTTGAAAAAAATTCGGTTTTTCTTGAATATTTCCTAAACTAACGGAGACAAAAATCTGAAATCTTATATCCGAGGTAATCAATTAAGATTGCATTCATATAAAAATTACCAATCCTCTGGGGGGCTCAGAAGGGGTACTTTACTTGAAAAAAATTCGGTTTTTCTTGAATATTTCCTAAACTAACGGAGACAAAAATCTGAAATCTTATATCCGAGGTAATCATTTAACATTGCATTCATATAAAAATTACCAATCCTCTGGGGGGCTCAGAAGGGGTACTTTACTTGAAAAAAATTCGGTTTTTCTTGAATATTTCCTAAACTAACGGAGATAAAACTCTGAAATCTTATATCCGAGGTAATTACATAAAATTCTTGTATTTAGATTTTTCATGTTTCAAGTATGAATTGCGGGTAACATACGTGACAGGCGATTTATTACAAACACGAATTACGTAAGATCTAAGCGTCAAATCCCAATTTGGACGCCGGATTCGAAGTCATTGGGGTCGAATTAAGGGGTTGCCATGTCTAACTCAAAATTTATTTTCCCGATCGAAACTAAAAAAGATGGACTATAGCCTTGGGGTTTTTTTGGCAAAAAAAACTTTTTGACTCCGATTTGTTTCAAATTTCGTATACGTTAACTAGGGACAAAGGGCTAATGAATAGCCAAATCTGAGCCCATAGGGGTTGACATTAAGGGAGTTATTGAAGTCTGAAGTGGGTTTTTGGAAATAACTGTCTAATAATGTTTTTCTGTGTGATTACAGGATCAACAGCGGACCAAGGACCACTTAAGGACATCTCAGGATACATTATTAAATAATTAATTTAATTATAAAATTTAGTTAGTGTAGGATATATTCACCCATGAATTTCTTTTAGCTTATAATACAAATAAAATGTTTATAATTGTTGTAATTGTGATTGTTGTTTATTTATTGTGTATACTATTATTAATTTTGTAACAATAATGTACTTGTAATTGTTGCAATAAATATTTATTTTTATAAAAAAAAATGTTTTATTTATTCTTTTTCAGATATCTATTTATTCAATATTCATAATTCGACACTTTTCTAAAGCGTATACCCTTTAAAAAGCTTTAAATTCGCTAAAAAAATTTGGTCGTGCATAGATGCTACCTGAAAGTAGCATCTACGCACCAAATCTGTCCAAAAAACCGTGATAGATGCTACTTTCAGGTAGCATCTATGCACCAAATCTGTCCAAAAAATCGTGCATGGATGCTTCTTTTCCGAGTGCTCTTTTGATTCCTGTTATCCGGATACCATCAGATTTTTTTAACAAAATCGGACAAAAGTGGTGACGAAAGTGCTCTTCGGATTCCTGTTATCCCGATACCATCCGAAATTTTCAACAAAATTGAACAAAAGTGGTGACGAAAGTCCTGAAAGTAGGCACCACTTTTGTCGTATTTTGTTAAAAATTTCTGATGGTATCCGGATAACAGGAAGGAGAAGAGCACTTCAAAAATTTAAAATGTACGTTTTTCACTGAAAATCAATAATAAGGGATGTAAAATAAAATATATTATTATTTTATATATATTTTATTCATTTTAAAACAAATAAAATGTATTTTTACAATAATTGCCACCCAATAAAATATACAGCACATTCTAAAATTGTTTATCACTCAATAACTACGGCCCTAATTCATTTTTAAAAACTAATTTAACAAATATAGACGTAGAACTCCACGTAGAGTTCAAATTTACAATAATTGAAACAAAATTCCAATTACTTAAAGAGTTATTAAAGAAAATGTAATTTTTCACCACTTATGACATTTTTTAAACTTTAATAACTCCGGCCCTGGTTAATTTTTAAAATCTAATTTAACAAATATAGACGTAGAACTCCACGTAGAGTTCAAATTTTCAATAATCGAAACAAAATTCCAATTACTTAAAGAGTTATTAAAGAAAATGTAATTTTTTACAACTTATGACATTTTTTAAATTTTAATAACTCCGGCCCTGGTTAATTTTTAATAGCTAATTTAACAAATTCAGACGTAGAACTCCACGCAGAGTTCAAATTTTCAAGAATCGAATCGAAATTCCAATTACTTCAAGAGTTATTAAAGAAAATGTAAATTTCTTTTCTCTATGACATTTTTGAAACTTTAATAACTCCAGCCCTGGTTAATTTTTAATAGCTAATTTAACAAATTCAGACGTAGAACTCCACGCAGAGTTCAAATTTTCAAGAATCGAATCGAAATTCCAATTACTTCAAGAGTTATTAAAGAAAATGTAAATTTCTTTTTTCTATGACATTTTTGAAACTTTAATAACTCCGGCCCTGGTTAATTTTTAATAGCTAATTTAACAAATTCAGACGTAGAACTCCACGCAGAGTTCAAATATTCAAGAATCGAATCAAAATTCAAATTACTTCAAGAGTTATTAAAGAAAATGTAAATTTCTTTTTTCTATGACATTTTTGAAACTTTAATATCTCCGGCCCTGGTTAATTTTTAATAGCTAATTTAACAAATACAGACGTAGAACTCCACGCAGAGTTCAAATTTTCAAGAATCGAATCAAAATACAAATTACTTCAAGAGTTATTAAAGAAAATGTAAATTTCTTTTTTCTATGACATTTTTGAAACTTTAATATCTCCGGCCCTGGTTAATTTTTAATAGCTAATTTAACAAATACAGACGTAGAACTCCACGCAGAGTTCAAATTTTCAAGAATCGAATCGAAATTCCAATTACTTCAAGAGTTATTAAAGAAAATGTAAATTTCTTTTTTCTATGACATTTTTGAAACTTTAATAACTCCGGCCCTGGTTAATTTTTAATAGCTAATTTAACAAATTCAGACGTAGAACTCCACGCAGAGTTCAAATATTCAAGAATCGAATCAAAATTCAAATTACTTCAAGAGTTATTAAAGAAAATGTAAATTTCTTTTTTCTATGACATTTTTGAAACTTTAATATCTCCGGCCCTGGTTAATTTTTAATAGCTAATTTAACAAATACAGACGTAGAACTCCACGCAGAGTTCAAATTTTCAAGAATCGAATCAAAATACAAATTACTTCAAGAGTTATTAAAGAAAATGTAAATTTCTTTTTTCTATGACATTTTTGAAACTTTAATATCTCCGGCCCTGGTTAATTTTTAATAGCTAATTTAACAAATACAGACGTAGAACTCCACGCAGAGTTCAAATTTTCAAGAATCGAATCGAAATTCCAATTACTTCAAGAGTTACTAAAGAAAATGTAAATTTCTTTTATCTATGACATTTTTGAAACTTTAATAACTCCGGCCCTGGTTAATTTTTAATAGCTAATTTAACAAATACAGACGTAGAACTCCACGCAGAGTTCAAATTTTCAAGAATCGAATCAAAATTCCAATTACTTCAAGAGTTATTAAAGAAAATGTAAATTTCTTTTCTCTATGACATTTTTGAAACTTTAATAACTCCGGCCCTGGTTAATTTTTAAAAAACTAACTTAACAACTATAGACGTAGAATTCCATGTAGAGTTCAAATCGATGCAGAATTCCAGTCAGTTCAAGGAGATATCGGCACTGGAATGAAGTCAGGAAATCTAGCGAGTCGTTGGAGATGTTTTCCAAGTCCTGCAGGTCCGGAATTCCCACGATATCTGTAGTTGCCACACCCGAGAGCTGAATGCAGTTCATTGATCCTAAAGAAACAGTTATTAATAATTGGAAATAAAAATGTCAATAGCCGACAAAATTATACAACTCCAATTTGGAGCTCCATATTAGAACATATCGATATCACACCCTAAAATGGGTGGAGATACAGTTTTGATACCGATTTTGGAATCTATGTATTTATTTGTGTATATAACCAAAATTTGGCTTCTCAATTATTAAAAATAAGAAAAGTCCAAATTTTCCACACCCAAAACTAGGTCAAATAGGAAATATATTTTTGGTGCATCGTGCATAACTTACGATTCTCTACAACTTTTGTCATTGTCAATTTTGTTCTAGAATTGATGGTTTAGCCGGAAATGACGTCACACCCTAAATTGGGTGAAGATACAAAGTCGACATATTTTTTTTCGGAATCTACGTAATTTTCTACATACGTACCCACAATTTGGTAATTTAATATTTGTAAACACCGGACCTATCCTTATTTTCAATTGATGGGAGGTACTGTGCTATATCCTCGTTTGTAATTAGCGGGAGCTATTGTTGTTCTATTCTCTTCCCCCTCTTCATAACTAGCGAGTGCATATTGATTTTTGTATGACGGAGAAAGATATATTGTATGACAGAGACAACACGACATAGAATAACAAAGACAGGGGTGAACACTGGTGAATACTTAACTTGCAAATATTGATTCTTGAAAGACACAGAGAGGAATATATAACTATTTCATTCTAATGAACTCTTCTTATTACTATAATTTTTATTGGGAAACAAAGTGTTAAGTCCGTTCATTTCTCGGTGACAACACGATATAAAGATAGAACAGTATCTCCCGTCTATGTTTACAATAAATTATCAAATTTTGGTTATATACGCAGAAAAATACGTAGATTCCGAAAATCGATATCTAAATTTTGAAACTCCACCCATTTTCGGGTGTGACATCGTTATCTGCTAAACTATCAACTTTACGAGAAAATATCATATGACAAAAGTTGTAGAGAATTTTAAGTTATGTAGATCGTACATTATACATTTTTTGATATTACCCCAAATTAAGGGTGTGGGTGCTGAAAACCCGGTAAAACCCATATAAACCGCCGTAACTCGGAACTGGTACGTCGTATCATAAAAAGTTAAATGTACACCCCCCCTAAAAATCGATTTGCTATAAAAAAGGTCATTAAGGTTTTTTCTGTATCTCTTACCGTTTCCGAGATATGAATTTAAAAATCTGAGTTTCTTGGGACCCGATTAAAATTAAATATTTACAGCGACTGTATTTATAAATATTAAATAACAAAAATTTGGGTATATATGCAACAAAATATATAAATTTCAAAAATGTAGGTGCGGAATTTGTAAGTCCACCCATTCTAGGGTGTGACATCATTATATGCTAAACCATCAACTTTACGATAAAAATTCATATGACAAAAGTTGTAGAGAATCAAAAGTTATGTAAGATTCATAAAAAATATATTTGGATATGGTGCTCCATATTGATTGTTGACGTCTTTTTGTTATAAAAACAGGTCGTTATATTGTCAATGTTGCCACCAGTTGAGCACAAAAATTCTGAACTCTGATCAAAGCAAAATATTAATTAAAGCTAAATAAAATCATTTGCATATATTTTACGCGATTATAGGCCATAAGTATTACAATAAATATAAAATAATTGTATTATACAGTATAATTTATGTATATATTATTTTAAAGAGCGGTGCGTTAGCCAAATGTTATACAGGATATTTTAACCATAAATTTGAATGTCATTTAAATATTTTTATTAAAAATTCACGCCATTGACTAATTTTAAGTGTAAATAAATGATTTTCAGTTAATTTTACGTGTGTGAACACATAAAATATGTCGTTTGATATTGTGTTACAAGATGGCACTGCTAGTATTTTAGTGGAAGTGTTGCCAATTGTCCAACACAAAAATATGTCGTTTTAAATTGTGCTACATGATGGCGCTGCCAGTATTTATGTTAAATCTAACCTATAAATTGTTTGATTTAAAAATATATTTGTATTATTAATTATTGAGATTATAATATGCAAATAGCTTAATATTGGCAATCCGTAGGATGTTTTACAGATATTCAATGATAAATTACTTAAATTTATTGACACTTACCGTCATTAACTCGTTGGAATTTCAGGATTTCTGGAAGGATTTAAAAGGAACAAATGTACAATTTGACAGGAATAATCGTTTATTTAACACAGGATAATACAATACACATACAAAAGACAATACAATTGACACAGGATGTGAAGGATAAAACAGGAGTTGTTGGACGGCGTCAACTTGATAAAAAAACAATTATTCCTACCTTAAAAGATTCAAGGCGCGATGTCTGTCCATCTGTTCGGCCGCAGGGCGCCATTTGCCCGCGTTGTCTTCGGCCAATCGTCGTTCAAGTTGTTCCACAAGTTTAACAGCTGTCAACAACAATAAAAAACATTTGTAACACACGGAATCACAAATATATTATATAAATGTTATTTTAAATATAATTATGGATACCAATGATGTAGTTTATCTAGAGTAGATTATTTTAACGAGCGGTGCGTTAGCCGAATGTTATGCAGGTTGAATAGTACATTTTAACCTCAAATTTAAATGTCAAACAAATATTTTTATTAATAAATACATGTTTTTTGCAATGTTCTAAGTGCAAATAATTGATTTTCAGTTAATTTTATGTACTTCCTATAAATTTCAGCCGGATACATAACCAAATATATGTTTTGATGTTTTGGAAGAGTTGTGAAAAATACGCAATTGGAGTAAATTTACTAATATTAAAATAAAACTTTGTCCAGACGGTTTTAACGTTTGAAAATGAGTTAATATATATTTTAAACCCCGTAGAACATGATTTTTACACTGTCGACCCTTAATTTCAACCCTAAATATCCAAAAATTATGTGTAAACTTCATATAACCACAAAAATGACAACACTAATTTTCTGTCGTGTTCCTAAATTACAAATTCATTTGTAACTTTTAAAATAATGAATTTGAACCGTTCAAAAGTTTGTATAATATATAAAAAACATCGTAGATTTCATTTATCGCATTGTTGACCCTTAATTTCAACCCTAGATACCCAAAAATTAGGTGCAAACTTCATATAACCACAAAAATGACAACACCAATTTTCTGTCGTGTTCCTAATTTACAAATTCGTTCGTAACTTTTAAAATAATGAATTTGAACAGTTTATAAGTTTGTATAATGTATAAAAAACATCGTAGATTTCATTTATCGCATTGCTGACCCTTAATTTCAACCCTAAATACCCAAAAATTAGGTGCAAACTTCATATAACCACAAAAATGACAGCACCATTCTTCTGTCGTGTTCCTAAATTACAAATTCGTTCGTAACTTTTAAAATAATGAATTTGAACGGTTGAAAAGTTTGTATAATATATAAAAAACATCGTAGATTTCATTTTTCGTACTGTTAACCCTTAATTTTAACCCTAAATATCCAAAAATTAGGTGTAAACTTCATATAACCACAAAAATGACAACACCAATGCTATGGAGATGCTATTCCAGCATTTCCACACCCATTAACACTCAATCATTACGTACACATACATGCCACTATTGTTCATATGTGCCTTAAAGGCCCTATGCTAGTACAACTTGCAGTGTGTGCACATCTTCTATGAAGTACGTGTTATTATTTCAATAATTCTAGCGTGACCCTATACATAACTATGTATATGTGTTATTTGTTTTTCATTTTAGCGTGATTTATATATATTATTTGTATTGTTTATTCTAGCGTGACCCTATATAAGTGTTATTTGTATTATATATTCTCGCGTGACCCTATAACTATATGTGTTATATGAATTATTTATTTTAGCGTGGCTTTATATATAATTACGTATATGTCTTTTTTGTTTTATTTATTTTAGCGTGACCCCTATATATAACTATATATATGTTTTTTTTTATTATATTTAACATTTTTGCAGTAATATTTGTTTTTATACATTGGAATAGGCACTGGTACTCCATTATATACATTTAATTGGGTATTTTAATAAACGTATTTATTTAGAGCATTTTATTTAATATTCTTGCATTAATATTTGCTTTTATATAGTGAAATAGGTACTAACACTTCATTATATACTCTTAAATGAGCATTTTTAGATGTTTATGTTTGGATTATACATCTTATTTCACATTTTTGCATTAATGTTTGTTTGTGTATATTAAAGTAGGCACTAGTACTCCATTATATATATATATATATATATTTTATTGTATTCAGTCATTAGTTAATTTATTTATTTTGAATATTAATATATTATTCAGGGGGTCTCGTGGCTGCGTGCCTGAGTGTCTGGTCGCGAATCTGAGGAACCGGGTTTGATCCCGACCGTCGCCAAATATTTCGAATTTTAAATGGCATAAAATTAACCCCTGTGGTGCACTTTCCACGCCAACAATTAGTGCCCGTGAGGTGACGCCTGGTAAACGCCCGTACAGTACAAATATGTCATCATCATTACCGATATCTGCATACAAAGCGGATTGGCACACCCAGCAATGGGTAAAATGCCGTGATGATATATTTATTTATTTTATTTAATATATTATTCATAATTTGTAATAATAAATAGTATAAAAGTGGATGTTCCTATTGTTTGCATACATGTAATTATTCTAGCATGACCCGCCCGTGATAACGGGCGTACCGTATGGCTGGCAGTACGTCCTCGTGATCACGCATCCCTAAACTAATTCATAAGCGATTGAAAGACCACCCTTAATCACGAGGACATGCTGCCAGCTATGGAGGTGCTAGTGTAGCACCTCCACAACCACCACCAACCCCATCACCTGCATTTACCAATTATCTTACATATTATGAATAATTAATCATTTGTATATAAGCGTTATGTTATAAACATGGTATAGTTTATGTTCTTATTACTTTTTGTCCATTTATACATGAATCATATTAATTTTTAGTGTATTGTTATATTATATTACAATGTTCATTGGAATGGTACTTGTTGGCATGATGATATCCATCCCTATTGTTTACCGTGGAAGCACTACATATATTTCCGTGAATGAATGAATGTGTGTTGATTGGCATATGGTATACTCGATGTCATGGTATTTATCCTCATTGTTCACTGCATACACTGTGGAAGCACTATTTTCACGTGTTCTACTGTGTACTGCAGGTATGCACCAACACGCAATACACACAACACCTATATACATTACAAGTTGAGCGGCATAGCCAGAGAAATAGGTAAACAGTGTTTTTATGTAGACAGTGGTTTTAGGTAGACAGAGAAATAGGTAGTACAGTGATTAGTTTCCATAGTTACAGTGTCAGTATGATTACCATAGTTACATACATTTTCATTTCCATAGCAACAATATCTATGATTACTTCCGGGCAATCCATTTCCTTAGCAACGTTGTTAGTTTGACATTTTTACATTATTTGACAACTACAACTTATAATTCATGCAATTATTCCATTTTATGTTTATGAATGTTGAAATGTACAATTTTTAAACCCTGGTTTGAAACGTTTTAACCGAAAATTTAACCACTTTTAGGGCCCTATTCTGTAACTCGGTGGTTAATTTTTAACCACTGGTTAACATTTTTATCCAATAAATATTGATTTGACAACTAAAAATCCCTCATTTTGTTTTATGTCAACATATTTGATTGGTAAAAAATTTAACCAATGGTTAAAAATTAACCACTGAGTTACAGAATAGGCCCCTTATAGAGGAAATATAAGTCGACCACCTAATGTTAATTTTTGGAAGAATAAATACTCTATTTGCAACAGGAATCGTGATATTGAACCATTATTAATGACACAAATTTGGTGGGAAATTGAAAGAATATTCAGTTTTAAGTTTTGAAAAAAATTAGATTGTATTTTTAACCCCGATGAACATTTCTTGTTAATTTGAAGATTATTTTAATCGTTGATGAGTTGTGAGTAGAATAAATTGAACGATTTTGAAGCAAATTTTTCCCAAAATTCCGACCCTATTTTTCGAAATCTCTATCGCTTTTTGAGACTTGAAATATTAATATATATATGATGTTGAACCCTCCAGAGTTGGTTTATCCAGAAATTAATTTATCTTCAACCCAAATCGAGATAATGACCGATTTTTAACCTCACATTCATTAACGAAAATATTCAATTTTAGAATCTTGATTTGTAGTTTTAACCAAAAATTTAACCAATTTTTTACTGGACATGCACAAATCAACCCTCTAAAGATTATTTTTGCAACAATGAACCCTCTATTTACAACAGAAATTATGATATTGAACCATTTCTATCTCACATTTCTTGCCGAAAGTAATCAAGAAGACATGCATGTTTGAGGGCTCATAACTCCTGAATTATTGGAAATATCCTCAAATTAACACTGAAAGCGTGTTGTACGGGGTTAAAATATAAATTAACTCGTATTTTATTATTGTAATCAATACATGTTTTGTATAAAAGCTTATAATTAATGGATTTGTTCATTGTATTGTTTACTATTTCTTTGTCGTAATCAACACAGTTTTAAAAGTTTAATATTTATTAAATACCCTTTACAATATTGTAATTTGAGACTTTAATGTTACTAATATATTTGAAAGGATACAATTTAGTTGTATTTATATCCATAACATGTCTTCATTGCTTGCGACAACTTCATTTCCATTCTACATTCCAAATCCGTTTTCGACGGCTGGAAGTTGGGACGATTCATTGACATTTCCTAGAGAAATATGTTCATACCTAGTAAATATACACACGTTTTACTTATCGATTAACATATATGTCCTTTTTAGTGTTTAGAAACTATAAAAAGCTTATATTTCCACCTGATCCTTCCTGAAATGAAAACTTCACCTGTAGACACACTGCAAGTAACATCTTTTAAACATTTCTACTTAAGAAAATGAATAAAATCCAAGACGTACCTTTAATATTTGAAGTGTATATTGTATTTCATAACGCTTAGACTTCAGTTTCAAGTAATTATCATTCTAAAACCGTTTTCGTGACATGGCCTGCGTTCGGAACATATCTGACGGAGAGCGCTTCGAGTTAGTTTTAGATGTCAACATAAAATTTTAATTATTGTTAAAATGGTATAAATAACAACAAAATGCATCTAATTATACTATAATTAGTCTATACTAAACAATTTTACCTTTAAATACACTTTTATTTAACATCTCAAAAATTTATGACATCTGTCACAGTTTGTCATTGACATTTAAAATAATTGTCAAAATTTTACATTTTATTAACAATTTTCTTAATTTCTAGGCAATTTCTATATAAAATTTAAATAAATTACCTTTAATTATAAACATTTATTAATATTGCAATAAATTTTACAATCTAAAACCATCTATTTAAAGCAGAAATATTTCATACTTTGAAGACATTTTAAGTACCACTGGTGTACGCCTAGTCCGATTTTGGTGATTTTATGAATACCAACAAAATAAACTCACAGTTTATTGTCAAAAATCATCAAAATCAAATTTTAAACGAAAAATACTTAAAATTTCGACGTTATTGGGCAAATCGTCAAGACATAGTTAGCTAACAAATTTTCCTCGTCATTCTCACCATATAGGTCATAGAACGGGGCTAGCAATTACACATAAATATTGTAAGTTCTATGAGTGTTAAAAATTGGAAAACAAGCATATACATACACCTCATAATGCTCAAGTATATGCTTTAACAATGTAATGTATATAATACATATACTGTGTAGTATATGTTAAATGATGAAAACACATCACACACACGGTACACAGGGGTCTAAGTGTCAATATATTACAGTACATACATACATACATATGCAATATACTGGTCTTATATACAATATAAAAGTAATGGGACTGCAACAATGTACTGTATACTACATAATGCAATTAAGCAATGTATGTATGTATACAGGGTGGTGGCGATTAGGGGTGAACATAGGGATTTAACATGGAATTTTATTTTTTTGCAATTTCCTGCTCTCCTGTTCATTTTACGGAAAAAACTGTAGAGTACAAAATTGTTCAGAATTAAAAATTGCATACAAAAAAGTATTTACATTTATTATTGTTTTTGGTTTCTTCACAATTTTAAAAAGAAATTTCTAAATTTCTGTTATTTTGTAGCAATAGCCATGGAATTTATTTTTTCTGGTTGTCAAAAATTATTTATAAACGTCAACCATGCGTTAGTCTAACTTAAAAATTAATTAAAAACAAACAACTTTTAATTTTAATACGCATTTTTTATTAGGTACCTATACCATTTAATAATAAACCAATTCCAAATGTATCAACTACGTAGAATTTTGATTTATCATAGCCAATACCATTTCTTCATTCACTGCGTTATTATTATTATTATTTCCTTCATTACCTTCGTTCACAGCTACATTAGCTGTGTTCTCAAATTTTTTAACAAGTTTAGAAATTGTTGCTATACTAGGAATTCATGTATTTTCGTACTTTATGGAAAACAAATCACGTATTCTTCTAAAACTATTTCCACCATAATAATTTTTTATAACGAAAACTCCTTCCTTATTCTAATAAACATTCATTATTAAATTAACTTTTTATTAGAGAAAATTTCGAAAATTTGACAGAAATTGAATGACATTATTATGTTTAAACATTTGAGTTATAAGTCATGGCTATTGCTACAAATTTACAGAAATTTTGAAATTTCTTTTTAAAATTGTAAAGAAACCAAAAACATAATAATAAATATAAATACATTTTTGTATGCAATTTTTAATTCTGAACAATTTTGTTCTCTACAGTTTTTGCCGTAAAATGAACAGGAGAGCAGAAAATTGCAAAAAACTAAAATCCCATATTAAATCCCTATGTTCACCCCTAACCGCCACCACCCTGTATACATATAAAGTATTGCTACTATACACACAATATAGAGCTAGTGGAACATCAATTCAATGTATGTATGTATGTATGTGTTCAAAAGAGTTGATATGCCAACATATACTATACATACATATACATACAATGTACTGGTATTGTGAGTACTGCCTGTTCTCATCTATGAAAACAATCTATTATACAATATAATGACTTTATATATATATGTATATGTCCTCACTCCCTGTTCAACAATGCTTCCACGGTGCACTAGAATCTAAATACCAACACATACTACACATATACATACATACATACATACAATGTATTGCTATGGTGTATATAATGGAGTGTTATACATAATATGAAGCTAATGAAACTTCAATTCAATGTATATATTCAAGAGTACTCCTACGGTACAACAGGGCCGAAGTGTCAACACATACATACATACACACACTGTATATGCTTTAAACAATGTAATGTATACAATATACAGTGTAATTAGTATGTATGTATGTATATGTATACAATAACTGAAAGCAATGTTTCCACATACATACATACATACATACATACATACAATGTACTGCTACTATATAATGGAGTCCTAGTGTCTACTCTTATATACAACACACATTCCATACTGTGTATTACACATACATATAAATATATATACCCCATAATATGCTTTATGTTAGTATGGCTTTAACAATGTAATGTATATGGAGTGTAATGTATATTAAATGATGAAAATAGTGCTTCAACGACGCACTGGGATCTAAGTGCCATACCATATATAAGCAAATAAAAGCTAATGACAACCTGAACTATACCATATTTATAATTATTTCATTTGTAATACCTATATATTAATAATCTATTGCAAGTACAGGTGGTTGTGTTGGTGGTAGATGTGGTTGTATTTGTGGAGGTGCTAAGTTAGCACGTCCAAGTGATTAAGGGTGGTCTTTCAATCGCTTATGGATCCATAAATGATTGAAAGACCACCCTTAATCACTTGGATGTGCTACCAGCCATACGGTACGCCCGTTATCACAGACGGGTCATGCTAAAATGATTAAAGGCATCAATGAATTGTATAAAGCATTGTTAAATAATTGCGTAGGCTTCCACAGTCTGAGTCATGAGAAATATTCGTTTTCCGGGAATGGACTGTGTCATATTTTGAGTCAGAGCTCAACGTTTCGCCCGCAATCATATGGGGTATCTTCAGGAGCAAGGGGGATAGTCTTAAACAAGGTTATCCGACGTGTCAACCACGCTAGAGGCCGAGTTTAAGCGCCAACACATACATACTATACATACATATTATACTGTATATGCTTTAAACAATGTAGTATATACAATACACAGTATAATCAATATGTATCAAAAATAAACTCACAAATTATTCGTAGCCCTGTCCTCCGCTGGGCGGCTTAGGGCCCCATCTCGTCCTCCGCTGGGCGGCTTAGGGCCCCATCTCATTCCTCGCACGTGGGGAACAGCGCCTATAGCCAACGAGGGCTCCACATTGTTGGCTAAGGGGCCTAGCCCGCTTAGCGTCTGGATAGATTTGACGCCAGAAAGTCAAAAAGGCCAAACGCGTTCGGTTGTACGATCTCCTGAAAGATTTTTATGTTTATTCTGTGCGAATCAATTTATTTTTTAACCCCGTTTCGTTTTTGTAAAAATTAACACTGTCTTTAACCGATATTGACCGTTTTTTAACCCAATATTTTTAGCCAAATATAAACAATTGGGAAATATTTAAAAACCACCCAAAACTGGGTAGAGAAATTTTTTGACTTCACCATTCAATTCTACCCACTTTCTTACATAAATATATCAATTTTCATAATTTTTTGTTGAATAGTATTCAAATAAACACAATTTGAATTCTTCACCGGACATCTGTTGAATTTTAGTGCGCAATCGACGCGTCCATCGCGCATTAAAAGTCAGCAAATTTAGAGCGAATATTATCTTAAAAATATTTAAATAAAACTCTGTCCAAAGGGTTTTAAGATTTGCAAATGAGTGAATTTATATTTTGAACCCCGTAGAACACGAATTTCGTGTTAATTTGATGATATTTTAAACCGTTGAAGAATTGTGCGCAAAATAAAATGATCGTTTTTGGGGCATTTTTTCCATCATTTTAACACTATTTTCCGGAATCCCTAAGGCCTATTTGACACTTCTATAACACCGGAAGTATACAAATCAACCCTGTAAAGTTCATATTTGCAAAAATAAACACTGTATCTTTAACCAAAATTGAGATATTCACCGATTATTAACCTCACATTTTTAGTCAAATATAAACCCAAAACTGGGTAGATATAAAATTTTTGACTTCACCATTCAATTCTACGTACTTTTTCACATAAGTATACCAATTTTTATATTTTTTTGTTGAATGGTCTTCAAATAAACACAATCTGAATTCACTGGAGATCTGTCGAATTTTAGTGCGCAATCGACGCATCGGTCGCGCATTAAAATCTCACATTTTTAGCCAAAAATGTACAATGTTTGAACCCGGAATTGAGTGGTTTTTAAGCGGAAATTTAACCACTTTTATACCGGAAGTGTACAAATCAACTCTGTAAAGTTCATTTCTGCAAGAATAAACACTGTATCTTTAACTAAAATCGAGATATTGACCGATTTTTAACCTCACATTTTTACCCAAAAATGTACAATTTTTAAACCCGGGTTTTGTTTGAAATATTTTCATATTAACACTAAAATCGGGTTGTACGGGATTAAAATATAAATTATCTCGCGGTTTTTAAAATTAATTTAAACAAAAATTGTATAAAACTATTTAATAAACTCATGAAAATGTTATTAAAATTGTTAAACATTTACCAATATGCGTCAGTCCATCCACTCAGTGATTCTTTACGGCTTTAAATACCGACGTTTCTTTATTCACTTACACCATTTTCAGGGTAAAAAAGATCTTAATTACCCTAAAAAAGGTGTAAATGTACGAAGAAACGTCTGTATTACAAGACCTTATAAACATATAAAAAACATCTGTCTTACCTTAAAAGTTTCAGGTCGGATGTTTGTCCACTGCTCGATGATTCCTCACAGCTGTAGGGCCCCATTTGTCGCGATATCTTGGGGCAATCATCGTTCATTTTCTCTTGCTTGTAACGCATCAACGGGAATAAATATCTTCATTTCGAACCCATAATCGGATTCCTTAGACTTTTAAATATAAATCACAACACTTTCACACCTTAAAACTGTCTGGTATACGATTTTGAAACGATTTTGTCGTGTGGTGTCCGTCGACGATTTCCATAACCTGACAAAATGTTTTGGTTAGATTTCTAACGAATTATTGAACAAAACTTACAGAAACTAATGTAAAATGTGTATTTTATACTAAAACAAGCTTAATTATATTGAAAAACAGTTATTTGTAAGCTAAAATAAGTATCAAATGTAATTGTATTCTAATACAATTGATGTCACTACATTTGCTGTTGCACCGTCCACGAGTATAAATATAGAACATTTTTATTATTTAATATACATTCTCCTTACCTTTATATACATATTTCTTAAGTTTCATAGCTCTAATCATTGTTGTACGTTTATAATTTATCATTTTCATTAATAGTTGACGTCTTTTTGCTGTAAAAACAGGCCGCCATATTGTCAATGTTGCCACCAGTTGAGCACAAAAATTCTGAACTCTGCCCATCACCAAAATATTAATTAAAGCTAAATAAAATAATTTGCATATATTTTACGCGTTTATATGCCATAAGTATTACAATAAATATAAAATAATTGTATTATACAGTAGAATTTATGTATATATTATTTTAATGAGCGGTGCGTTAGATGAATGTTATACAGATTGCTTAATACATGTTAACCCCAAATTTAAATGTCAATAAAGTATTTTTTAATAAAAAATAGATGCTTGTGATTTGTTTTAAGTATAAATAAATTATTTTCAGTTATAAACTTTATAAAAAACATCTTTTCATACCTCAAACATTACGGCAAAAGTTGATGAAATAAAATATGCATTTTCGGTTGTTCATAAGTTATTTATTGGTTGAATTATATCAAAACTAATATTAAAACCGTGTTCTATGGAGTTTTAAATATAATTCACAACATTTTCACTGCTTAAAACTACTTAAAACAATATATATTTAAATTTTTATAACAAGAGATCGTTTCGTGTTTATAACAATTATTTTAAATCATCCAAACTTGTATTTAATGATGAATCAAGCTGGAATTTACAGGAAACACTTGAAACTATAATATTATTTACACTAAATAGACTGAAACATATATTTTTTAATAAAAACTTTCGTTTAACATGTGGTTTGACAGTTCTAAATAGGTTAGAATCAAATGTTTTAAAATTGTGCCACAAGATGGCACGGCCAGTATTTTAGTAGTGTTGCCAATCGTGCAACACAAAAATATATAGTTTAATTTTGCGTTACTAGATGGCACTAGCAGTATTTAAAGGTTGAAAATATATTTAAACTTGCAATTATTTTTATTTATGGAAAAAGGATCATGAAAAACGTAAATAACTTACAATTTTTTTTTGAAAAATCAATTGGCATCACAGAGGATTGAACCCAGGACCTCTACCAACTAAGCTACAGTAGCTAATGTTAATTTACGTCTCAAGAAACAATTTCGTAAAAAATAAAAATATATTTATACTTCAATCTTACAATAATTACATATTTACAGTGTTTATAAAACAAAAATTTAACGAATAACCTCAAAATTAAAATTTTTTTTGCTTTATTATGTCTACTACTTGAACAGTCGGGAACAAATTCAAAACATGCGACATGGCTACCACATTAATGGGCAAAACTTTCCCCATTATATTAATTTCAGACATGACGTTTTTGTAATTGTTTATATCGCATGGTTCTGTCCCATAAAATGAATATTCCATAAGTTTGGGCCGAGTTGCGATTGATTTCCTGGCAAAATTTTTAGGAAACGCTGGAAGCGAGGTACTTTTTTTCGCTACGTTTTTGATAATTTTGTTTGGTGGTTCATCCAAGTCGAAATTATTGTGTGGCCGTTTTTTATTTTTAATTGTATAAATGCCGTCTTCATTTAAATGCAGTATGGTCTCTGTTAGTTTATCAAGTTGTTTTTTAACTTCAGGCGCCTCGTTTATAACGAGCGGTAAATTTCCGTGAGTTTTAACGTGATGGTTTTTCAAGTAACTCGGGTAAAAAAAATTTTCATGGCAATGGCTGCAAAAATATGGGCGATTGTGACGCCGTAAATGCATTTTCATAGTGGCGTATGAATTACTGGTATGGAAACATTCTGGGCATTTGAATTTTTTTAAATCGTCTTCGTTTTTTAAGGAATGAGATGTTTCTCCTTCGAATTCTAAATGCGAGTGAAGTAAAGTGTGATGGTTTAATAATTCGTCTTTGTTTTCGAAATGGTCGGAACAGTAATTACATTTTAACAGAAGTTGTTTTTCTTCGAAGAATTCTGTTATGTCTAGAATTGTATCATCTTCTAATAAAGTGTAAAACGTTAAATTTTCATTTGGATGTTTAATATTGAAATGTTTTCGACTCTGTTTTACTTTAGAATGTATTTGCGAACAAAAATAACATTTAAATTTTATGTTTCGTTGCGGAACCCATGTCTGGTCGTTATGTTGTCTTAAACAATGTTTTTTTAATGACGTAGGATGCACAAACCAACCGCAATAATTGCATTTGTAACGCAGTTTTTTTGTTTTGTCCGTAATGACTTTTTTGTAATTGAAACCACAACTTTTCCGCGTGTGAGTTTCGTAGAAATGCGAACGGATTTTTTGTAATTCCGCATCTTTTCGTGGACAATGCAAACATCCATAAAATATTTGTTTGTTTTTATCATTTATTTCTGCGTTTGTTGCAGTTTCCGCTTCCTCAATTGTTATTGTTTCCTGTTTAGATATTTTGGCGGAAATGTCGTTTTGTGTGTCGTCCGAACATGACCAATTTCTTTTCAAAGATTTGACAGCTGAAAATTTGGCAGCACTTTCCAGCATTGCTTGTTTATTTTTATCACCAATCTCTGCATTTGTTAAAGTTTCCGCTTCGTCAATTGTTATAGTGTCCTCTTTGGATATTTTGGCGGGAATTTCGTTTTGTATGTCGCCCGAACATGACCAATTTTTAGATTTGACAGCCAATTTGGCAGCACTTTCCAGAATTGCTTGTTCATTTTTATCACCAATCTCTGCTTTTGTTAAAGATTCCGCTTCTTCAATTGTTATAATATCTTCGTTTGTTATTTTGGCGGGAATTTCGTTTTGTGTGTCGCTCGAACATGACCAATTTTTAGATTTGACAGCCAATTTGGCAGCACTTTCCAGCATTGCTTGTTCATTTTTATCACCAATCTCTGCTTTTGTTAAAGATTCCGCTTCTTCAATTGTTATAATATCTTCGTTTGTTATTTTGGCGGGAATTTCGTTTTGTGTGTCGTCCGAACATGACCAATTTCTTTTCAAAGATTTGACAGCTGAAAATTTGGCAGCACTTTCCAGCATTGCTTGTTTATTTTTATCACCAATCTGTACATTTGTTGAAGTTTCCGCTTCGTCAATTGTTATAGTGTCCTCTTTGGATAATTTGGCGGAAATTTCGTTTTGTGTGTCGCCCGAACATGACCAATTTTTAGATTTGACAGCCAATTTGGCAGCACTTTCCAGCATTGCTTGTTCATTTTTATCACCAATCTCTGCATTTGTTGAAGTTTCCGCTTCCTCAATTGTTATAGTGTCCTCTTTGGATATTTTGGCGGGAATTTCGTTATGTGTGTCGCCCGAACATGACCAATTTTTAGATTTGACAGCTACAGATTTGACAGCTGAAAATTTGGCAGCACTTTCCAGCATTGCTTGTTCATTTTTATCACCAATCTCTGCATTTGTTAAAGTTTCCGCTTCGTCAATTGTTATAGTGTCCTCTTTGGATATTTTGGCGGGAATTTCGTTTTTTGTATCGCCCAAACATGACCAATTTTTAGATTTGACAGCCAATTTGGCAGCACTTTCCAGAATTGCTTGTTCATTTTTATCACCAATCTCTGCATTTGTTGAAGTTTCCGCTTCCTCAATTGTTATAATATCCTCTTTGGATGTTTTGGCGGAAATTTCATTTTCTGTATCGCCCGAACATAACCAATTTTTAGATTTGACAGCCAATTTGGCAGCACTTTCCAGCATTGCTTGTTCATTTTTATCACCAATTTCTGCATTTGTTGAAGTTTCCGCTTCGTCAATTGTTATAATATCCTCTTTTGTTATTTTGGCGGCAATTTCGTTTTTTGTATCGCCCGAACATGACCAATTTTTAGATTTGACAGCTGAAAATTTGACAGCTGAAAATTTGGCAGCACTTTCCAGCATTGCTTGTTCATTTTTATCACCAATCTCTGCATTTGTTGAAGTTTCCGTTTCTTCAATTGTTATAACTTCCTCTTTTGTTATTTTGGCGGGAATTTCGTTTTGTGTGTCTCCCATACATGACCAATTTCTTTTCAATGTTTCGACTAGATTTTCGGCCGATATTTCGACAGTTTCCGGTATGTCTGAGTAAGAAACTTGTTCAGTCTTGTGCTTTGCTCTGTGGTGATGCGATATTGTTTGAACAGTGACAGCCTTAAAGTCACAATGATTACATTTGAAGGGATAATGTGTTTGTTGATGTTTTCGAAAAGATCGAATGTTTTTCGCGACAAAATCGCAAGTTTTACATTCAAATTTTGATGGAGAGTTTGTAATTTCGTTAGTTTCATCAATTTCCGGTGGAAATAAGTTTGAGGTTATGTCATCGGCGGTTAAATTTGATTTGATTTCTTGCAGTTTTTCTATGATTTTTGGCGGGCGTTTTGTCGATTTTGATTCTTCTAAAAGTATTCCACGGATGTGTTTAACGCCGGTTTTGTTTTTGGACCAAAGTGGGGTCGTGTCGAAATTTGGGGGCAATGGCGACATTTCCGGTGTTTCATCTTGGGATGAAGAAGATAATTGTTCTTCTTCCGTTATTTTGTAGTAAACTGTTTCGATTTCCGGTGGGCCGTTAAAATCCGGATGTACTTTTTTGAAATGAACAATAAAATTATTTTTGGCGGAACATTTAAATTTACATTTTCCGCATTTGTATTGAGATTTGACGCCATGTTGAGTGTTCGTATGATTTTGTATTTCTGTACGACTTTGAGTTTTAAAACTACATATCCCGCATCGCCACGGCTGATGAACGCCGACATTTTCAACTAATTGTTCTCTGAAACTAACCGGCATTGTTGCTCGGGTATCATCGTCTATATTCGCGGAATTATCAAGCTCTCTAATAACGACTATGTTTTTATTTTCTTCGGAATGATTGTCGGAAATATGTCGTTCAATTTTGTGTTTTTGATAATGGATAAATTGGCAATTTGGGCATTTGTATAAATGTAAGTCGTGCATTTTTAAATGAAACAAAATTTGGTCGATTTCCAAACCGTCCAAATCGGCGGGGATGTCGATTTGGCAATGCGGACATTTGTAAATAATTTCGTCGGCGTGCAAAGCTGTTAAATGATGACGTAGCATTTGGTCGCCGTGTGTTAGATAGTTGCAGTTTTCGGCGCCGCATACAAAACGTTTACTAACTGCTATAAAGCCTGAAATACAAAAATATTTATTAATATTGAAATATTTAAAAACCACCCAAAACTGGGTAGAGAAATTTTTTGACTGAACCATTAAATTCTACCCACTTTCTTACATAAATATATCAATTTTCATAATTTTTTATTGAATGGTCTTCAAATAAACACAATTTGAATTCTTCACCGGACATCTGTTGAATTTTAGTGCGCAATCGACGCGTCGATCGCGCATTAAAATTCAGCAAATTTAGGGCGAATGTTATATTGAAAATATTTAAATAAAAATTTGTCCAGATGGTTTTAAAATTTGCAAATAAGTGAATTTATATTTTAAACCCCGTAGAACACGAATTTCGTGTTAAATTGAAGATATTTTAAACCGTTGAGGAGTTGTGGGTAAAATAAAATGATCGTTTTTGCGGCATTTTTCCATCATTTTAACACAATTTTCCGGAATCCCTAAGGCCTTTTTGACATTTCTAAAATACCGGAAGTATACAAATCAACCCTGTAAAGTACATTTTTGCAAAAATAAACACTGCATCTTTAATCAAAATTGAGATATTGGCCGATATTTAACCTTACATTTTTAGTCAAATATAAACATTTGGGAAATATTTAAAAACCACCCAAAACTGGGTAGATATAAAATTTTTGACTTCACCATTCAATTCTACGTACTTTTTTACATAAGTATACCAATTTTTATATTTTTTTGTTGAATGGTCTTCAAAAAAACACAATCTGAATTCACCGGAGATCTGTCGAATTTTAGTGCGCAATCGACGCATCGGTCGCGCATTAAAATCTCACATTTTTAACCAAAAATGTACAATGTTTGAACCCGGGATTGAGGAGTTTTTAAGCGGAAATTTAACCACTTTTATACCGGAAGTATACAAATCAACCCTGTAAAGTTCATTTCCGCAAAAATTAACACTGTATCTTTAACCTAAATTGAGATATTGATCGATATATAACCTCACATTTTTAGCCAAAAATGTACAATTTTTGAACCCGGTTTTGAGACGTTTCTAAGCGGAAATTTAACCACTTTTATACCGGAAGTATACAAATCAACCCTGAAAAGTTCATTTCTGCAAAAATTAACACAGTATCTTTAACCTAAATTGAGATATTGATCGATATATAACCTCACATTTTTAGCCAAAAATGTACAATTTTTGAACCCGGTTTTGAGACGTTTTTAAGCGGAAATTTAACCAATTTTATACCGGAAGTATACAAATAAACTTACCAGGGTAATTTTTATCATCCTCCTGTGTTTTCCTGTCGTTTTTCTCCACCGTTTTCCCGCCCATTTTACCGCAATGTGAACTGGCTGCCAAATTCGTCATCTTGTCAAACATTTTTTCATTTTTCTCCAGACACGGAACTGGGTTAACGGGCGCCGTTTCCGGTACCGCTTTCTCGTCGATATGTTGTTGTAGATGTCTCTGCATGTTCGATCGAACTTTTGTATTGTAATTGCAAAGTTTGCATTTGATTTCGCTGAAATATACCGGTGGTCTCGGGAGAGATTCGATGTCCTCCGGGCCGAATATTTGCTTGATTTTTAGGTCGTCTTTTTTCACGACGGCCTTAACGTAGAAATGATCAGATTTGGCAGCCAAAGATTTGACAGTTGATTTGACAGTTGATTTGACAGTTGATTTGACAGCTGAAAATTTGACAGTTGAAAATTTGGCAGCACTTTCCAGCATTGCTTGTTCATTTTTATCACCAATCTCTGCATTTGTTGAAGTTTCCGCTGCCACCGGAAGTCGTGGGAGCGATTCGATGTCTTCCGGGCCGAATATTTGCTTGATTTTTAGGTCGTCTTTTTTCACGACGGCCTTAACGTAGAAATGATCTTTGGATAGATCTTTTTTTAGTGGATTTGTTGGATGGAACTGAGTGTAATGTACTTTGTGTAAATTTTTCATGTGGGTCACGATATCTTGTCCTAAACTCGATTCATATTTACAAATTTCGCAAGTGAACCGTTTTTCTAAATTTTGATAACTTTCCCCGAATAAATTTGTAAAAGTCGGAACTGAAATTAATTTTAAATCTTCGTTTTTCAAAATTGATTTTTCCTTTTCTTTATTCACAGATTCGACAATAAAACAATCTTTCGACATATTTTTTTTCGACAAGTCGACCGGTTTGAATTTAACAGTTGATGTTTTATGTAAATTCTTCATATGTTTAACAATTTGTTGTCCTAACGACGATTTAAAGTCACAAAGACTGCAAAAAAATCTTTTTTCGGCGTGTATTTGAATGTGGTCACAAAGTAACACAACCGAATCGAATTTTGTGTCACAATGAATACAATTATAACTGCTGCAAAACACGTCGCAAATAAATAAGTGTGATTTGAATTCGTTTATCGAACTAGTGCGAAATGAGCAGTTTTCCGTACCGCATCTGTAAAGATCACTACCGGATAAATCGGTTATTTTTTTCTCTTCTGAATCATTATTATCGACCAATAACGGATCGACAGCATTTTCAATCGCGTTTTTCGATTCGATGTTCCGATGTTTTAAAATGACATACGGCTCATTGAAATTTTCGTCGCTCAAATCGATAATATCGATTATTTTTGATGTTTCTGGATCATTGACGTTGTCTAAAACTATGTCAATAATTTCTTGGGCGTCCTCGGACTTTTGGTCCTCGGTTGTAATTGTTGATGTCTGTTCTATTTTTGATTTTTCAGGTTGTGTTTTGACTGGTTCAATAGTTTTTTTTGAGTCCATATTTATTAATATGAAGTCATCTATTGTTTTTGGTGTCTAAAATTATATATAAGTTAATATATGGCCCAAAAAGCACAAATTTCAACAATTTTTTGGGAAAAATCCCCACATGGACTCCCTGCGGCACACCATTGGGTGTAGAACACGTATTTTGGGCTTTTCTGCAAGCCCTGTACCGATTTTATTGAAAAAAAATTTCACCGTAAATTTATGAATTTTTTGTTTTTGTCGGCAACCGACGCATCGCTTGCCGGCATTTTACAAAGTAAATTTGCGGGGTATTTTTTATTACCTCCCGTCACACTATACGTAATAATTTCGGCCCAAAAATGAATAAAACATGTTTTAGGGACCCTAGAATACAATTTTACTATTTTTACAAACATGTCTGTCGTTCTGTTTGTATTTGTGTGCCGATTTTTTCTTTTAGTATTTGCCGTAAATTTATTAATTTTTTGTCGGCGACTGATGCCATCGCTTGCCGGCATTTTACAACATAAATTTGCGGGGTATTTTTTATTACCTCCCGTCACACTATACGTAATAATTTCGGCCCAAAAATGAATAAAACACGTTTTAGGGTCCCTAGAATACGATTTAACTATTTTTACATTCATGTCTGTCTGTCTGTTTGTATTTGAGCGACGATTTTTTCTTTTAGTATTTGCCGTAAATTTATGAATTTTTTGTCGGCAACTGATGCCATCGCTTGCCGGCATTTTACAACATAAATTTGCGGGGTATTTTTATTACCTCCCGTCACATTATACGTAATAATTTCGGCCCAAAAAGGAATTAAGCATAAGTTAGGATCCCTAAAATAAAATTTTACTATTTTTACAAACATGTCTGTCTGTCTGTTTGTATTTGTGTGACGATTTTTTCTTTTTGTATTTGCCGTAAATTTATGAATTTTTTGTCGGCAACTGATGCCATCGCTTGCCGGCATTTTACAACATAAATTTGCGGGGTATTTTTTATCACACTTTAGGTGATGTTTTCGGCCCAAAAATTCAACAGTGAGTTTTTAGTGAATAAGCACTAAAGTTAATTAGGTTTTTGGTGATATTTGACAACCGGAAGTGATATTTTAACGGTGTAGAAAGCCCAAAAAATTGTTGAAACTTATAGGAAAACAACTTACATTAGCGGTAGCGCTTTTTTTAAATTGGCGGACATAACAAATCGGTTCTAAATGTTGATGTTTTGTGGCGTAATGTGTGAACATAGCATCCATGTCCATTGTGCCCCAAATGCAATACTGACATTGGTAACGAGCGATGTTATGAACCACATAATGTTGGATTAGTGTCTGAGCCGTCACAAAATATACATGATCATCACAAATGGCACACATGAAATACTTTTTATGATAAACATGTAAATGGACCATAAAATCGTCAGATGTTAAGAATTTTTGGGTACAGTTACCTGAAAATTAAAAATAGATCGCAATCTTCTTATATTGATGTGAAAACCATTTAAACATACTCAAAATATGTCTAAAACAAATATATTTAATAGAAAATATTAATTTGACAGCTGAAATTTACGGTTAAAATGTATTAAACCGCTCGTTTAAAAACTGTATTACCGACAGAGTCGAACTTAGTTCGAGCATTTTGGCGCTGTCATACCGAATGTTATGCAGGTTGGATAGTACATTTTAACCTCAAAATCAGCCGTCAAACTTGTATTTTTATTTAGAAAATCAAGAGTTTCAACAATTTTAAAGTATAAATAAATGGTTTTCAGTTAATTTTATGTGTTTTCTGTAAATTTCAGCCGAATTCATCACCAAATAAAAGTTTTGGGCGTCATTTTAGAAATATTTAAATAAAACTTAGTCCAGACAATTTTAAGATTTGCAAATGAGTGAATTTATATTTTAAACCCCGTAGAACACGAATTTCGTGTTCATTTCAAGATAATTTGAACTGTTAAGGAGTTGTGAATAAAATAAAATGCATGTTTTTGAGGCAATTTTTTCATAATTTCGCCCCCATTTTCAGGTATCTTTAAGGCCTTTTTGACACTTTTAAAATATTAATATATCAAATCGACCCTCCAGAGTTCGTTTCTGCAAGAATTAACACTATATCTCTTACGGAAAATGAGATATTGACCGATTTTTAATCTCACTTTTTTAGCCAAAAATGTACAAGTTTTGAACCCGAGTTTGACACGTTTTTAAGCGGAAATTTAACCACTTTTGTACCGGAAGTATACAAATCAACCCTGTAAAGTTCATTTCTGCAAGAATAAACACTGTATCTTTAACCAAAATTGAGATATTGACCGGTTTTTAACCTCACATTTTTACTCAAAAATGTATAAACAGAAATATTTAAAAACCACCCAAAACTGGGTAGAGAGAAAATTTTTGACTTCACCATTCAATTCTACGTACTTTGTTACATAAGTATACCAATTTTCATAATTTTTTGTTGAATGGTCAAGAAATAAACACAATCTGAATTCACCGTAAATCTGTCGAATTTTAGTGCGCAATCGACGCGTCACTTGCACATTAAAATCTCACATTTTTAGCGAAAAATGTACAATTTTCGGACCCGGGTTTGAGGGGTTTTAAGCGGAAATTTAACCACTTTTATACCGGAAGTATACAAATAAACCCTGTAATGTTCATTTCTGCAAAAATAAACATTGTATCTTTAACTGAAATTGAGATATTGACTGGTTTATAACCTCACATTTTTAGCCAAAAATGTACAAGTTTTGAACCCGGGTTTGAGGGGTTTTTAAGCGGAAATTTAACCAATTTTATACCGGAAGTATACAAATCAACCCTGTACAGTTCATTTCTGCAAGAATAAACATTGTATCTTTAACGGAAAATGAGATATTGACTGGTTTATAACCTCACATTTTTAGCCAAAAATGTACAAGTTTTGAACCCGGGTTTGAGGGGTTTTTAAGCGGAAATTTAACCACTTTTGTACCGGAAGTATACAAATCAACCCTGTAAATTTCATTTCTGCAAAAATAAACACTGTATCTTTAACCAAAATTGAGATATTGGCCGATATTTAACCTCACATTTTTACCGAAAAATGTACAATTTTTGAACCCGGGTTTTTGGGGTTTTTAAGCGGAAATTTAACCACTTTTATACCGGAAGTGTACAAATCAACCCTGTAAAATTCAATTTTGCACAAATAAATAATTATTTTTAACCGGAATCGTGTTATTGAGACATTTCGGCGCGCATATTTCAAATTTGAAACATTTTCAAACTAACACTAAAAAATCGTGTTGTACGGAGTCTGCGGGGAAAAAAGCATATTATAAATAATTGTTACATACCTTGGATGCACTGATAGGGTAAAATCATCAGACTCCTCGCCGGAATCTCGTACAAAAACGACGTTTTGTTAGTCGGCGTAATTTGATAAAAACACCCGTTGACCAACTTTTCAAAATGGTGTTTATGGACAGTTTTTTGATGATCTAGAAGATAAGTTTTTGAGATTGTGCGGTAGAAACACAGCGCGCACTGTAATGTACAATGTGAATGGAATGTGTCAATGTGGGAGATCAAATTATTCGTGTTGATCCCTTCGCGGCAATAGACGCAAACTGTCATTTGACACCATTTGTGAGTAATCATCATCATATGGATCTTGAAATCTTTTTGCGTGTTAGTGGAAAACGAACAGAACTCAATCGGACATTTGTAAATGTGGAGAATTTTCGGGTATGCCAACATTTCGGTGAAAATTTCTTTGTTTTTGTACCAAACGGCGTTTTCTGTGGTTGATAAATAAGATTTTTTTTTGATATTTACAAGTTTTGACAGCTCGTGGAACGGAATGATGACTTTTTTTACAGATTGTACTTCCGGTTTTGGTTCAAGTATTATTTCCTCTTCTTCCGTTAAAGTTCTGACGTCTTTTATTTGCAAAAATCCCATTTCTTCATTTGTTTCCGGTTTTTCGGTTGTTTTTGGCAACGCTGGCGCCGTATTTGGCAACGCTGGCGCCGTTTCAACTGTTTCGTTTTTTTTTGATAACAAATCGCCGCTAATTCTTCTTATTCTGATTTTCGCTGGTGTTGAAACAATTCTAGCGTTTGTTTTGTGTACATCAAACAAATGAACAAACAATGATGTCATGGTGAAACAATTGAATTGATTTTCCCGCGCGCAAATTTCGCACAACACGGAAATTTTTGTATGATTTTCCGCGCAATGTTTTGTAAAACTTATTTTATACAAACTCGAAAAATTGCAGTTTGGAATTTTGCAAATATAGTTTTGTTCTTTGTTTTTCATCCGGACTTCTATTGGTCCAACATTAATGACTTTTTCTTCGAAATCGGTAAGTTGTTCGTCTTTGATTTCGACTTGTTCAAACGCGCAAACTTCTGAATTATTTTCAGGCGTTTTTAATTTTGCCGCCAATCTTTGAATTGTATCCATAACGCCCTTTTGCTTCGAATCTGACGGAATGGATAGTTCAACGTTGGATATATCCATTTCTTCATCGCTTTGTGTCTCTTGTAGGTCTTGTAGACCTATAGACCCATCAGAACCTTTTTGAAGATCATCATTTTCGCATAATTCTATTCCGTTTGGACTAGCGATTTTTAATGTCTCATTTTCTTCAGTTTGTGGATCAGCGTTGGCAAGACTGATTGTGCTACAAATTTTTAAACCAAAATCATCGGGCGCCATTTTTTCATCTTCGATTTGACTGTCGTTAATCGGAGGGTCTTTAATTTCAATGGAAAGTTCTTCAAGTAATTCTTTAAACTGTTGTTCTTCTTCAACTGTCAAAAAAAACCATTTAAATTTGAAAATTGAATATATTTTATTAAGAAAATCTGTTTAAAACTCCCATTAAAGTGTCACTTCCGGTTGTTCAATATCACCCAAAATCGTGCTTATTCACTAAAAACTCCCTATCAAAATTTTGGGCCGAAAATATAACCCATGTTGTGACTAAAGGTAATAAAAAAAACCCCGCAAATTTATTTTGCAAAATGCCGGCAAGCGATGCGTCACTTGCCGACAAAAAATTTACAAATTTACGGTGAAAACATATTTTGATAATTTGGAAAAATCGCCACACAAATACAAACAGACAGACAGACATGATTGCAAAAATAGTAAAATTGTATTCTAGGGACCCTAACATATGCTTTATTCATTTTTGGGCCGAAAATATTAAAAATGGTGTGATAAAAAATACCCCGCAAATTTACTTGTAAAATGCCGGCAAGCGATGGCATCAGTTGCCGACAAAAATATCATAAATTTACGGTGAAAACATCTTTTGATAATTTGGAAAAATCGCCACACAAATACAAACAGACAGACAGACATGATTGCAAAAATAGTAAAATTGTATTCTAGGGACCCTAAAACGCGCTTGATTCATTTTTGGGCCGAAAATATTACCAATGGTGTGATAAAAAATACCCCGCAAATTTACTTGTAAAATGCCGGCAAGCGATGGCATCAGTCGCCGACAAAAAATTCATAAATTTACGGTGAAAACATCTTTTGCTAATTTGGAAAAATCGCCACAAATACAAACAGACAGACAGACATGATTGTAAAAATAGTCAAATTGTATTCTAGGGACCCTAAAACGAGCTTGATTCATTTTTGGGCCGAAAATATTACCAATGGTGTGATAAAAAATACCCCGCAAATTTACTTGTAAAATGCCGGCAAGCGATGGCATCACTTGCCGACAAAAAAATCATAAATTTGCGGTGAAAACATCTTTTGATAATTTGGAAAAAATCGCCACACAACTCAAACAGACAGACAGACATGATTGTGAAAATAGTAAAAATGTATTCTAGGGACCCTAAAACATGCTTAATTCATTTTTGGACCGAAAATATTACCAATGGTGTGGTAAAAAATACCCCGCAAATTTACTTGGAAAATGCCGGCAAGCGATGCGTCACTTGCCGACAAAAAATTCATAAATTTACGGTGAAAACATCTTTTGATAATTTGGAAAAATCGTCACACAATACAAACAGACAGACAGACAAGATTGTAAAAATAGTAAAAATGTATTCTAGGGACCCTAAAACGCGCTTGATTCATTTTTGGACCGAAAACAATACTAATGGTGTGATAAAAAATACCCCGCAAATTTACTTGGAAAATGCCGGCAAGCGATGGATCAGTCGCCGACAAAAAATTCATAGATTTACGGTGAAAACATCTTTTGATAATTTGGAAAAAATCGCCACACAATTCAAACAGACAGACAGACATGATTGTGAAAATAGTAAAATTGTATCCTAGGGACCCTAAAACGGGCTTTACACATTTTTGGGCCGAAAATATTACCAATGGTGTGGTAAAAAATACCCCGCAAATTTACTTGGAAAATGCCGGCAAGCGATGGCATCACTTGCCGACAAAAAATTCATAAATTTACGGTGAAAATATCTTTTGATAATTTGGAAAAATCGCCACACAAATACAAACAGACAGACAGACAAGATTGAAAAATAGTCAAATTGTATTCTAGGGACCCTAAAACGCGCTTAATTCATTTTTGGGCCAAAAATATTACCAAAGGTGTGATAAAAAATACCCCGCAAATTTACTTGGAAAATGCCGGCAAGCGATGCATCAGTTACCGACTAAAAAATCATAAATTTACGGTGAAAACATCTTTTGATAATTTGACAGAAAATAATAATAAAAAATGGTTGTCTACCTTCAAATTGTTGCTGATCTTCAATTTGTTGTCGATTTTCAATTTGTTGTTGTTCAATTTGTTGTTCAATTTGTTGTTGTTTAATTTGTTGTTGATCTTCAATTTGTTGTAATTCTTCTTCACGCGCTAGAGCGTTTTGAAGTTTATTTTTTAATTGATCAACAAACTGAAATTTGGATCTTTTTAAGGTTATGTTGCTGGCTATTTCTTCCATTTTTTTGAAGCGTTCTTCCTCGATTAATTGTTCCCGGAAGGAAATGTTTTCTGGTTCTAGAAATGCCGTCATATCCGGTTCTTTTTCTTTAATTGGTTCTGGAGTTTTTTCTCTGATTTCTTCTGTCTTTATTGCAGATTCTACTTCGGTTTCTATTTCAACTTTGTTTAAATCGTCTAACGGAACTGATTTCGAAGATAAATTAATTTTTACTATGTTTATATTCTGTTCCGAATGACTGAATTTAATATGTTTTTCAACGTTTTCTTTTAAAAGTTGCGTGAAATTACAAACGCTGCATAAATACCCGAACATAATTCGAAAATTTGGCGGACTAGGCCGGAAAGGAGTCAAAGTCAACGGTTTTTTTAATTCTGGATGCGTTGTATAACAATGACTGCTTAAGGTTTTTTTGTTGCCGGCCGTAAATGAGCACAAGTCACAACTATAGCGATATTCTCCCGTGTGACAAGTGACGTGATCGAAAAAAGTCGCAACTGTTTCTTTTTTTATGAAAACATTGCAAAAACGACAAACAAAAGTTGTTTTGCGTTTTTTGCCGTTTTGTATTTCTTCAAATGGTGAGATTTCGTCGAATTTGTTCAGTTTAGATTCGATTAAAGCCTTTTGGGCTTGTTCGGGACTTAACCTAGAAATCAAAATTTCACTTTCTGGATGTTTTGTACGATAATGGATTACAATAAATTTTCCGTTGTAGTCGCAAAGTTTGCAGTTGAATCGAACGGAAGTGTCAAGAAAATAGTTGATATCCGGTTTGAGGTTAACAAGAGAAAATTCATTTTCTGATTCAACATTTTCAACGTCAATATCTTCGCTTGTTTCCGTATATTGTGACAATGACGATGTGCTTCTGTTATTTTGTCTTGTTTTGCGTTTGTTTATAACGCCGTGCGCCCAATTGTTTTTCTTTTTTTTAACAATTTTTTTCTTTTTGTCATCAATTGTTTCTAAATCTGTTGTTGATATTTCAGTTGTTTCCGATTCGGTTATTTCCGATTGTGAATCAATTGTTTCTGGTTCAGTTGCTTCTGTTGTTTCTGTTGTTTCAGTTGTTTCCGAGTCGATTGTTGATAAAGAAACAAGAGAAGATTCAGCGGAAATGGGTTTTCTTTTTTTTCGTCCTTTTCTAGCGCCTCTTTTCCGTTTTGGTTTCCGTTTCACTTCTACGGGGACAACAAACGGCATTTCTTCTTTTTCTTCTTCTTTTTCTTCTTTTTCATCCGCGGAACTTTCTTCGTCTGAAGATTTAACAGTTGGTAATTTTATTTTCTCCAGAAGAACACGTGGTGAAGATCTCAGTGGCCTGTGAAAATGTTTAAATTCTGCCGTTTTATCTTCTGACGTTTCTTCATTTTTAAAGTCGAATTTTAAGTTTTTTCGAGGACATTTAACGTTTTTTCGCCTTGCTAACGGAATGTCATCATCTTCGCTTGTAACACACTCTTTTTCTTTTGTTTTTGGTGCATTTAAATCGTCATAAAGTCCATTTTCTTGATGCTCTTTAATCATTCGGCACATACGTTTACCAGTCGCTGTTAAAACCCCTTCACTAATAAACATATCTCGCAAATCTTCCTGTAAAAGTTGCAAAGCGCTTTTCCGTTTTGCTTTAGGATTTTTTTTGGTTGTTTTCCTCGAATTTCTGGTCTCAATTTGGTGTTCAACCTTTGCAAAAAATAATCAATTTCAATAGTCTGTTTAAAGCCCCCATTAAAATATCACTTCCGGTTGTCCATTTTTACCCAAAATAGTGCTTATTCACTAAAAACTCCCTATCGAAATTTTGGACCGAAAATATAACCCATGTTGTGACAAAAGGTAATAAATAAAAACCCCGCGAATTTACTTTGCAAAATGCCGGCAAGCGATGCGTCACTTGCCGACAAAAAATTCATAAATTTACGGTTAATCCAACGTTGAATAATTTGGAAGAAAATGAAAAAATCGATGCACAAATACAAACAGACAGACAGACATGTTTGTAAAAATAGTAAAAATGTATTCTAGGGACCCTAAAACCATTTTTGGGCCGAAAACATTACCTATTGTGTGACGGGAGGTAATAAAAAAACCCCGCAGATTTACTTTGTAAAATGCCGGCAAGCGATGCGTCACTTGCCGACAAAAAATTCATAAATTTACGGCTAATCCAACATTGAATAATTTGGAAGAAAATGATAAAATCGTCGCATAAATACAAACAGACAGACAGACAAGATTGTAAAAATAGTAAAAATGTATTCTAGGGACCCTAAAACCATTTTTGGGCCGAAAACATTACCTATTGTGTGATGGGAGGTAATAAAAAAAACCCCGCAGATTTACTTTGTAAAATGCCGGCAAGCGATGCGTCAGTTGCCGACAAAAAAAATCATAAATTTACGGCAAATATATTTGTACGTTTTTCAAAAAAATTAAACTAATATTGGTACCAAATTTGAAAAACTAAAATCCCCAAATGTTAGAAAGTTTCTTACCGGATTTTCTTCATTTTTCGATTGTTTTTCCGGGGAAGAATCTGACGAATAAATAATTTGTTTGCGCCGTCTGTTTTTTATCCGTTCGCCGACTGATTCCACAATTTCTTCCGGTGGTTTCTCCGGTGTTTTCACTTCCGGTTCTTTGGTTTCTTCAATTTTTGCTTCCTCAACTTTGGTTTCTTGTACTTTGACGATTGGTTCAGCGTTGCCAAATTTATCATCCTCAGGAATTTTTTCTTCTTTTGCGATTTCTTCATCCCTGTTGACTTCTTCGTCTTCAGAGTCGGAATCGGAGTCAATTATTCGACGAATTTTTTTTGTTTTTGATTGGGGCATTGATATGCCGCATTTGTCTAAATATTGAAGCAAAAATGACGAGTCGCAAGTGTCGAAAATGTGTTTCATGAATTTGTTGAACATGTCGAGTTTTTCGTCGGCTTCAGATTTTGGATTTTCGACTTCTTTCGGAGTATCCGGTTCTTCTTTTTTATCATCTTGTTCTTCCTCAATTTCTTCGTTTTTATTTTCTTCCTTTTTTTCGTCTTTGATTTCTTTCCGAATTTTCGGAATTCGGAAATTTTGAAAACCGTATCCTTTACCAACAATTGGTTTCGTTACCGACGAATAGAGCATGTCTAAAGGCGACGAAATTTCTTCTTTGGGCTTAACTGATAATTCGGGGGTGTCAATCTTTGGTTTTTCATCCGTGTCGTCGGGCTTCTTTTTGCTTAAATCGTCGCGTTTCGCGTCATTTTCAAGCGTTTCACAAGTGTTTCTTTCTTCAAATCGATATTTTCGAGGCTCGTTTTTTTCTTCGGAGAAACGGCATCGTCTCGGGTCTTTTTCTTCCCTGTCGTTTTTGGAAAAACGGTTTCTTCGGTCTTCTTTTACATCATCTCTTCGACCTAAAAGAAATAAGCGTAAATAATGGCGACTGTTTTGACGCACTTCTCCGTAAACCAAATACTTATTTGTGTATGAATATAATTCATATTATTCTCTCAATTCTCTTTTTAATACCATAAAATATGGCATATTATTTACATAACACTTTTGTACACATGCACCACCCAAAACTGGGTAGACAGACATTTCAAACTTTGCCATTCAATTCTACACCCTTTCTTACACACGCATACCAATTTTCATAATTTTATGTCGAATAGTCTTCGAATAAACACAATCTGAATTCACCGCAAATCTGTGTGAATTTTAGTGCGCAATCGACGCGTCGATCGCCCATTAAAATTCAGCAATTTTAGGGCGAATACAAGTTAAGTTATTTTGATGTATTTTTTGTATATATTTCAAAATATCGTTGTATAAAAACAAAAAAAGCATGAAACAAATGAGCATCTGATATTACCTTCATCTCGGATCACTGGATTGACCCACTGGACATTTTTAAAATGGCCTCGATTAGAGCCAAAATTGCCTCTTTTTCCGCGACCTCTAAATGACCTCCGGCTCGAAAAATCGTCTCTTCTTTCTTCATGATTTTCATTTTCATAAAATGATGTCCTGTCTTGATTTTGTTCTTTGTTATCGTAAAAAACGACCGGATTGATTTGACTTAAATCATATTGATTACAATTTTGTTGATCCTGATTTTGTCGAAATCTTGATGGATTGTTTTGGTTTGGATGTCTTTGATTAAACTTGGGTCTAAATTGATCTTCCGTGGGTCTAAAATCGTCTGTTTGTCGTCTAAATTGACCCGAATTTGGCCGGAAATGATCTGGATTTGATCGAAAATGATCAGGATTTGATCGAAAATGATCAGGATTTGATCGAAATTGATCCTGATTTGAACGAAATTGATCCTGATTTGAACGAAATTGATCCTGATTTGAACAAAATTGATCCTGATTCGGTCGAAATTGTTCTGAATTTTGTCGAAATTGATCTGAATTTTGTCGAAATTGATCTGAATTTTGTCGAAATTGATCTGAATTTTGTCGAAATTGATCGGGTCGGAACTGATCTTGATTTGGCCGAAATTGGTCCATTCCTGATCGAAATTGATCCATTGGAGGTCCAAGTTGGTTGTTTATATCCATTAGAGGTCGTATTTGATCCATTTGGGGTCGTTCCTGACCCTGATTTGGTCTAAAAGGATCTGGGGGTCTAAACTGATCGTTTTGATTATTGAAATTATTTTGGAATGGAATCTGCCGCATATCTACGTCATAATTTGTTGAGAATGGGTCAGTTGGGGTCATACTGCCCCCAAATGGATCCACTGGCGTCATACTGCCCGAAAATGGGTCGATTGGAGTCATACTGCCCGAAAATGGGTCGATGGGAGTCATATTGCCCATATTATTTCCAAATGGGTCTCTGGGTGTTCTGTTGCCCAAAAATGGGCCATGAGGCGGGGAAAATGGACCAATATTGAGTGGTTGGTTGATAATTGGTTCATTTTGAAAATTATTGGGTCTGCCACCCAAAAATGGGTTACGGGGCGGGGAAAATGGACCAATACTGGGCGGTTTGTTAATAATTGGTTCATTTGAGAAATTATTGGGCCGATTGCAAAATGGCGGACTTAGAGGAACGGAAGTCCGTAAACGCGGATCCTGTAATTTTTTTGGGGATACAAGCTGTGGGGCGGAGTCTTTAAGGGGCTCCACTTTTGTGTCAATACTTGGTTTGCGTTTATGTGGATATTTATCTGATAATCTACCAGTCGTGGTAATTTTATCATCGTCTTTTTTTTCTTTTAAGCTTTCTTTTAAATCTTTTATTATTTTATCGACAAGGGGGATGTTTATTTTTGGGACTTCGACTGTTTGTGGTTTGTCTATTGTTTTATCTTTTTGTTTTTCATCTTTTGTTAATGAGTTGCGTCTAGATTCTTTGTTTTTTGAACTATGTTTGGAGGTTTCTTTACTTTTTGAATCAAGATCTTTTGTTTTTATTTCTTTTTTTGGGTCTTCTTTATTTTTTGGGTCATTGTCTTTGAGGTCTTTATGTTTCAACTCTTTTTCTTTTGACAGATCTTTGGATTTTGGGTCTTTACTTTTAGCTATTGAATCGACCTTAATTTTTGGGTCTTTATTTTTTGGGTCATTAATTTTTGGGTCTTTATTTTTTGGGTCATTCATTTTTGGGTCATTAATTTTTGGATCTTTATTTTTTGGGTCATTCATTTTTGGATCCTTGTTTTTTGGGTCTTTATTTTTTGGGTTATTCATTTCTGGGTCTTTACTTTTATTTATTGAATCGACCTTAATTTTTGGGTCATTAATTTTTGGGTCTTTATTTTTTGGATCATTCATTTTTAGGTCTTTATTTTTTGGGTCTTTCCTTTTTGGGTCATTCATTTTTGGATCTTTATTTTTTGGGTCATTAATTTTTGGGTCATTCATTTCTGGGTCTTTACTTTTATTTATTGAATCGACCTTAATTTTTGGGTCATTAATTTTTGGGTCTTTATTTTTTGGGTCATTCATTTCTGGGTCTTTATTTTTTGGGTCTTTACTTTTATTTATTGAATCGACCTTAATTTTTGGGTCTTTGTTTTTTGGGTCATTAATTTTTGAGTCTTTATTTTTTGGGTCATTCATTTCTGGGTCTTTATTTTTCGGGTCTTTACTTTTATTTATTGAATCGACCTTAATTTTTGGATCATTCATTTTTGGATCTTTATTTTTTGGGTCATTAATTTTCGGGTCTTTATTTTTTGGGTCATTCATTTCTGGGTCTTTATTTTTTGCGTCTTTACTTTTATTTATTGATTCGACCTTAATTTTTGGGTCTTTATTTTTTGGGTCATTAATTTTTGGGTCTTTCTTTTTTGGGTCATTAATTTTTGGGTCTTTATTTTCGTTTTTCTTCTGTTCTTTCTTTCCCATTAATTCTTGGTCGATACTTGACAACAAATTCCCAAAAATATTGTCTTGTTCTTTGACTTTTTCTATAATTTTTGGTTTTGGTTTTGGCGCCAAAACAGGCGAAGGTTTACTGACTTTCAATTGTTCATCAGTTTGTTTACTTTCTTCTAACTCTTTGCAAAGTTTTGCCTTTAATTCTTCGAGTTTATCTAAGTCCATATCTTCGTTAACTAATGGTGGAGAATTATCGCTTAAGGATAATAAATCTATTAAATCTGATTCAGTTAAAGGCGGTTTATTTAATTTCGGCGGTGTCGGACTTTTTAATAACTGCATTGTCTTTTGCTCTTCCAAATATTCTCTGACGATTCTATCCTGTTTTGCGATAATTCTCGGCGCTGGTATTGGTCTGGGATCGTCCAAAATGGGTGAAGACGCTTCAAAAGTATCAGAATAATCTATTAATTCTCTACTTGACGCTGCGTCTTTGATGTTTGGTTGTTTTTGACACCAAACATTGAATTTAGAGTTTCTTAATTCTGGTCTAGGATTTATTTCACTTCTTCGAAAGTATAGTTGTTGATTATTCCAATCTTGGCATAAAAATGGCGGCCGGAATTGTTGATTCATCGGAAAATGGTTATTAAATACCATATTAGGCCAGTTTGTTTGTGTATTGTTCCAATTATTCTCGGAATATGGAAATCTGAAATAAATATTACAATATAACACATGTACCACCCAAAACTGGGTAGACATTTAATTATACACACTTTCTTACATACATATACCAATTTTCATGATTTTATGTTGAATGGTGTTCAAATAAACGCAATTTGATTTCACCGCAAATCTCTTGAATTTTAGTGCGCAACCGATGTATCGGTCGCGCATTAAAATCCATCAAATTTACGGTGATTGCAAATTAATTTATTTGATGTATTTTTATTGATACCACCCAAAACTGGGTAGAAATAGTATCATTATTCAATTCTCCATAGTTTGTTTCATAAGTATACCAATTTTTATAATTTTATGTTGAATAGTCTTCAAATAAACCCAAATTGATTTCACCGCAAATCTGTCGAATTTTAGTGCGCAATCGACGCATCGGTCGCGCATTAAAATCCATCAAATTTAGGGCGATTGCAAATTAAGTTATTTGCTTTATTTTTATTAATACCACCCAAAACTGGGTAGAAATAGTATCATAATTAAATTCTCCATAGTTTGTTTCATAAGTATACCAATTTTCATAATTTTATGTTGATTAGTTTTCAAATAAACACAATTTGAATTCACCGCAAATCTGTTGAATTTTAGTGCGCAACTGATGCGTCGATCGCGCATTAAAATCCATCAAATTTAGGGCGATTGCCAATTAAGTTATTTGCTGAATTTTTATAATTTTATGTTGTATTGTCTTCAAATAAACACAATCTGAATTCACCGCAAATCTGTGTGAATTTTAGTGCGCAATCGACGCGTCGATCGCGCATTAAAACTCAGCAATTTTAGGGCGAATACAAGTTAAGTTATTTGCTTTATTCTTTGTATATATTTTTCACTGCATCACCCAAAACTGGGTAGACAGAAAATTTTAAACTTCGCCATTCAATTCTACACACTTTCTTACATACATATACCAATTTTCATAATTATATGTTGAATAATAGTCTTCAAATAAACACAATTTGATTTCACCGCAAATCTGTCGAATTTTAGTGCGCAATCGACGCGTCGATCGCGCATTAAAACTCAGAAATTTTAGGGTGAATGCAAGTTAAGTTATTTGCTGTATTCTTTGTATATATTTTTCATTATTGTAATCAAATTTTCATTGTTGTAATCAAGAAAAAAATCTGACTTACTCATTATGAGAAAAATTTGACATCTCTGTAGGAATGACGACAGGCGCTGTCGACAGCGTATTTTCTAATGGAGGACTGGGACTTCGAGGCGTAACTTCAGCCTGTTTACAAAGTTTTTGTCTTGCTACAGAAAAAGCAACTTCGCCGTCTAAATTTGAAGACGGATCAGTGCTGCCAAATTGAAAGTTATCAGGTGGGTTACGACACATGTATTTATGCATTGACTCTGATGGTGGTTTCTGAAATGTTGAAATGGTTTCAAAATGGAGTCTGCTTAGCTTTAATTTTCAGTAGAAAGTGAGCTACGTATAGTATTTTTTTTTAAATCCGCAAATCTTTGTTTATCTCTCTCATTTGTAATGACTACAAGGGTGTGCAACAAGGGTGGATATTAGCACCCTTGTCTTTCAAAATTGTTTTTTTTTATTTTTCGGTGTTTTTATGGGTCTATAAAGACACTGTTTGATACAATAACAAATTGTCAAAATGCGAAATTTCATTTGTTTAACGATAAGCGCTGCCAACATAACTGACAAAAAACACCAAGACATTTTTCTGATACTTTTTTTAATGTACTATTAATGTCATGCATGTTTCAATTTTTAATGTGTCAGATGATTCAACAGTATTCCTTGAGAGGCAGTAAAAATGTACTTTTCATCCTCAAATCATCATTCAGCGCTTTCAGACTTTCTGGAAGTCGAGGGATGTCTCGGTTGAAGGTCATTTTTAATTCTGTCAAATTGGGATCAATGTCCTCTTTAATTTCGGAAACAACAGAAGTCGCAAGGGGCTATGTCTGGAGAATAGGGAGTATGCCGAAGGACTGGAATTTTATTTTCGCCAAATTAGCATCTTTGCTCAACACGTTCAATTGTTTATTATGCAAGGGGCCATGTCTGGAGAATAGGGAGTCTGCCGAACGACTGGAATTTCATTTTTCGCCAGATTAGCATCTTTGCTCAACACGTTCAATTGTTTATTTATTATGCAAGGGGCCATGTCTGGAGAATAGGGAGTATGCCGAACGACTGGAATTCCATTTTTCGCCAGATCAGTATCTTTGCTCAACACGTTCAATTGTTTATTTATTACGCAAGGGGCCATGTCTGGAGAATAGGGAGTATGCCGAACGACTGGAATTCCATTTTTCGCCAGATCAGCATATTTGCTCAACACGTTCAATTGTTTATTTATTACGCAAGAGGCCATGTCTGGAGAATAGGGAGTCTGTCGAACGACTGGAATTCCATTTTTTGCCAAATCAGCATCTTTGCTCAACACGTTCAATTGTTTATTATGCAAGGGGCCAAGTCTGGAGAATAGGGAGTATGCCGAACGACTGGAATTCCATTTTTCGCCAGATCAGCATCTTTTCTCAACACGTTCAATTGTTTATTTATTACGCAAGGGGCCAAATCTGGAGAATAGGGAGTATGCCGAACAACTGGAAGTCCATTTTTCGCCAGACCATCTTTGCTCAACACGTTCAGTTGTTTCTTATTTATTATAAACTGTCCACAGTTCATGTGAATTAACGAATCTGGAGATAAAGGAACGGCCTAGGTGCCACATTTGTATAAGAGATTTTTTTGATGATTTCACGGCCTTTAAAGTTATGAACTGAGTTGCATGGAACACCTCACATATCAGCTACCAAGCAGCGAATGACGCACCCAATGACGAAGTGAAAATTCAGGCGTGTTAAGTCCAATTTAGTCACTTATTGAATATATGGCGCACTGTTCTTACTTTTTATAAAAAAATATATAAAAAATAAAGTGTTTAAGATTTATTTCAATCGATAAATATAAAAAAATATATATATAGCGTACACTTTCCACTTGATATTAACAATATAGCACTATACATACCTTCTCTACTTTTTCGTAAAGTTTTAAAATGACCTCTTCACATTTCCGCAATGCATCATATTTGAGTCTGAAAATAGAATAAGTGTTTCAGGATTAAATACAAAAAAAGTACAGGTACGGCGGAATAATCTCCCTAGTTTTAATTGTTCCTCTGCCCGCGCACTCGCCAGATTTGGCACCTCAAAGGAGGCAACCCGCACAAAAACATCCTATGTTGCAAGTTTAGAACTAGAAAGTTAATCCTGCCATCACTTGAAAAAAAAAGAGTTCACTTACTTTTTCTTTGTGTCTGTTAATATTTCGAGTAACGACTGCAATTTCGATATTTGGGCTTCTCTAACTTTTCCCGTCTCACTTTTCAGTCGTTTTATAGTGACTTCCAAAAACGGAACATATCTTTGAAGTTCTCGTTTTTTATTCACATATTCTTCATCGGCCATCTTACCTAAAAATATGTTTCTAGGATCAACGATTGCATAATTTTCAGTGATTTAATAAATTTGCAACCTCCAAATTGTCTAAATGATTTATAATTCGTTTTATCCTTGTTTTATTTCACTTTAAATTTAAAACGATGAGTCACGCCGGCCATATTTGTCCACGGCATTCTTAACCCTTTTTATGTTTCTTAACGGCGTTCATTTTACAGAATAACACTTTTGCAGCACATTTTAATTCTTCTAACACACAATACACGTCTTGAATTATCACAAAATAACACAAATTTGTTTTGAATGCATTAACTGCACTGATTTTAACGGAACAAAATGGTGGACAGTCAAGTAATACCATGCCCACAACACGAAAATCCCCAATATGAACATTCATAAATTTCAGATTATATACGGAAATTTTACCAAATATTTATTCAATATATCTTTAGTCTTTCATAAGAATATGTCCTTGATTCAATTTTTATATATATTCGAAAATAATTGAGAGAAAAGATGCACATAACCTAGTCTGACAAATCTGTATACGTATAATTTTATGTCAACAAAAATGGATGTTATTGTCTTTAATAGATTTATATATGTGTAAGACTTACAAATTTGTTCAGAACTGGCCCAAATTATATATAATTTGGGCAGGATTACACAAAATACTTGTCTACATGAATGATTTCTATCTCATTTTAATGTACAAAAAAATCAGTATTTACCTATGTCGTTTACAAAATTCGAAGTGTCACTGTATTAAACATTCTTATTCACTAAAATCACTCACTTATTTTACACAGAACATAAAACTTATAAATGTTTTTGCAAGAGTTCGAATATGCATTTCACATGAGATGTAACGAAATGCATCGAACAAAAAATGTATAACTGCATTAATATTTGTTTGTATGTTATATCTACAATGTTTAACATGAAAATAACTTATTAATATGCACAGTTTATAGCTTAATATCAAGACGTTACAATACAAAATGGAGGCTAGCTGCTAATCCTGCCCACCGCGTTACGAGCGGTCGCCAAACTGTGGCGCCACTGGCGTCACGCCAGTGTCAATTGATCAACGTAGTGTTTATTTATTTATCATTATTACATAGTTTTTTGGCCATTCAATATTTTTGACAGGGCAAAAATCAATTATAACACGTTATAAAGTAATTTTCTTGCACTATACATGTAAATTGTTGGGTAAAACTGTCAATGTTGGGCATTGTTTTATGACGGATCACTAATGTGCGGCGAAATAGATCCACGTTTAAACTAATTTTTAATATTATTTATCGTCATATGTGACATCCAAAGCATTAAAAACTCTTTAAAATGTGATATTAAGAAATAAGTAATCTCGAAATATAATACGAGTTCTACGTTAGTCTAACCTGTATATGATAAAATCGTATTATTTCTTTACGCATTGACCTTGCAAGTAATGTTAAAACAGTTTGAAGACTGCTGATATTGCATAGAATCCCGCGTAATATTCTAGAAGCAAGTCAGTCGCTAGTCCGACATACAGTCGAGCGGTTTAACAGGTTATGGACGCATACAAATAAAAAACTAGTTAAAATAATCTTTAAACAGTGTTAATATTTTATGTATTTGTGTTTTTTCTCCAAAATATAGAATAAAACGGCATTTTTATAATGTTTAATCATTTTTACGTTGTGCAGTATATTTTGACGCGTCATTAAACGTACAGATGTATAGGGAATTTTCATTTCTTTTGGGCGTGTCTTTTGCTACGAACGTCGCAATATAATTGTGCAATGCAATCGATCTAACAGCAGTATTGTGTCTATTCTGATTTCTCGAAACGTCCGCGGTTATTAGTTTTAAATGTATACAAATAAGTTTTAATATATGTTGAAAATATACTCCAAAGCGTGGCTAGTGTGCATTATTTAAATTATTGGTTGCAATTACGTAATTGTGTAACTTACAACAATAATGAGGACCAATACTTACGTCGTATCGATGTTCATGGGCGAATTTGATTAAAAAAATGTTGTTAAAGGATCAAACTAAATATTTTACGTTGTGCAGTATATTTTGACGCGTCATTAAATGTGCAGATGTGTAGGGAAATTTCATTTCTTTTGGGCGTGTCTTTTGCTACGAACGTCGCAATATAATTGCAATAATGCAATCGATCTAACAGCAGTTTTGTGTCTATTCTGATTTCTCGATACGTCCGCGGTTATTAGTTTTAAATGTATACAAATAAGTTTTAATATATGTTGAAAATATACTCCAAAGCGTGGCTAGTGTGGATTATTTTAATCGTTGCAATTACGTAATTGTGTAACTTACAACAATAATGAGGAGCAATACTTACGTGATATCGATGTTCATGGTCGAATTTAATTTAAAAAAATGTTGTTTAAGGGTCAAACTAAATATTTTAAGCCACTATTTTAAGAAATAAATATAATAAAAGTTATTTTTTGTAGTAATATACACGCAAAATATGCAAATACAAACGTCAAATAAAATGCAAAATGGCGCGTTCTGTAAACTATTCTGACTATCTTTGTCGTTGCTATGGTGATAGATTGTTATATGTACATAAAAAAATTTAAAAAGTCGACTAAGTTGCTCGATTTTGACAATAAATAAATAAAAACATAACCTTACTATCGAAATAAAACAAATTTTCAAACATCTAAAATCTGTACAACTAGCGCCACCTATTAACAGTATTGTTAAACACTACTATACCTTGTTTCCATTAAGAATGGACTATACATGTATACCCTATTCCAGTTAAGATGTTCTAACCTAAAAAATTAATAATAGTTTAAGTAGATTTAAATTTTATTTCATCAAAATATAACAACAAATTTTTTTACGGAACATACTATTTTAACATCTGGTCAAATATTCAGACATGTCTATATCACATACTAAATGCAGAAAATACTAAGACGCTGAACTAACAAATAAAATACATATCATTATTTGACCGACAGCAAAATTTTTTTTTTACAAAAAATCTTACAATATATAAATAATACTTCTTGTGGTAGAACAAACTGATATGTATGATTAAAGTAAAAAAAAAACAATAGATTATCTCAGCTTTAAAAAGTTACAAAATCCACACCAATATTTGAAAGTTAGGTTATGTCAAACAAATTGATGCAATATCACCAAAAACCTAATTAACTTTCGTGCTTATTCACTAAAATCTCGCTATTGAATTTTTGGGCCGAAAACATCACCTAAAGTGTGATAAAAAATACCCCGCAAATTTACTTTGCAAAATGCCGGCAAGCGATGCGTCGGTTGCCGACTAAAAATTCAGAAATCTACGGTGGATTTTTTTTTTCATAATTTGTACTTTTTTCAATAAAATTTAACTAAAATTGGTACAGGGCTTGCAGAAAGGCCCAAAAGACGTGTTGTGGAAATTTTGGATCATATTTTTTTAAGAAAATCTATTTAGAGCTCCATTAAAGTATCACTTCCGGTTGACCAATATCACCAAAAACCTAATTAGCTTTCGTGCTTATTCACTAAAAACCCGCTATTGAATTTTTGGACCGAAAACATCACCTATGGTGTGATGGGAGGTAATAAAAATAACCCCGTAGATTTGCTTTGCAAATTGCTGGCAAGCGATGGCATCAGTCGCCGACTAAAAATTCAGAAATCTACGGTGGAGATTTTTTTTTCATAATTTGTACTTTTTTCAATAAAATTAAACCAAAATTGGTACAGGGCTTGCAGAAAGGCCCAAAAGACGTGTTGGAGAAATTTTGGATCATATTTTTTTAAGAAAATCCGTTTAGAACTCCCATTAAAGTATCACTTCCGGTTGTCCAATATCACCAAAAACCTAATAAACTTTCGTGCTTATTCACTAAAAACTCGCTATTGAATTTTTGGGCCGAAAACATCACCTATGGTGTGATGGGAGCTAATAAAAATAATCCCGCAGATTTGCTTTGCAAATTGCCGGCAAGCGATGCATCAGTCGCCGATTAAAAATTCAGAAATCTACGGTGGAGTTTTTTTTTCATAATTCTACTTTTTTCAATAAAATTAAACTAAAATTGGCACAGGGCTTGCAGAAAGGCCCAAAAAACGTGTTGGGGAAATTTTGGATCATATTTTTTTCAGAAAATCTATTTAGAGCTCCCATTAAAGTATCACTTCCGGTTGTCCAATATCACCAAAAACCTAATTAACTTTCGTGCTTATTCACTAAAAACCCGCTATCGAATTTTTGGGCCGAAAACATCAACTAAAATGTGATAAAAAATACCCCGCAAATTTACTTTATAAAATGCCGGCAAGCGATGGCATCAGTCGCCGACTAAAAATTCAGAAATCTACGGTGTAGACATTTTTTTCATAATTTGCTTTTTTCAATAAAATTAAACTAAAATTGGTACAGGGCTTGCAGGAGACGTGTTCTACACCCAATATTGGGTAAATTCGCACGTAAGGTGTGCCACAAGGGGTGTATCCAGGCCTTATATGGACCAATTTGTCTGCCACAACCGGATATCCCCAAAAATTGAGATAATCTACAACCAGTTTCTCAAAAAAATGTGTTGTTGCAAAAAACAAAACATGTTATTTGTTACAATTGACGTTTGAATTCTAAAAAAATACTTTCGTAAATAGAAAATAACAATTATATATTTACTAATTATATTATTTTGTTTCAAATACAGCATTTGGTGTAAGTTAGAATAAAATTTATTATAGTGCAAATAAATCAAAATTTGTACGTAGATGGACGCCATTTTATAATATAACCTTATTCCAACTTACATAATAAATATGTGGGCAATATTTTAAGTCTCAAAACAATTGTATATGTTATAAATAAAGAGTAAAATTCTAGTTTGCGTTAAAATACTAATATTTTCTGCTAATTTTACAGTGAACGCTCTAAAAAATAAACATAACCTACATAGCGATGCGTCAAACGTTTTAACTGACTTTAACTACACTGTAAAATTTGCAGCCTTCTAGATGTCCAGTAACCCGTTTAAATTTCCCGCGAAAATGGCAGGAAGTGCTTGTTTTGTTTGTAAAACGCGCGAAATTCAATATTGACTTATATTATTTTTTTCAACCTGTATTCTAGCTGTCAATTGTTTTTGGGCATTGATTTCCTATAACAAATGCAATAATCACACTTGTCAAACTACCAATCACGATAAAGCAGATACATATCACTTACCGATCAGTAATTTGTAAACAAAACCTGTATATACAATAAAATAAAATTTATGTAAGCTATGTCTTGCTTGGAGTCATATTTCTCGCACTAGGGCGGGAATTGGCTATTTCCCGCACTAGTTTAAAAAACTTACTTCCCGCACGATTTAAAAAAAAATATATCGTACGATTTGAAATGAATATTTTTTTTAAATTTGGCAGCGCTGATCCAGAATTAGATCATATTTTAAACCAAATTAGTGATATTTGAATATTTGTATACCCCGCAAATTTTCTTTGTAAAATGCCGGCAAGCGATGCATCACTTGCCGACAAAAAATTCATAAATTTACGGTGAAAACATCTTTTAATAATTTGGAAAATCGTTGCCAAATACAAACGAACAGACAGACATGATTGTAAAAATAGTAAAATCGTATTCTAGGGACCCTAAATCATGCTTGATTCATTTTTGGACCGAAAATATTACCAATGGTGTGATAAAAAATACCCCGCAAATTTACTTTGCAAAATGCCGGCAAGCGATGGCAACACTTGCCGACAAAAAATTCATAAATTTACGGTGAAAACATCTTTTAATAATTTGGAAAAATCGTTGCCAAATACAAACAGACAGACATGATTGTAAAAATAGTAAAATCGTATTCTAGGGACCCTAAATCATGCTTGATTCATTTTTGGACCGAAAATATTACCAATAGTGTGATAAAAAATACCCCGCAAATTTACTTGGAAAGTGTTGGCAAGCGATGGCAACACTTGCCGACAAAAAAATCATAAATTTACGGTGAAAACATCTTTTGATAATTTGAAAAAATCGTTGCCAAATACAAACAGACAGACAGACATGATTGTAAAAATAGTAAAATCGTATTCTAGGGACCCTAAAACATGCTTGATTCATTTTTGGACCGAAAATATTACCAATGGTGTGATAAAAAATACCCCGCAAATTTACTTTGCAAAATGCCGGCAAGCGATGGCATCACTTGCCGACAAAAAAATCATAAATTTACGGTGAAAACATCTTTTCATAATTTGGAAAAATCGTTGCCAAATACAAACAGACAGACAGACAAGATTGTAAAAACAGTAAAATCGTATTCTAGGGACCCTAAAACATGCTTGATTCATTTTTGGGCCGAAAATATTAGCAATGATGTGATAAAAAATACCCCGCAAATTTACTTGGAAAGTGTTGCCAAGCGATGGCATCACTTGCCGACAAAAAATTCATGAATTTACGGTGAAAACATTTGTACGTTTTTTCAATAAAATTAAACTAAAATTGGTTCAGAAGAGCTCAAAAACTCAAAAAAAATTAAAATCTACACAAATTGAAATCTCCAAACAAGAGAACTTACGAAAGTAAAAATGTTTTTTTATTAAAATGCACTATGTTTTTGATGTTGTTAGTGTTTTGGGGAAACAGTTAGCTCGCTGACGCATAAGTTATGTTTATTAATGAATTATAAGACAGCGGGGTCTAAGTGACTAGATATTAGAGGACTTAACGTACCAGCGACTTTCTGGCCTCGCTCCATTTCGTAGTGTGTATCTAATGGCGTCCCTACACAAAAAAAAACAAACGTACAATAAAATTAAAAAAAAACTTATCTGTACCACCATTTTTTGAGTTACTTACCAGAGGGTATTTCTGTACTAGAACTTATTGTCGAGCTGACGGGAATAAATGCTGCGACTAACAGTGCGCAGATCACTAACAGTGCCCCAAATACAAACGGAGGCCCAGGCACAAGCTGAAATAATTTAATATAAACATAGTCTGAACGCCCAAAAATGTTTTTTTCGGGCTTTTCAGACGGTTTTCGACCAAAAACATACAAAAAATACACCAAATAACTTAACTTGTATTCACCGTAAATTTGCTGAATTTTAATGCGCGACCGACGCATCGATTGCGCACTAAAATTCCATAGATGTCCGGTGAATTCAAATTGTGTTTATTTGAAGACCATTCAACAAAAAATTATGAAAATTTGTATATGTATGGAAGAAATTACATAGAATTGAATGGTGAAGTCAAAAAAATTATATCTACCCAGTTTTGGGTGGTTTTTGCAAGAATTAACACGCTATCTTTAAGCAAAATGGAGATATTGACCGATTTTTAATCCCACATTTTGAGCCGGAGATCTGTTGAATTTTAGTGCGCAATCGACGCGTCACTCGCGCATTAAAACTTCACATTTTTAGTCAAAAATGTACAATGTTTGAACCCGGGTTTGAGGGGTTTTTAAGCGGAAATTTAACCACTTTTATACCGGAAGTATACAAATCAACCCTGTAAAGTTCATTTCTGCAAAAATAACCAATGTATCTTTAATAAAAATTGAGATATTGACAGATTTTAATCTCCCTTTTTTACCCAAAAATGTACAATTTTTGAACCCGGTTTTGAAACGTTTTTAACCGGAAATTTAACCACTTTTATACCGGAAGTATACAAATCAACCCTGTAAAGTTCATTTATGCAAAAATAACCAATGTATCTTTAATAAAAATTGAGATGTTGACAGATTTTTAATCTCCCTTTTTTACCCAAAAATGTACAATTTTTGAACCCGGATTTGAGACGTTTTTAACCGGAAATTTAACCACTTTTATACCGGAAGTATACAAATCAACCCGTTAGAGTTCATTTCTGCAAGAATAAACATTGTATCTTTAATCGAAATTGAGATATTGACAGATTTTTAATCTCCCTTTTTTACCCAAAAATGTACAATTTTTGAACCCGGTTTTGAGACGTTTTTAAGCTGAAATTTAACCACTTTTATACCGGAAGTATACAAATCAACCCTGTAAAATTCATTTCCGCAAAAATAACCAATGTATCTTTAACCAAAATTGAGATATTGACCGATTTCTGGCCGAGAGTTTATAATTCTTGAACTGTTTGAAATATCTTCAAATTAACACTGAAACCGTGTTGTACGGGGGTCATAAAATATTATACAATAATTAACGAACCTCTAGTATTCCTACCTGGGAGTATGTGTCTACATGCGCGGCCGTACTTCGCGTGGGATTCCCCAAAGAGTCCTCGTTCAAATCCACGTGGAAGAGATAAAAAATAACTCCAAACATGGCGGGCCCCAGGCCGTTACACAACCCCCGCATGCCTGTCACCATGCCTTGAACCACGCCCTGTCTGTCTGCGTGGGAGTGGATTGACACAAAGGCGCTAATCGCCGGGTATGTGATGGAAGAAATGCTGGCAAGCATTCCTGCGGCCCACATCATCCTAAAAATTGAAATAATAAAAAATGGGGCATTTAAACTTAGTTGAACACGTACCAAGTATTCGTTCCGAAGCCGTACCATAATAATTGAAGCATTTCGAAAACAAGTCCGAGCATGATTGTGTGTTTACAGCCCAAAGATCGCATTAAAATTCCCAAACATAGTTGACAAAGTACGGATAAAAGCCCCACCATGCCTATAAAAACCGCTACCATAGGGGCAGACCACCCCATCACCAATTTGAGATAAACAAAAATGCAAGAATACTGCCCGGCTTCCGGCAAGTACGACAAAAATACTGTTATGCACAACATCAAAATCATTGGATCTTTGCCAACATTTCTCAACGACTGAAACAAAAAAACATTTCTACTAAGTTTTAATAAATTATATCCCAAGCTTACCGCGAACGGATCAGCTTGTTCCCAGGATATCGGCGTGCCCCACGAGCTAGGCCGTACTTTTTCAGGTAACGACTCAGGTACGGCGACAAGAATGAAGAAAACGTCTAAAATGGCGACGGCCGTGGCTAAAGTTACCACTAAACTGACAGACCATCGCTCCATTAGGTATGCGCCCAAAGCTGGAGACACCACCATGCTCGCAGCAAAAGTTGCTGACACCTGTATCAATCATGAAATATCTGTTGAACCACTCCATGGTTGTTAATAAAAATTTCATGCAATATAGTTTCAACCTTGCTGAATCGATTGGTGTAAATTTTAACCCGATATCTCTAACCGTTTCCGAGATATCTACAATTTTATAAAAAATGAGCAAATTATCTATATCAATCATGAAATATCTGTTGAACCACTCAACGGTTAATAATAATTTCATGCAATATAGTTTCAACCATGCTGAATCGACTGGTGTAAATTTGAACCCGATATCTCTAACCGTTTCCGAGATATCTACAATTTTATAAAAAATGAACAAATTATCTATATCAATCATGAAATATCTGTTGAACCACTCCATGGTTGTTAATAATAATTTCATGCAATATAGTTTCAACCTTGCTGAATCGATTGGTGTAAATTTTAACCCGATATCTCTAACCGTTTCCGAGATATTTACAATTTTATAAAAAATGAGCCCGGTAAAAATCTACAACTACAAATTATTCAATAATTTGACAACCACTACCGGTGAAAATATTTCCGGTTAAAATTATTATTTAGGAAGGTATTGTACTTGTGTATACAAATTTTTATTTATAACTATTGAGTGGTTCATGAGTTATTAATAAAATACTTAATTTGCATTTGCCCTAAATTTGCTGAATTTTAATGCGCGATCGACGCGTCGATTACGCACTAAAATTCAACAGATGTCCGGTGAAGAATTCAAATTGTGTTTATTCGAAGACCATTCAACATAAAATTATGAAAATTGGTATATTTATGAAACAAACTATGGAGAATTGAATGGTGAAGTCAAAAAATGTATATCTACCCAGTTTTGGGTGGTTTTTATTCGCAACCGTTTGTATATTTTTGTTGCTGACACCTATAGATTTTATCAAGTTTATCATTTAATATCTGTTGAACCACTCCACGCTTGTTAATAATAATTTCATGCAATATAGTTTCAACCTTGCTGAATCGATTGGTGTAAATTTTAACTCGATATCTTTAACCGTGTCCGAGATATTTACAATTTTATAAAAAATGAGCAAATTATTCAATAATTTAAAAACCACTTCCGGTAAAAATATTTCCGGTTAAAATTATTATTTAGGAAGGTATTGTGGATGTGTATACAAATTTTTATTTATAACTGTTGAGTGGTTCATGAGTTATTAATAAAATACTTAATTTGCATTTGCCCTAAATTTGCTGAATTTTAATGCGCGATCGACGCGTCGATCGCGCACTAAAATTCAACAGATTTGCGGTGAATTCAAATTGTGTTTATTTGAAGACCATTGAACATAAAATTATGAAAATTGGTAAACATATGTAAGAAAGTACGTAGAATTGAATGGTGAAGTCGAAAATTGTCTACATCTACCCAGATTTGGGTGGGGCATCATAAAACTATGTACAAATATCAAAGAAAAAAAAACTGACCAGTCCATAGGCGAGTGACCTCTCGTGTTCTTCGGTGACGTCAGCGACATAGGCGAAGACAACACTGAAAGTTACAGCGAAGACGCCTGAGATACTGATCATAGCGAAAAACCACCAAGTATTTATGGTCATCAATGGGATGGGCACACAAGTGAACAGGACCGTAATCAGGAGGAATATTTTTCTCCCGCATACGTCAGATAGGGCCCCGATTAACGGAGCGCTCAAAAATGACAACAGACCCTAAAATACACAAAAATATTTTTTGATATGTTTACAAAATAAAAATTGAATTTAATGGATTGCTAACTTACCTTTATACCCATGATTAGACCATTCATTAAAAAGGTGTGGTCTGGAAATGTTTCATTTAGGACCTAAAAGAAAAAGAAACTTTCTTTGCTGATTTTATCAAGTTTATCATTTAATATCTGTTGAACCACTCCACGGTTGTTAATAATAATTTCATGCAATATAGTTTCAACCTTGCTGAATCGATTGGTGTAAATTTTAACCCGATATCTCTAACCGTGTCCGAGATATTTACAATTTTATAAAAAATGAGCAAATTATTCAATAATTTGAAAACCACTTCCGGTTAAAATATTTTAAATATAATTTATTATTTAGAGAGGTATTGTGCATGTGTATACAAATTTTTATTTATAACTGTTGAGTGGTTCATGAGTTATTAATAAAATACTAAATTTGCAATCGCCCTAAAATTTGCTGAAATTTAATGCGCGATCGACGCATCACTTGCGCACTAAAATTCGTCAGATTTGCGGTCAATTTATTTGAAGACCACTCAACATAAAATTATGAAAATTGGTATATTTATGTAAAAAAGTACGTAGAATTGAATGGTGAAGTCGAAAATTGTCTACATCTATCCAGATTTGGGTATTACGCTAATTATAAAATATATACTTACAGAAATAATAGGCATCGTGAGAAGCCCCCAGGCAAAAAATTCAAGAAATATAACAACCAAGGCATGGTATAAACTTGGATTTCCAATCCCTGATGTCTGAAATTAAATTATAATTAATAATCGGGCCATTATTGAACCATTTTTGGCCGAGACTAAACACGAATTTGGGGGCACGTAACTCCTGAATTATTTAAAATATTTTCAAATTAACACCGAAATCGTGTTGTACGAGGTTAAAATATAAATTAACACGCAATAATGTTGTATAAATTTGTAACACGTATTCAATAACAGCCTGTTATTTTAAAGTGTCAAACGTCCATTTGTCAATTGTCAACGCATTTGACAATTTGACAGGCAAATTAAAAAAGGTCATAAACACTTATAACAATACAAAAGATATTTTTAACAAACATATGTTTAAGAGAAATAATGAATAAATGATTTGAAAGATAAGATATTAAAATTGACTCACCGTAACTACACCATCTTTTATAATGGTTTTTCTACTCCTAATAATCATTCCTACGACTTTTTTTGAAGGTTTACTAGGCATTGTCTTTAAAACGAACTTATTTTAAACACTAAATTAATAATATTTACACATTTTCACAAACTGTAACACCATTTTTCCATTTATCAATACACTGATGTATCATAGATTGCTGTGAAATAAACAATATAACCTTGAACCGACCAGGGTTGCCAATTCAACAATAATATCACTAGTATTTCATTTATATTTTGTAAAAGTAGACTTTTATATTTTTAATATATTCTAACATATATATTACATACATTTATATATTAATATTTGTCAAATTTGCTTCTAAAACATTCTAAAAAGGATTTTAGTTTTTTAATGAGCGGTGCGAGAGCTGTCACGTAAATATATTTTCATTAAAAAATAAATGCTTTTATAGACATATTTTGATTGTTTAATTGATTTTCAGTTAATTTTACGTATTTCCTATAAATTTTAGCTGGATTTATAATTAAATAAAAATTTGTAAGTGTTTGAAAAATCGCCAAAGATTTGCAACAAACTGTCATTTTATAAACATTTAAATAAACTCATTTTAAATAATTTTAAACGGTGAAAATGTTGTTATTTATATTTTAAACCCCGTACAACACGATGTTTATGTTATTTTTAATGTATTTAAACCCATCAATAAAATATAAGCAAAATATTTTTAGACTTCCCAAATAATTTTTAACGACTTTTAAGGTGTTTAATTTTTATTTTCCTATAGTTTTACAGTTCTAAACAATATTAATCATTTAATTTTCAACATTTTCCACGATTTATTTACGTTGCAATTAAAATATTTTGACATTTCTTTCCGCCATTTCTCAGTGTTGCCAATAGTTGCATGTTAAATATGAAGTACTGACAACAGCGCCAATATCCTTGAACTAACATATCTCTGTCGGTATATAGTTCAAGGAAAATGGCGGAGAGAATTGTCAAAATATTCAAATTTCAACGTAAATTTAATTATTGATATTGTTTAGAACTGTAAAATGTCAGGAAAATACAAATTAAAGTTTGGAGAATATGTTTTAGAAAAAATATGCGAAAAGAAACAGTATCTTAGAAATAATGTTTCTCAGTCGGTAATTAGTTTAAAGATATTGGCGCTGTTGTCAATGGCTCATATTTGGCATGCAACTATTGGCAACATTGGGAAAATGGCGGAGAGAAATGTCAAAATATTCAAATTTTACCGTAAATTTAATTGTTAATGTTCTTTAGAGCTGTAAAATACCAGAATAATACAAATTAAGGTTTGGAAAATATGTTTTAGAAAAAATATGCGAAAAGAAACAATATCCTTGAACGAATGTATCTCAGTCGGTATATAGTTCAAGGATATTGGCGCTGTTGACAATGGCTCATATTTGGCATGCAACTATTGGCAACATTAGGAAAATGGCGGAAAGAAATGTCAAAATATTCAAATATCAACGTAAACAAATCTTGTAAAACGTTGACAATTTAATTGTTGATGTTGTTTAGAACTGTAAAATGGCGGGAAAATACAAAATGTTAATGTTGTATTATTATTATTATTCAAATATACATATATCCATGTATTTTTGATAAATTGATTTGATGTGAAATTTATAATATTAGTTCACAAGAAAATCAATTGTTGTGTTATCACAAAATCTAAATATACATATACAATTTTAAATTGTAGGATTTAATCACGAAAATAATTCAGTCTGAAAAACCCTATATGCCTCAAAACAAAAGCACAGTTAACAATATAAATAACAAAAGAAATTCTATAATACACATTTTACATTGCTTCAAAATTCCAACTACATGTATTTCTATACAAAATCAAATTATAACCTATAACCTAACTCCAATTATTTTTAACAAGGGATAATTATTTTAATACAAACTGATCCAAAATGGCGGATACACATTCATTTGTTAAGGTACGTACCATAAGTTTGAACCAAGCGTGCTTCGTGCAGCATTTGAGTGAGGTAGTGTGTAGTGCTCTCGTTGGTTTTGCAAGGAAAATGACGGAAAGATGGAACAGCATCAAATTTTGCCTGAAACTGGGCGACCACGACCAAAAACGCCCGCCAATTGCCAATAATTTGAAAACCACTTCCGGTGAAAATATTTCCGGTTAAAATTATTATTTAGGAAGGTATTGTACATATGTATACAAATTTTTATTTATATCTGTTGAGTGGCTCATGAGTTATTAATAAAATACTTAATTTGCATTCGCCCTAAATTTGCTGAATTTTAATGCGCGACCGATGCGTCGATTACGCACTAAAATTCGACAGATTTGCGGTGAATTCAAATTGTGTTTATTTTTAAACCATTCAACATAAAATTATGAAAATTGGTATATTTATGAAACAAACTATGGAGAATTGAATAATGAACATTCTACCCAGTTTTGGGTGGTGCATGTGTATACAAATTGCCATTTATAGCTTCGTTCAAAATTTACAAATTTGTTAATAATTTTTAAACTAATCAACTAGAATTAATAAAACTTTGTAAATATATCAAAGAAACATAGTCGAGTTGAAATCTGAAAGAATTAGGCCGATATTTTTGACAGAATACAAAAATACAGCAAATTTGCATTCGCCCTAAATTTGGTGGATTTTAATGCGCGATCGACGCGTCGATTGCGCACTAAAATTCAACAGATTTGCGGTGAATTCAAATTGAGTTTATTCGTAAACCATTCAACAAAAAAATATGAAAATTTGTATATATATGTAAGAAAGTACGTAGAATTGAATGGCGTCGTCGAAAATTTTCTTACATCTACCCAGATTTGGGTGGTGTGCCACAAGGAGTCAATCTAGGCCCCATATGGTTTCTCTCTAGGAGTTTTGGGTTTTTTAATGTCAAAAAGCTTACAATGCAGCATTTGAGTGAGGTAGTGTGTAGTGCTCTCGTCGGATTTTCATTGCAAGGAAAATGACGGAAAGACAGCCGAAATAAACTGCATTCCGAAAAAGGCTTTCTCGGGATGTTTCCAACAATGGCGGCACCGCGGGGTGAAGTATGTGGGGCCCCAAGGAGCTTACTTCGAAGATGATTAAGTTTCCAACGCTCCAAACATGCCAGTTTTTTTTTTTTGGGCAAAAATCGGATACTTTTGTAACAACCTCGAAAGGAGTGCCACAAGGAGTCAATCTAGGCCCTATATGGTTTCTCCCTAGGAATTTCGGGCTTTTTTATGTCGCAAAATTTACAATGGAGGATGTTTTCCAAAACGCACAATTTTAATGTATCCACAATTTTGCACCGTTTGTATTTTGGACGATTTAAAAATTAAATTATAGTTAAAATGGAATAAATATATCATTTATATCAAAACAGTAACAAATAATAAATGTGCAGAAAAGATATAAATATGTACAATGCAAAATATCAAAATGCGAAATTATATTTTTATCTTGAAATTTAGGCCTTAGTTTAATACATCCAAGCTAGAAAGTAACTAGAAAAATTATTTCATTCACACAATAGGTTAAAAATTTATTTAAAACAATCGGAAAATTTATTTTAGACACCGATTTTTACAAATTCTATCAAAATCATTCAATCACTTTTGTTACTTTTTAGCTTGAATTTTGAAAGTAATCGAGATTTTTAATATTTTTAGGTTAAGCGAGGTTTTAAAATTTTACAATTTTATATTCGTATCTACACATTGCGCCATTTTAGAAATGTTTAAATAAAACTTTGTCCAGACGGCGTTAATATTTGAAATTGAGTTAGTTTATATTTTAAACCCCGTAGAACACGAATTTCGTGTTAATTTGAATATATTTTAAACCGTTGAGCAGTTGTGAGCAAAATAAAATGCATGTTTTTCGGACAAATTTTACAATTTTTCCAAAATTTCAATCATATTTTCTGGAATACCTAAGGCCTTTTTGACACTTTTAAATATACTAATATATCAAATCGACCCTCCAGAGTTCATTTTTGAAAGAATTAACAATGTATCTTTAACAGAAATCGAGATATTGATCGATTTTTAACATCACATTTTTACCCAAAAATGGACAATTTTTGAACCCGGGTTTCAAGAGTTTTTGACCAGAAATTTAACCACTTTTATACCGAATATATACAAATCAACCCTCTAGAATTCATTTTTGCAAAAATTAACACATTATCTTTAACCAAAATTGAGATATTAACCGATTTTTAACATCACATTTTTACCCAAAAATGGACAATTTTTGAACCCGGGTTTCAAGAGTTTTTGACCAGAAATTTAACCATTTTTATACCGGATATATACAAATCAACCCTCTAGAATTCATTTTTGCAAAAATTAACACATTATCTTTAACCAAAATTGAGATATTGACTGATTTTTAACATCACATTTTTACCCAAAAATAGACAATTTTTGAACCCGGGTTTCAAGAGTTTTTGACCAGAAATTTAACCATTTTTATACCGGATATATACAAATCAACCCTCTAGAATTCATTTTTGCAAAAATTAACACATTATCTTTAACCAAAATTGAGATATTGACTGATTTTTAACATCACATTTTTACCCAAAAATAGACAATTTTTGAACCCGGGTTTCAAGAGTTTTTGACCAGAAATTTAACCACTTTTATACCGAATATATACAAATCAACCCTCTAGAATTCATTTTTGCAAAAATTAACACTGTATCTTTAATCAAAATTGAGATATTGACCGATTTTTAATCTCACATTTTGAGCCGGACATCTGTCGAATTTTAGTGCGCAATCGACGCGTCACTCACGCATTAAAACCTCACATTTTTAGCCAAAAATGTACAAGTTTTGAACCCGGGTTTAAGACGTTTTTAAGCGGAAATTTAACCACTTTTATACCGGAAGTATACAAATAAACCCTGTAAAGTTCATTTTTACAAGAATAAACATAATATCTTGAATAAAAATTGAGATATCGACCGATTTTTGGGGGTTCACAACTCCTGAAAATATCTTCAAATTAACACGAAAATCGTGTTGAAAATCGTGTTGTACGAAATTAAATATAAATAAATCCAAAGGGGAAGTGTTCTCCGGCGCGCGCAATATTATTTTTTTCTATATTTAAACTGAAAACACAAGAAATAAAAAATAAATAACCCAGCTTAACCTAAAATAAATAAAAAATAAAAACTATCTTATTTTATTATTTATTACTAGCGACTTTCGCTCTGTTCACTTCCTTCAGCATCCTCCCTTTTCATGCTCTCAAAATTGCGTGGGGGGGAATCCCCCTTCTCGTTACAATCCGATTGGTTCTCATTTGTCTCTCCCTCGCTGGCCGAGCCGTTATTGGCCGGCGATACGTCATTGGGGAGGGGGGACGGCGTGCTATTGGTCGCGTCGTGAATGACAGGATTGTTGTTCATTAGAGAGGGGAGGTGGGGGGATTGCAACGCGGCCTTATTGCGGTGTTTTTCCCCTTTGCGCCATAGAGTTATTTCCTGTAAAAAAAAATGATCCCACTTCTGATTTTCTACAAAATATGTATTTACCTGTTGTTTGAAGTATCGTCTGTCTTCTGTGTCCATAAGAACTAGGTTTAAAAAGTATCGGACTGAGAATTTTTTGTTTATATCTCTCATTGTTGGGGTCAAATCGTACCCCGCTAGAAATACCCTAATTGGTATACTTTCCCCTAAAATCATAAAAATGTAACTAGAAATATTTCAGACGTATATGAGGTGAATAAAAACCTCGAACGGGTGCTCCATCCATGATTTCGTATTTGGCGATCGTCTCATTTTCATTGAAAATATTGTTACCTAAAAATTTCATAATTTTATGTTGTTTTATGTTAAAATAAACACAATTTGAATTGCCCGCAAATCTGTCGAATTTTAGTGCGCAAGCGATGCGTCGATCGCGCATTAAAATTCAACAAATTTAGGGCGATTGCAAATTAACTATTTTTATTAATAACTCATGAACCACTCAACAGTTATAAATAAAAATTTGTATACACACGCACAATACCTCTCTAAATAATAAATTATATTTAAAATATTTTAACCGGAAGTGGTTTTCAAATTATTAAATAATTTGCTCATTTTTTATAAAATTGTAAATATCTCGGACACGGTTAGAGATATCGGGTTAAAATTTACACCAGTTGATTCAGCAAGGTTAAAACTAAATTTCATGAAATTTTTATTAACAACCGTGGAGCGGTTCAACAGATATTACATGATAAACTTGATCAAATCTATAGATGTCAGCAATTTTACAGCTCACCGCAAATCTGTTAAAATTTAGTGCGCAAGCGATGCGTCGATCGCGCATTAAAATTCAGCAAATTTAAGGCGAATCCAAATTAAGTATTTTTATTAATAACTCATGAACCACTCAACAGTTATAAATAAAAATTTGTATACACATGCACAATACCTCTCTAAATAATAAATTATATTTAAAATATTTTAACCGGAAGTGGTTTTTAAATTATTGAATAATTTGCTCAATTTTTATAAAATTGTAAATATCTCGGACACGGTTAGAGATATCGGGTTAAAATTTACACCAGTTGATTCAGCAAGGTTAAAACTATATTTCATGAAATTTTCATTAACAACCATGGAGTGGTTCAACAGATATTACATGATAAACTTGATCAAATCTATAGGTGTTAGTAATTTTGTATCTCACCGCAAATCTGTCGAATTTTAGTGCGCAAGCGACGCGTCGATCACGCATTAAAATTCAACAAATTTAGGGCGATTGCAAATTAACTATTTTTATTAATAACTCATGAACCACTCAACAGTTATAAATAAAAATTTGTATACACACGCACAATACCTCTCTAAATAATAAATTATATTTAAAATATTTTAACCGGAAGTGGTTTTCAAATTATTGAATAATTTGCTCATATTTTATAAAATTGTAAATATCTCGGACACGGTTAAAGATATCGGATTAAAATTTACACCAGTTGATTCAGCAAGGTTAAAACTATATTTCATGAAATTTTTATTAACAACCATGGAGTGGTTCAACAGATATTACATGATAAACTTGATCAAATCTATAGGTATCAGCAATTTTGTATCTCACCGCAAATCTGTCGAATTTTAGTGCGCAACCGATGCGTCGATCGCGCATTAAAATTCAGCAAATTTACGGCGAATGCAAATTAAGTTATTTGTTGTATTTGGGTAAAAATATCGGCGTAATTCATTCAGATTTCAACAAAAATTGGTATACACATGCGCAATACCTCTCTAAATAATAAATTTAAAATATTTTAACCGGAAGTGGTTGTCAAATGAATATTTACCCATTCCTGTAGTTTCTCGCTTGATTATGGCTATTTCCATATGTTTTATTTTTATTCGGACCAAAAGGAAATAAATTTTTCCTACAATTACATCTTTCAAATGGTATCTACAAAAATACATATTAAATAATTATTAATATTGTGTTATTCTAAATTAATTTTTATACTTGGATTTGTTATATTCGAATTCTATGTGAAGACAATCTTCAATACCGACTTCCATTTTTATCGAATTGTTCATTTCAGGATACGAACTTAGAGTATGGACAGCAATGTCTAACTCTTTCACCAAATCCGCTAAACGGCGTACGATTGTCACTTTTAGGAAATATCTGAAATAAAAACTAAGTAAATCTCGCTTTTATGTAAAATGGCTGGGTTTCTAACCTCAATCGAACATTACTGCCCGTATAAACTTCGAATGGTTTTTCGACACAGGCAAATTCAAAACGATAACTTGTATTCGCTATCATTTCACCAGGTCTGGCAAGCTCTTTCACCAAGCTGGTGAATTCGTGGTGATTTCCCCGATCGTAGAACAGCTCGATTTGCCCGATAAATTCGATTTTAATGCCTTGGTGTTCCAGTTTGCTTCCCGCCTTTCGTAAGCTAATATTCACCTGAAGATCAAACAATTTTTTTGTAGAGATCTGCTTTACCGACAGAGTCACAGACACAATGTAGTTCGAGCATTTTGGCGCTGTACACCAGCCGGATGTTTTTGAGACGTACACAATTTTTAACCTCATATTTCAGCTGTCAAATATATTTTCAAGACAAAAAATAAATGTTTTCGACTAATTATAAGTATGAATAAATGATTTTCAGTTAATTTTATGTGTTTCCTGTAAATTTCAGCTGAATTTATAACCAGTAAAAGCAATATATTTGACAGCTGTTTTACCGACAGAGTCACAATACGTCGTAGTTCGAGCATTTTGGCGCTGTAAACCACCCGGCCAGCCCAATGTTTTTGAGATGTACATGATTTTTAACCGCACTTTTCTGCTGTCAAACAAACATTTTCAACAAACTTTATAATGTATTTATGCCTAAATATATTTAAAAATATATCAAACAATATTTAATCCTGCTCTAATTAATAAATTTATGAATCTGTTTTACCGACAGAGTCTGTCATGTCAAACGTAGTTCGAGCATTTTGGCGCTGTACGCCAGCCGAATGTTTTTGAGACGTACACAATTTTTAACCTCATATTTCAGCTGTCAAATTTATTTTGAAGACAAAAAATAGATGTTTTCGACTAATTATAAGTATGAATAAATGATTTTCAGTTCATTTTATGTGTTTCCTGTAAATTTCAGATGAATTTATAACCAATAAAAGCAAAATATTTGACAGCTGTTTTACCGACAGAGTCACAATACGTCGTAGTTCGAGCATTTTGGCGCTGTAAACCACCCGGCCAGCCCAATGTTTTTGAGATGTACATGATTTTTAACCGCACTTTTCTGCTGTCAAACAAACATTTTTAACAAACTTTATAATGTATTTATGCCTAAATGCCCTAAATATAATTAAAAATATATCATACAATATTTAATCCTGTAATTAATAAATTTATTAATCTGTTTTACCGACAGAGTCTGTCATGTCAAACGTAGTTCGAGCATTTTGGGGCTGTACACCAGCCGAATGTTTTTGAGACGTACACAATTTTTAACCTCATATTTCAGCTGTCAAATATATTTTCAAGACAAAAAATAAATGTTTTCGACTAATTATAAGTATGAATAAATGATTTTGAGTTAATTTTATGTGTTTCCTGTAAATTTCAGACGAATTCATAACCAATAAAAGCATTAGATTCGAGAGCTGTTTTACCGACAGAGTCACAATGATACGTCGTAGTTCGCGCATTTTGGCGCTGTAAACCACCCGGCCAGCCCAATGTTTTTGAGATGTACATGATTTTTAACCACACTTTTCTGCTGTCAATCAAACATTTTCAACAAAATTTATATTATATTTATGCCTAAATGCCCTAAATATATTTAAAAATATATCAAACAATATTTAACCCTGTAATTAATAAATTGATGAATCTGTTTTATCGACTGAGTCTGTCATGTCAAACGTAGTTCGAACATTTTGGCGCTGTACGCCAGCCGAATGTTATTGAGATGTACACAATTTTTAACCTCATATTTCAGCTGTCAAATATATTTTCAAGACAAAAAATACATGTTTTCGACTAATTATAAGTATGAATAAATGATTTTCAGTTAATTTTGTGTTTCCTGTAAATTTCAGCCGAATTCATAACCAATAAAAGCAATAGATTCGAGAGCTGTTTTACCGACAGAGTCACAATGACACGACGTAGTTCGAGCATTTTGGCGCTGTAAACCACCCGGCCAGCCCAATGTTTTTAAGATGTACATGATTTTTAACCACACTTTTCTGCTGTCAATCAAACATTTTCAACAAAGTTTAAATATAAATAAATGATTTTCAGTTATTTTTATGTGTATCCTGTACATTTCAGCCAAATTCATAACCAAATAAAAGTTTTCATTATCAGAAATATTAAATTTTGCAGTTTAGATAAAAGCATTGAATTCGAGATCTGCTTTACCGACAGAGTCACAATGACACGACGTAGTTCGCGCATTTTGGCGCTGTAAACAGCCGAATGTTTTTGAGATGTACATGATTTTTAACCACACTTTTCTGCTGTCAAACAAATATTTTCAACAAAGTTTAAGTATAAATAAATGATTTTCAGTTACTTTTTATGTTTCCTGTAAATTTCAGACAAATACATAACCAAATAAAAGTTTTGATAATCATAGAAATATTAATTTATCATTATATTATTTTGTTTTGAATGAGATAAAAATGATTCACTATATATATAAAAATAATGGGATCAAATTCCAACGACCTTGAATGAGTAAAAAAATACGCAAAACTTTCTCATATTTTCTAACAATAATATAAAAAACTGAAAGAACTTACCTGCCCTGAAACTGTTTCCCCATCATAATACAACAATAAACGTTCTTTCTTGCCGTCTTCCGTCTTAATTTCGGCCGTTTTCCTCGTATCTGCCCCATCGAGACGTATGTCTATATCAGCCGTCTGCCCAAACCCGAAAAAACTCTACCAAATTAAAAAAAAACATGTTTGATACGTCACAAAATTGATAAACAATTAATTAATTTAACATTGAAACACATTAAAACGAATCAGAAATGATAATTGAATTGAATAAATTGAATTTAGAACATTTAAAAGTCAAAATGTTAACCTGTCATTTACGTCAAAAAGTTACAAGTTAATTAAAGAAAATTTAAACATAGTAGATTATAATTTTAAGTAACATATGCCTTAAAAACAATAAAATTAACAGTTGTGCAAGAAATTATTAACAAAAAAGTTGTAAAACTTATAAAAACGTAACCACCTACCGATTTTCTAAACAGTAAACTTACCATTATAACGAGTTCGTTACACAAAAATTCCTTCACAATATAAAAGAAAATAATATTTATATGTAGAAACACAGCTATAACTTATATAAAACACAATACATCAACATTTTTTAATAAAAAATACGTCGACTATTCAACATTAGATTTTATAGGTAATTCAAAATGGCCGACAAAGTGTGCGTTCATACAGTACAAATCATTATTTTGACGTAAGTACGTGTTCATATAACTTTACAAAATTTCAACATTATTTTGTGAAATTCCTAAGGACTTTTTGACACTTTTAAAATATTAATATATCAAATCAACCCGTCAGAGTTTATTTTTGTAATAATTAACACATTATCTTTCACCGAATTTGAGATATTGTTCGGTTTTTAACCTCACATTTTTAGACAAAAATGTACAAATTTTGACCTCTTTTATAACGAAATTATACAAATCAACCTTCGAAAGTTCATTTTTGCAAAAATAAACACTGTATTTTTAACCGAAATCGTGGTATTGACTGATTTTTAACCCCACATTTTTAGCCATAAATGTACAAACTTTGAACCCGGATTTAAGAAGTTTTTAACTGAAAATTTAACCACTTTTATATTGGAAATATACAAATCAACCCTCTAAAATTCATTTCTGCAAAAATAAACATTCTATTTTTAACCGAAATCGTGATATTGATCGATTTGTAACCTCACATTTTTAGCAAAAATGAACGAATTTTGAACCCGGATTTAAGAAGTTTTTAACCGAAAATTTAACCACTTTTATATTATAAATATACAAATCAACCCTCTAAAGTTCATTTTTACAAAAATAACGGGCCTATCATTAACTGAAATCATGAAATTGAACCATTTTTGGTCGAAACTGAATCGCAAATTTCACCGCAAATCTGTCGAATTTTAGTGCGCAATCGACGCATCAGTCGCGCATTAAAATTCAGCAAATTTAGGGCGTTTGCAATTTAAGTATTTTATTAATAACTCATGAACCACTCAACAGTTTTAAATAAAAATTTGCATACACATGTACAATACCTTCCTAAATAATAATTTTAACCTGAAATATTTTCACCGGAAGTGGTTTTCAAATTATTGATTAATTTGTAGTTGTAGATTTTTACCGGGCTCATTTTTTATAAAATTGTAAATATCTCGGACACGGTTAGAGATATCGGGTTAAAATTTACACAGGTTGATTCAGCAAGGTTGAAACTATATTGCATGAAATTTTTATTAACAACCGTTGAGGGGTTCAGTAGATATTAAATGATAAACTTGATGAAATATATTGGTAGTTCACCGCAAATCTGTCGAATTTTAGTGCGCAATCGACGTGTCGATCGCGCATTAAAATTCAGCAAATTTAGGGCGAATTTTGAGACAGCCGGGAATGATTTTTTTGGGGCCTACAGCCAAAAAACAACAAAAGTTTTCATAATGTTTTATTAAAATATCAAAAACCAAATTTGTCATTACACTTTTTGTATACAATTGCACAATTTTAACAATAAAATTCACAACAATTTTGGTAAATTTGTATAAAATTGTACATATTTGGTCGAAAATGTTACTAATCTAATCTAAGCCACACTTATATATCAATTAAAAATCTAAAAACTATGGAATGTTAGTTGGCAAAAATCACTTTTCAGGTTATGTTTTTCACTTTTTGTAAAACAAGCATAAATTAAAATGAGTTTTTGTTACATTTCGACGTATATAAGTGTGGCGGATAAACTCTATTTTATAAATCGACAAATATTATACACTAATCTGGTAAAGTTAGAAATTATGTCATTTTTACCAAAAACACAACAAATTACAAATATATATTAAGTAAATATATTATAAACATATTTAGTGGCGGGCTTTTCACGTTTTCACAAGCAACAATGAATAAAATGGCGGATTTTAATTCGACTGATCCCACTTCTGATTTTTTACGCAACAATTTTGAAAGCAATAAAATTAATTTTAAGCAAAAACATTTAAAATAGAATCAAGTTCCGCCATTTGATTCTAGTTCTGATGCCCGCCACCAGATAGCGCCCTATTTTAGTAAACTTTGAGTTGATGTTTATCGTCGAAACCGGCGCTATGCCCCGCGTTTCTAACGATGAACGAAGCGCCGTCATAGTGCATTCGGCGCTCCCCTCGACGGACGAAAAGATGCCTAGTTTGGCCCATCGATCCAGTGCAGTGTAAAAATGGCGACGACACAGACGCCGAACCATTTGTCGGCGACGTTCGGAGGGAGAATTTGTTACTGTTGCGTCCGACGCTGTTTAAATACAAATTAATGTTTTCAGAGCGTAAAACATAGTAAAAATGTGACAAACCGAACTAATCCGTCGCTGGTTTGAGAAATTCTAATATTATTAATGATCCAGTTGTTTGTTCCGTCGTCCGTGGTCCAATGATTAGCGGTTTGGACCAATTGTAAAGCCTCTTGAATATTACCGGCGGTATGACGCGATTCTCTGTGGATTATATTATGTCAAAATATTTTGTTGGGCCTTAAATGTTTTTTTTACCCGTAGAATACTTGAAGGGAAAAGTCTTGACTCAAATCGGAAAAGTTGTCGGTGGTGGTTCTGGTTCCGGCCGAATCCACCAAATATACTAGGGCGCATTGGTCGCTAGTGAACGACACGCCCTTATACCACATTTTAGCGTATCTAAATTTTTTTTATTTTTAGTTTAGAACATTAAGCCGTAATGATTTGGCAGAAATTTTCAACAAATTATTTTTTTTTTGTATATAAGACCTAGATACAACCCTTGAGGGACACCTTTTGTTGTAATTTCTAAGAACTAGTTTATATTTTATAATTTGGTCGGACATTTTCAACAAACTACATTTTTTTTGTATATAAGGCCCAGATACAAGCCTTGAGGCACCCCTTTTGTTGTAATTTTTAAAAACTAATGTATATTTTATAATTTGACCCAAATCCATAATAAATTGGTCGGATATTTTCAACAAACTACAAATTTTTTTGTATATAAGACCTAGATACATGCCTTGAGGCATCCCTTTTGTTGTAATTTCTAACAACTAGTTTATATTTTATAATTCGACCCAAACCCATAATAAATTGGTCGGATATTTCCACAAATTACAATTTTTTTTGTATATAAGACCTAGATACAAGCCTTGAGGCACCCCTTTTGTAGTAATTTTTAACAAGTAGTGTATATTTTATAATTCGACCCAAACCCATAATAAATTGGTCGGATATTTTCACAAATTACATTTTTTTTTGTATATAAGACCTGGATACAAGCCTTGCGGCATCCCTTTTGTTGTAATTTCTAATAACTAGTGTATATTTTTACAATTTCACTCAAACCCATAATAAATTGGTCGGACATTTTCACAAATTACAAATTTATTTTGTATATAAGACCTAGATACACTCCTTGCGGCACCCCTTTTGTTGTAATTTTGTAACAGCAAGTGTATATTTTATAATTTGACCCAAATCCGTAATAATTTGTTTGGACATTTTCCCAAATTACTATTTTTTTGTATATAAGGCCTGGATACAAGCCTTGAGGCACCCCTTTAGTTGTAATTTCTAACAACTAGTTTATAGTTTATAATTTGACCCCCCAAAATACTTTGGTCGGACATTTTTAATAAATTACAAATTTATTTGGTATATAAGACCTGGATACATGCCTTGAGGCATCCCTTTTGTTGTAATTTTTAACAACTAGTGTATATTTTATTATTTGACCCAAACCCATAATAGTTTCGTCTCTAATTTTTAGCCACAAATGTACAATTTTTGAACCCGGATTTGAGAAGTTTTTAACCGAAAATTTAACCATTTTTATATTGGAAATACACAAATCAACCCTCTACAGTTCATTTTTACACAAATAAAGACCCTATCGTTAACTGAAATCGTGAAATTGACTCATTTTGGCCGAAACTGAACTGTTTGGAATATCTTCAAATTTCACCGCAAATCTGTTGAATTTTAGTGCGCAATCGACGCATCGGTCGCGCATTAAAATTCAGCAAATTTAGGGCGATTGCAAATTAAGTATTTTGTTAATAACTCATGATCCACTCAACAGTTATAAATAAAAATTTGTATACACATGTACAATACCTTCCTAAATAATAATTTTAACCGGAAATATTTTCACCGGAAGTGGTTGTCAAATTATTGAATAATTTGTAGTTGTAGATTTTTACCGGGCTCATTTTTTATAAAATTATTAATATCTCGAAAACGGTTAGAGATATCGGGTTAAAATTTACACCGGTTGATTCAGCATGGTTGAAACTATATTGCATGAAATTATTATTAACAACCGTGGAGTGGTTCAACAGATATTAAATGATAAACTTGATCAAATATATTGGTGTCAGCAACTTTTGCATCTCACCGCAAATCTGTCGAATTTTAGTGCGCAATTTACGCAATTTCTAACAACTATGTATGTATATTTTGTAATTTGACCCAAACCCATAATAAATTGGTCGGATATTTTAAATAAACTACATTTTTTTGTATATAAGGCCTGGATACAAGCCTTGCGGCATGCCTTTTGTTGTAATTTCTAACAATTAGTGTTTATTATATAATTTGTTGAAAATTTGGGCGCATAATTTGATCTTACTTGTTATTGTTACCGTGTGTATCATATGCTAATATTTCGACGCGTGATCCATATTGGAAGACGCGTCCATTTGGGTGCAACAATGCAGAAGAACTGCCAGACGCAGAAAGCGCCATTACGATATTGTTCTTGTAATTTATAATACGAATTGCGCGGTCCATTGTCATATCAATTCTAAACAAAATATGTATCACAATGTTTCATTTAATAATAAAAACACTTTTTAAACTAACCTCACTCTGTCATGTAACCTCAAAGTAATAATTCCGTGCGAAGTTACAGTCGCGCCGGCGTATCCTACACCAATGTCCGTCAGATCGTGTTCCCGCCAGTTTTCCTGTATTGTCAAATTGCAAATAGTTTTTAATATCAACAAATAACGACGAAACACTGACGAATATCGCGAATATAAGTCACTTTTATTATAAAAACACATTTTTCTTTAACTGAAAACTCGTATGAATAAACAAAATGGCGTCAATTCTTACGCGCACGCGCTCACTAACTAGATTGTTTGAATGTCAACGGCCATTTTGACGCATGCGCTATATTTCAAAATTAAGGAAAAGAAAAAAACTCACAGTATACGGATCTTCAATAAAATAACTCTTAACAATATTTCTACTCATCCATGATGTGTTGGGAACAGACGCGCTCCCCTCCACAAACTTTAAATCTCTCGGATTTATTTCATCTTTGATTATATTTGAATGAGTAGTAAATAAACTACGACTACGAGGCCTTTCTTTTTTCCCCATTTTCTGGCTGTCCAGATAATCAAAAGTACGTGGTTCTGTAAAATAAACACGAAATAAACATCAATAAGAGAAATGTCAAATATACAATACAAACAAATATATTTGAATTTAGGTATCAAAATGTTGAGTAATAAACGTCCTACCTTTCATTAAAAACCGCTTTCCTTCGATCTTTTCCACTTTCTGCATTATAACACGTTTACTCTACGAAGAAAATCGTTTCAAATGTTGAAAAAATCAGCAAGCGATTGTTTCATAAATAGTGTGATTTTCATTCCCGCGTTTTTGTTTAGACGATTGGCAACATTGCGTATATTTGTGTATTGGCAACAATTCAAATGAAAATATTTGTTTTTTTATTCAATTTTACATGTATTTATACTTAAACTTAGTTCATTTTATTAAAAAATATTTGTTTGTAAAATTAAATGTAAAAAATATTAATTTTAGTGCATAACATTTGGTATGACATCAGCGCCAAAATGTTCGAACTATGTTCGACACGATGACTGTGTCGGTAAAACAGTTTAATAATATGATTTTAATGATATATTAAGTATATTTAGTGCATAATAACTCAATAAATTAATAATTATTGATATTAATCAATAATTATTAATTTATTGAACTATTTATGCATTAAATATACTTAATATATTTTAATCATATTTATTATTAAACTGTTTTACCGACAGTGTCATCGTGTCGAACATAATCGACCATTTTGGCTGCAAATAATAATATTAAAGTTATTTGCTTAATTTAATATCAATAATTATTAATTTATTGAACTATTTATGCATTAAATGTACTTAATATATTTTAATCGTATTTATTACTAAACTGTTTTACCGACAGAGTCATCGTGTCGAACATATTTCGACCATTTTGGCTGCAAATAATAATATTAAAGTTATTTGCTCAATTTAATATCAATAATTATTAATTTATTGAATTATTTATGCATTAAATATACTTAATATATTTTAATCGTATTTATTATTAAACTGTCTTACCGACAGAGTCATCGTGTCGAACATATTTCGACCATTTTGGCTGCAAATAATAATATTAAAGTTATTTGCTTAATTAAATATCAATAATTATTAATTTATTAAACTATTTATGTATTAAATATACTTAATATATTTTATTCGCATTTATTATTAAACTGTTTTACCGACAGAGTCATCGTGTCGAACATATTCGACCATTTTGGCTGCAAATAATAATATTAAAGTTATTTGCTTAATTTAATATCAATAATTATTAATTTATTGAACTATTTATGCATTAAATATACTGAATATATTTTAATCGTATTTATTATTAAACTGTCTTACCGACAGAGTTATCGTCTCGAATATAGTTCGACCATTTTGGCGCTGATGTCATACCCAATGTTATGCAGGTTGAATAGTACATATTAACCTGAAATTTAGCCATCAAACTAATATTTTTGATTAAAAATTAGTGTTTAAGATTAATTTTGAATGAAAATAAATGATTTTCAGTTAGTTTTATGTGTTTTCTGTAAATTTCAGCAAGATTAGTCATCAAATAAAAGTTTGGAGTTTTAGAAAAATCGCCGCGTATTCGAAACGAATTGACAGGTCAGAAATATTTAAATAAAACTTATTTTAAATAATTTTAAGCGGTGAAAATGTATATAATTATGTTTTAAACACCATAGAATACGTTTTTAATATTAATTTTTATGTATTTCAAAAAATAAATTATGAGGAATAGAAAATTTTGTAACTGAATTCAGGGTTATGTAACACCAAAATAAATCCTTTTCAAGAGTCTGAAATATATTGAAAATGTCCTGAAATGAATAAAAAAAACAATAGGTAGGTATGTATTTCATTTTATTATTAATTCTTAATACAAATTTTTAATTGTAGAAGACTAGAAATATGTGAAATATTAAACAAATGAAATTGTAATTATTTTATATTATTCATAAATATTAATCACCAATAAAAAAAATAAAAATAAAACAATTTTGAGCAGCAAAAAAAATATTTAAAAAAATTAAGTATCTTTGCATATTTTGGCAGCCATTTCTGCCAATGGTTCGAGTTCTTTGGAACTAACTAAATCAAATTCGGTTACAAAATAATAAAAATGCTTGTAACAAGTATTGACATGAGCCTCCTGTAAAAAAATAAATATAATTATCAGTTTTTAAACCCCGTAGAACACGAATTTCGTGTTGTTTTGACGATAATTTAAACCGTTGAGGAGTTTTGAGCAAAAATATCGACCCTGTTTTCCGGAATTCCTAAGGCCGTTTTGACACTTTAAAATATTGATTTATATGAAATAAACCCTCTAGAGTTCATTTTTGCAAAAATTAACACATTATCTTTCACCAAATTCGAGATATTGTTCGATTTATAACCTCACATTTTTAGTCAAAAATGTATAAACAGAAATATTTAAAAACCACCCAAAACTGGGTAGAGAGAAAATTTTCGACTTCACCATTCAATTCTCCATAGTTTGTTTCATAAGTATACCAATTTTTATATTTTTTTGTTGAATGGTATACAAATAAACACAATCTGAATTCACCGAAGATTTGTCGAATTTTAGTGCGCAAGCGATGCGTCGGTCGCGCATTAAAATCTCACATTTTTAGCCAAAATGTACAATGTTTGAACCCGGTTTTGAAAGGTTTTTAAGCGGAAATTTAACCACTTTTATACCGGAAGTATACAAATCAACCCTCTAAAATTCATTTTTGAAAAAATAAACACTGTATCTTTAACCAAAATTGAGATATTGACAGATTTTTAACCTCACTTTTTTAGCCTAAAATGTACAAGTTTTGAACCCGGTTTTGAGACATTTTTAACCGGAAATTTAACCACTTTTATACCGGAAATGTACAAATCAACCCTCGAAAATTCATTTTTGAAACAATAAACACTGTATCTTTAACCAAAATTGAGATATTGAACCATTTTTGTCGGCCGGAACTGAACATGAAAAACATACATTTTTAGGGGTTCACAACTCCTGAACTGTTTAAAAACCGTGTTGTACGAGGTTAAAAAACTTACTGCAGCTATAGTGACAACATTTTGAAAATGATGTATGTACACATGTACAAAAACCCGATGTAGCCTAGCTAAAATTTTGCTACAATGCGCTGCAAAATTTTTTGGAAATGGTTGATGTGAATTACATGGAAAAAGGGCTTGATTGTTAATTTGACCTTCAACCCAATCCATTAAGAGAGAGATATATTGATTTGCCGGAAGGGCCGTTGGCTTTTTAAACCTAAAAATAATTATAAACAAAAATCCAACCGTTTTAAAAATATTACCTGTCGCCGTCTGCCCAGAGATATTCGAATCTGGGCCCCCCAGACATCGTAGGGCATGAGTTTTCACTACAATATTCTGATATAGTGCCATAGATTAAATTTATTCGATTGAAAAAATCCACAACTAAAAAATAATACAATTATTGCGTTTTGAGGTTAGCAAAATCTTTTGGGCTTACCGTGAACAGCGATCCAATCGTTCAAATCTTCCCCCGGGGGCAATTTTACTGCAGATCTTAAATTTATTCCGGAATTAAGACTAGCGCAAGCTTGTTTGTGCAAACTATATCTTATTGTTCCGTGTGCAAATTTTTTTTTGGGCCGAAATGTCTGAAACAACTCTTTATATAAAAATAAAGCTTAAATACGGAAAATATATTTTTTTGAATGTTTTATATGAGTGGCGGAAATAAAATATTTTGTACTTACTTTTCCTTTTTGAAAAAATTCCAAAAAACTAGTCATATTGAAGAATAAATAGAACCTAACCTATTTAATATCTGAAATTAGAAATAAATGTTAAGTAATAATAACTAACAATAAATAATAATATACTTAAAAATCGAAGAACGTGTTATCAAATATTAAATATTAGTTTTACGAGACATATCCGGTAAAATTTTTATAGAACTACGATAACTAAATATAAACACACGTAAGAATATTATATTATCTTTTATTTATCTGCTACGTAATAAATATAATATATAAATAAACGTGAGTAATATTTAAATATCGATAAAAGCAAATTTTGACACCTGTCACACTATAATCCAAAGTACCAACCTAAAAAATGTCCCTATGGAATTGAAAATAGCAATGTTTGTCCCTAGATTTTGCCGCGTTTTTATGTCGGTTGACAAAATCGATTTTTCACTCCCTATAGCTTCAAAAACAGCACTGCAACCACTCTACTGTTAAATATATCGTACAAACTCATGCAGATTTCAATTCTACTATGTTTTTTTCATATGTATATCAAATTTAATCAAAATCCGTCCATTGGTTCACGAATGATTCAAAAATGAATAAAACACTAGTAACATAACCTCAAAAACCGCACTATAACCACTCTACTGTTAAATATATCGTAGAAATTCATGCAGATTTGAAATCTGCGATGTTTTTTACATATGTATACCAAATTTCATCTAAATCTATCCATTGGTTCAGGAATGATTCAAAAATAGATAAAACACTAGTAACATAGCCTCAAAAACCGCACTGCAACCACTCTACTGTTAAATATATCGTAGAAATTCATGCAGATTTGAATTTTACGATGTTTTTTACATATGTATATCAAATTTAATCAAAATCCATCCATTGGTTCAGGAATGATTCAAAAATAAATAAAATATTAGTAAAATAGCCTCAAAAACCGCACTGCAACCACTCTACTGTTAAATATATCGCCCAAATTCATACAGATTTGAATTCTACGATGTTTTTTTCATATGTATATCAAATTTCATCAAAATCCATCCATTGGTTCAGGAATGATTCAAAAATAAATAAAACACTAGTAACATAGCCTCAAAAACCGCACTATAACCACTCTACTGTTAAATATATCGCCCTAATTCATGCAGATTTGAACTCTGCCATATTTTTTCTATATGTATTTCAAATTTCATCAAAATCCATCCACTGGTTCAAGAGTAATTCAAAAATAGATAAAATATTAGTAAAACAACCTGAAAAACCGCACTGCAACCACTCAACCGTTAAATATATCGCCCAAATTCATGCAGATTTGAATTCCGCGAAGTTTTTTCCCTATATATACCAAATTTCATCAAAATCCGTCCACTAGTTCAAGAGTTATTCAAAAATAGGTTAACTTACCCCCATTTGCAAAATTCAAATTATTTCATAACTTTTTCACAAAAATTTTGGTTTCCAACCTCACTTTTTTTTCAAAATACATTAACTATATTAAATAAAACATGACATCTCACTTACCTGGTATGTAAATCTAAGTTTAAACGTATATTTTAAGGTTTTATATAGTTTTCAAAAATGTTATAACGATTTAAAGAGTATTTAACGTATAAAGTTTTCATTTTATCTGTCAAATCGTATTGTTTTACGGCGTTTGACAGCTGATCACGTCAGCCATCTTGGCATTTTCGCGCTCTTTTATTCTCCCACATTATAGGGATTTTAAGCATAATTTTTTTTGTGTTTAAAATATAGGGTTATAATTATATAAATATATTAATTGTGAGACATATTTTCTATGCAGAATTTTCCGTAGAATACGAATATGATGTTTAATTAATCACTGGATTAATGATTTATCAATTAATTAATGTCTTTTAATCACAGGTATGACATTGTAACAAGAAAAAATAATTTGTATAGGTTACAGACAAGGTACGTACATAAAATTTGATACTAAGATAAATAAAGTTATGCAGATTACATATTTTATAGTTTTAAGGGTGTGCTTACACCCAATTTTAAGGTAAGTGACTGTGAACATAACCTATTTAAGATATGGACAAACTATTAGATATTTGGTTGTATATGTATTGTAATTTATTTATATTTAGTTGTAAAATAAAAAGACTTTCCCTAGTGTTTTAAACAATTTGAGTGATATTTTATAACCTAGAATTACGACAAAAAGTGTACGACTTTTAGGTTATGTTTCGTTCATCACTGCACAGTTTCTAAAAGGATTTAAACAGGAATACATAAACAATTTCACTGAAATAATCGTTTATTGAACATAAAATACATTAGGACAATAATAAACACTTAAAACAAATAAAATATTAACATACCGTCTAAAAGTTTTGTTTCGCGATGACACTTCATTTTCACTTGCACATAACTCCTTAACGAATAAATATATATTTATTTGGAGCACAAAATCAGATTCCTTGACGTTTAAAATATAAATTCACTCATTTTCACCGCTTAAAACTATTTGGTTTAAGAATCTGAAAACATTTTCACAAATTGTGACGTGCGTGAGGTTATGACAACAAAAATAATTTGTATAGGTTACAAACGATGTATGCACATAAAATTTGATATTTAAAGTAAATAAAGTATGCAGATTATATATTTTATAGTTTTATTATTATTTTAAATTCATTTAAAATAAAATTGTGGTGGGAAATTCCAAGCAATTCATGTGTTAGTGCTGCCATCTTGCAAACATCTACTGTTAAACTTCAGAGGTTAAGACAAGTCAAACTTCACTTCATTTAACGTATTTTGTTTGTAAAATTAAAAGTAGTGTCTGTCAAATAACAATGTATGACCCAAAAATGCCATATATAAACGTTAATAATTAAATGATAGTGTTAAATTTGCTGAAGATAGTGGAAAACTTGGCGATTTTGTTATAATCTAATCAGCGTTTAATCTAATTGTGCTTTTGCAACGGTCTGAAATTATTATAAATGCTATCGAAGACAATAAGAAAATTAGGTTTTCAGCAGTGTTTTACGTAAATAATGGCTGAAAATTTAAAAAAGAAGCCCGTTAAAGGCATTCTGAAGAATTCCAAGAGTTTCGACCAACAAGATCATCATAAACAAAGGTATGTTTGCATTTTTATGAATTACTCATCCTTTATAAATAAATAGGGTTTAATTTCCGCTGACCTTCCATACAAATAGGTTAGATTTTATAACCTTAATCTGTCATGTTTTGAATAAAGTAATTACTCTAATTTACGACCTTGATATGTGATTTATTTTTGTCAATTAGGTATGTTTCAATTGATGATTGTTAAATTGTACTTTAAATAAAACAATTACCGGGTCCCCACTACTCGTTTTTAATATATTTACAATGGGCTCGTCCAAGTTTTAATTATTGTAACCTCAATATTTGTCATTGTTGTAATCAGTTGGAAAATACGAGTGTAAATGTTGGTTACTTTTTAATATCAACTAAGTTTGTTTTAATTATTGTAATCAATCCTGCCATTGTTGTAATAAATACTGCCAACTGCCATTGTTGTTGTAATCAATACGGCCAACTGCCATTGTTGTAATCAATACTGGCATTGTTGTAATGAATACTGCCAACTGCCATTGTTGCTGTAATCAATACTGCCAACTGCCATTGTTGTAATCAATACGGCCAACTGACATTGTTGTTGTAATCAATACTACCAACTGCCATTGTTGTTGAAATCAATGCTGCCAACTGCCATTGTTGTTGTAATCAATCAATACTGCCATTGTTGTTGAAATCAATACTGCCATTGTTGTAATCAATACTGCCATTGTCGTTGTAATCAATTAATCAATACTGCCATTGTTGTAATCAATACTGCCAACTGCCATTGTTGTTGTAATCAATACTGCCATTGTTGTTGCAATCAATACTGCCATTGTTGTTGCAATCAATACTGCCAACTGCCATTGTTGTAATCAATACTGCCATTGTTGTAATCAATCCTGCCATTGTTGTAATCAATACTGCCATTGTTGAAATCAATCCTGCCATTGTTGTAATCAATACTGCCATTGTTGTTGTAATCAATTAATCAATACTGCCATTGTTGTTGTAATCAATACTGCCAACTGCCATTGTTGTAATCAATCCTGCCATTGTTGTAATCAATACTGCCATTGTTGTTGTAATCAATTAATCAATACTGCCATTCTTGTAATCAATACTGCCATTGTTGTTGTAATCAATACTGCCATTGTTGTAATCAATTAATACTGCCATTGTTGTTGTAATCAATCAATACTGCCATTGTTGTTGTAATCAATACTGCCATTGTTGTTGTAATCAATTAATCAATACTGCCATTCTTGTAATCAATACTGCCATTGTTGTTGTAATCAATACTGCCATTGTTGTAATCAATTAATACTGCCATTGTTGTTGTAATCAATCAATACTGCCATTGTTGTTGTAATCAATTAATCAATACTGCCATTGTTGTTGTAATCAACACTGCCATTGTTGTTGTAATCAATACGTATTGTTTTCAACAATTATCGTACAATAATGGTAACGTATGTCGGTTCTCTCTATTTATGGCGGAGTGACGCTGACGTCACAACTTTCGCGCCAAAACTTTAATATTAATTTAAGGCGTTATTAAGCAAAATTTTAAGGAAATGATAAATTTTGAACATTATGAAAACATTTTAAAAATAATCAAAACAAAGAATTATGCATTTTTTTTGTAGGAGGGGAGGAAGCAAAGAAACAAAATGGGATGAAATGAACATAATTGCAACTCTCCATCCCGCAGATAAAGATTACGGTCATATGAAAATAGATGAGCCTAAAACTCCATATAATTATGATATGCCGGACTCTAGTCGGGCAACTGACATCGACCCAAACGATTTAGCTGAAAAGTAAGTGATCGCAAATCCTAAACTCTTTGAAATATCTTCAAATTAACAATAAAATCGCGTGGAAAATTCAGCGCTGGTAAATTCATCGCGGGGAAAATTCAGCGTTGCCAAATTCATCGCGGGGAAAATTCAGCGTTGCCAAATTCATCGCGGGGAAAATTCAGCGTTGCCAAATTGATCGCCGGAAAATTTACCAGCGATGAATTTTCCGGGAACCCTAAAATCGTGTTGTACGGGGTTCAAATATGAATATATTTAAAAGTCTTATTATTCCTACTACAGATTAAAAAGTGATAAGCCCCCAAAGGCGTTGAGGGAATCGGACGAAGAAGACGACGAAGAAGACGATATGACACCAGAAGAAAAAGGTAAGTAGTCATAATTTATCCAAAAACCACAATTTTAATGCATTCGGAGCTGTTCGGCAACTTTATAGCCCTAGGGCGATAAAAACCAAACACGTGAATTTGATTTTAAAAACGCAATACACATTTTCTAGCACTAAAAAAAGAATTCGAAATGAAACGAAAAGCTCATTATAACGAATACTACGCCGTAAAACTAGCTCGTAAGTTGCTAGAGGAAGAAGATGATGACGATGACGAGGAAGAAGAAAAAGCACATGCTGGGTCTAGTAAAAAGTCAACAAAAAAATAATTCTACCTGTAATATTATTTATACAAATTATAATTTTATTTTTTAAGTTGTGTAAGATTATTTTGTATAAGGAAGCTTTACAAAAATATGAGCTTTCTTTTTGTGCCAATTCATTTCTGGTTTAGACAATAGATTAATATTAATTAATAAATTTATTAATTGCAATAATAAACGCTTAAAATGTTTAGATCGAATAAATGTATATGTTAATAAATTATTAAAACAAGTTGTACAAATATTTGAGTATATTTTGTGCCATTAAAATATAAATAAATTGAAAATAAATACCCCGCAAATTTATCTTGTCAAATGCCGGCAAGCGATGCGTCAGTTGCCGACAAAAAAATCATAAAGTTACGGCAAATACAAAAAGAAAAAATCGACCCTAACTAATGCTTAATTCATTTTTGGGCCGAAAACATTCATAAATTTACGGCAAATCCATTTTTTAATAATTTGGAAGATAGAAAAATCGTCACTCAAATACAAACAAACAGACAGACATGATTATAAAACTACTAAAATCGTATTCTAGAGACCCTGACTCATGCTTAATTCATTTTTGGGCCGAAAACATTCATAAATTTACGGCGAATACATTTTTTAATAATTTTGAAGACAAAAAATCGGCACATAAATACAAAAAGACAGACAGACATGATTGTAAAACTAGTAAAATCGTATTCTAGGGTCCTTAACACATGCTTTATTCATTTTTGGGCCGAAAAACATTCATAAATTTACGGCAAATCCATTTTTTAATAATTTGGAAGACAGAAAAAAATCGTCACACAAATACAAACTGACAGACAGACATGAACGTAAAAATAGTAAAATCGCATTCTAGGGGCCCTAAAACATGCTTTATTCATTTTTGGACCGAAAATATTACCAATGGTATAATAAAAAATACCCCGCAAATTTACTTTGCAAAATGCCGGCAAGCGATGCGTCACTTGCCGACAAAAAAATCATGAATTTGCGGCAAATACATCTTTTAATAATTTGGAAAAATCGTCACATAAATACAGACAGACAGACATGATTGTAAAACTAATAAAATCGTATTCTAGGGACCCTAAAACATGCTTTATTCATTTTTGGGCCGAAAATATTACCAATGGTATAATAAAAAATACCCCGCAAATTTGTTTTGAAAAATGCCGGCAAGCGATGCGTCAGTTGCCGACAAAAAAAATCATAAATTTACGGTAAATACATCTTTTAATAATTTTGAAAAATCGTTACAGAATTACAAACAGACAGACAGACAAGATTGTAAAAATAGTAAAATTGTATTCTAGGGGCCCTAAAACATGCTTTACTCATTTTTGAACCGAAAATATTACCAATGGTATAATAAAAAATACCCCGCAAATTTGTTTTGTAAAATGCCGGCAAGCGATGCGTCACTTGCCGACAAAAAAAAATCATAAATTTGCGGCAAATACATCTTTTAATAATTTTGAAAAATCGTTACAGAATTACAAACAGACAGACAGACAAGATTGTAAAACTAATAAAATTGTATTCTAGGGACCCTAAAACATGCTTTATTCATTTTTTTCACCAAAAACATTCAGAAATTTACGCCAAATAATTTTTTTAATAATTTGGAAGACAAAGAAAAAATACAGACAGGATTGCAAAATTAGTAAAATCGTATTCTAGGGGCCCTAAAACATACTTTATTCAATTTTGGGCCGAAAATATTACCAATGGTATAATAAAAAATACCCCGCAAATTTGTTTTGTAAAATGCCGGCAAGCGTTGCGTCACTTGCCGACAAAAAAATTCATAAATTTGCGGCAAATACATCTTTTAATAATTTGGAAAAATCGTTACAAAAATACAAACAGACAGACAGACAAGATTGTAAAAATAGTAAAATTGTATTCTAGGGGCCCTAAAACATGCTTTATTCATTTTTGGACCGAAAATATTACCAATGGTATAATAAAAAATACCCCGCAAATTTGCTTTGTAAAATGCCGGCAAGCGATGCGTCACTTGCCGACAAAAAAATCACAAATTTACGGTGATACATTTATGAATATTTTTTACGTTTTTCAATGAAAATAAACAAAAATTGGCACAAGGTAAGTTCAGGATCTGAAGTTTTGGACACTGTGGAGACAAGGTAAGAAAAAATAAATAAAATTAGTCGTATTTTCATAATATTTTTTTAAAGGTAAATACTGTATTACAATGTATATAATAATTATATGCTCATATCTAAAACTAGACTAATGTCGGTATAGTATCGGTTCACGTCACATAAGCGCACTATGTCAACTAGAAAAATATAATATTACATATTGTTGTATATATCCTAACCTTACTTCTTATGTATATTATAATAGATGGCACTTATAACATTGAGTTATATTAGATAACGGTCTTACATACTTCTTATCAAATATACACTACGTTAACTTTACAAATCAGGAGATACGTAAAACACTACAATTAAAGTAAAATACAAATAATAAGACGCATAAAAAACTCAATAATAACCTAACGCACAAAAATCACAGCGAGTTTTGTGTGTTGTGATATTTATCCAGCGTTTCATATATTAATAATAAAATAGATATTCAACCAATATTAAATTATTAAGTATTACAAAATTTTACGCATGGATGTTACATTAAAAAAATTGTTGAATATATATAAATAATACAATCTAAATTGGTTGAAAATTTTAAACGTTTTAAATTATTTTAAAATAATACCAAATTGTTAAAAAGTATTTAAAATAAATCTAAATAAGTTTTAAGTTGTTTAAAATAAATTCCAAATATAATAAATTATATTCAAAACAGTTGACAGTCATAAACTTATTTCAAACAATTGACAAATCTGTTTAAAATAATTCTAAACTATTTCATTTAATTTTAAAATATTCAAAACATAGATAGAGATAGAAATTTTTCGACTTAACCATTCAATTCTACGGACTTTATTACCTATGTATACCAAATTTCATATTTTTTTGTTGAATGGTTTTTAAATAAACACAATTTAAAAATTCACCGCAAATCTGTAAAAATTTTAGTGCGCAATCGACGCGTCGATCGCGCACTAAAATTCAGCAAATTTAGGGCGAATGTTATCTTTAAAAATATTTAAATAAAACTTAGTCCAGACGGCTTTAAGATTTGAAAATGAGTTAATTTATATTTTAAACCTCGTAGAACACGATTTTCGTGTTAATTTGAAGATAATTTAAACCGTTGAGGGGTTGTGAGCAAAATAAAATGCATATTTTTGGGCAATTTTTTCCAAAATACAAAATAAGACGCGTACGAAATCTCACAATAATTACCTAACGCACAAAAATCACAGCGAGTTTTGTGTGTTGTGATATTTATCCAGCGTTTCATATATTAATAATAAAATAGATATTCAACCAATATTAAATTATTAAGTATTACAAAATTTTACGCATGGATGTTACATTATTCAATTATTTTAAAATAATACCAAATTGTTAAAAAGTATTTAAAATAAATCTAAATAAGTTTTAAGTTGTTTAAAATAAATTCCAAATATAATAAATTATATTCAAAACAGTTGACAGTCGTAAACTTATTTCAAACAATTGATAAATCTGTTTAAAATAATTCTAAACTATTTCATTTAATTTTAAAATATTCAAAACATTTTCAGTCATAAACAAATTTTAAACTGTTAAAAACAATTTAAAAAAGTTTCAAGTATTCCTGAATTTTAAACAACTTAAAACTAATTTAAGATAAATTTAAATTTTTCACTTAAAACTAACATAAAAATTTAAATAAAATCGAAATGATTTTTGTTTAATTTAAATCATTTAAAACAATGAAATAATCGAAATAAAGTAAATTATTAAAATTGTAAATGAAATAAAATGAAAAATGAAGAATAAATAAATAAATAAAATTGTTAAAAAATCGAGATATAAAAAATGAGATTCGAAATAAAAAAACCATTAGATCCGCCAGTGTTTTGTTCTCCTGATTCACTTGTTTTTTGGCTTTGCATAACCTACTTAATCTAAACTAAACATCTGAACGCAACTGTCATTTGTTTAATAAATAACTACGAAACAATTGAACTTACTAAAGAGACAAACACAAACTAATTCTAGTCACACATAATGTACATAAAAATAAAAAAAAACACACACGACTGCACTGTCAATTGTCACTGAGTTGCATTTGTTTCCTCTGCGCTCTTAAAAACAGTTGAGTCTCAAAATGGCGGCGCTGAATAAATAGAAACGGAAATATGAACAAGTGAAAGTCAAAGAGCGAGAGAAAACAATGAATGAGAAAATAAATGAGGAGCGAAACAGTTGATGTCTTAAAGCTACGCACTTCCGACAAAATCTACCGGAAGTTGATTCAGATTTGTTTCAATTGTGTTTTGTTCGTATATAAATACATATTTCTTTTTTTTTTTCGTGTATATATAATATATAATTATTATTATGTATATAATATATATTTTATATTTTTTTTCAGCTGGGCACCCATCCTGGTGTCATTTGTTTTTCAATTCAATTGTTTTCACGACTACGCGATGCGATTTTGTTTATAAACTAGGAATCTTTTGTTTCTATGCTACGGTGTATCGGCTGTTTCAAAAATTTTATATATCGATCAACGCAAGACAGTTGGTACCACCCAAAACTGGGTAGATAGAAATTTTTCGACTTCACCATTCAATTCTACGGACTTTCTTACCTATGTATACCAAATTTCATATTTTTTTGTTGAATGGTTTTTAAATAAACACAATTTAAAAATTCACCGCAAATCTGTAAAAATTTTAGTGCGCGATCGACGCGTCGATCGCGCACTAAAATTCAGCAAATTTAGGGCGAAAGTTATTTTGTGGATTCTTTGTATGTTTTTTCGAATAAGAATAAAGATATCGACTTAATTCTTTCAGATTTCAGTTCAGCTATGTTTTTTTGAAATATATATGTACATAGTTAAAAATAAAAAAAATAATTTGAAAATGTTTTTAAGGGTTTCTCTGTGCAATACATTGAAATATATAAAGTTTTTGAAATATTTGTATATATACTATGTTTATATAGTCTTGTCTACTGTCCCATATATATGCGGACTCTATTCTATTTTGAGGTTATGTGCGGTTTGATCTAGCCACCTATGGTTTAGTCAACTGTTTCACTGTAATGGCGGAAATGCAATATTGAGAGATTTCAAAAATGAGTTCGTTTAGATTTTTTTAAAATTTATGAAAACTATTTTAAAATTTTTGTTGAAACCCTCAAAATTTATGGAAGCAAAAATCTAAATCGTCTCTGAATATAGCATTTCGGACTAGCCTTTCTGTTTTTGTACAAAATGACACAATACTGACATGTCCCCCCTTTGAAATTGTTTACTTCAGTTTCGCCCCAAGGGCGGGAAGTTTGTAATGAACAATGTGATAGGGTGGGCCCACCGGGGAGGTGTTCCCAGGCGTAGAATGAAACCCGCTCTGGCTGGCGCTACTGAGTGGGGTGCCGTGCCCCATTCCGTTGCCGGGGGAAGAGAGAATGCCAGACATGTTGGGCCCCATGGAACAGGCACGTCCGCGCTTTCTTCGAGGGAGGATGCCCTTACGGGCCATGTAGAATCTAAAATAGGTTAGTGTTTTAATTTATCAAAAATTTACAAACAGGAATAAAAACCACCCAAAACTGGGTAGATATAAAATTTTCGACTTCACCATTCGATTCTACGTACTTTCTTACATACATATACAAATTTTCATAATTTTTTGTTGAATGGTCTTCAAATAAACACAATTTGAATATTCACCGGACATCTGTCGAATTTTAGTGCGCGATCGACGCATCGGTCGCGCATTAAAATTCAGCAAATTTAGGGCAAATATTATTTTTTAAATATTTAAATAAAACTTAGTCCAGACGGTTTTAAAATTTGAAAATGAGTGAATTTATATTTTAAACCCCGTAGAACACGATTTTCGTGTTAATTTGAAGATATTTTGAACCGTTCATGAGATGTGAAGAAAATAAAATGCATGTTTTTGAGATATTTTTTCCCAAATTTTGGCCCATTTTTCCGTAACCCCTAAGGCCTTTATGACACTTTTAAGATATTAATATATCAAATCGACCCTCTAGAGTTCATTTCTGCAAGAATTAACACTTCATCTTTAACCAAAATTGAGATATTGACTGATTTTTAACATCACATTTTTAGTCAAAAATGTACAAACAGTTGGGAATAAAAACCACCCAAAACTGGGTAGATATAAAATTAATGACTTCACCATTCAATTCTACATAGTTTCTTACATAAGTATACAAATTTTCATATTTTTTTGTTGAATGGTCTTCCAATAAACACAATTTGAATATTCACCGGACATCTGTTGAATTTTAGTGCGCAATCGACGCGTCGATCGCGCATTAAAATTCCGCAAATTTAGGGCGAATGTTATCTTTAATAATATTTAAATAAAACTTTGTCCAGACGGTTTTAAAATTTGCAAATGAGTGAATTTATATTTTAAACCCCGTAGAACACGATTTTCGTGTTAATTTGAAGATATTTTGAACCGTTCATGAGATGTAAAGAAAATAAAATGCATGTTTTTGAGAAATTTTTTCCCAAATTTCGACCCATTTTTCCGTAATCCCTAAGGCCTTTTTGACACTTTTAAGATATTAATATATCAAACCGACCCTCTAGAGTTCATTTCTGCAAGAATTAACACTCCATCTTTAACCAAAATTGAGATATTGACTGATTGTTAACCTCACATTTTTAGTCAAAAATGTACAAACAGTTGGGAATAAAAACCACCCAAAACTGGGTAGATATAAAATTTTCGACTTCACCATTCGATTCTACGTACTTTCTTATATAAGTATACAAATTTTCATATTTTTTTGTTGAATGGTTTTCAAATAAACACAATTTGAATATTCACCGGACATCTGTTGAATTTTAGTGCGCAATCGACGCGTCGATCGCGCATTAAAATTCAGCAAATTTTGGGGCGAATGTTATCTTAAATATATTTAAATAAAACTTAGTCCAGACGGTTTTAAAATTTGCAAATGAGTGAATTTATAATTTAAACCCCGTAGAACACGATTTTCGTGTTAATTTGAAGATAATTTGAACCGTTCATGAGATATGAAGAAAATAAAATGTATGTTTTTGGGAAATTTTTTCCCAAATTTCGACCCATTTTTCCGAAATCCCTAAGGCCTTTTTGGCACTTTTAAAATATTAATATATCAAATCGACCCTCTAGAGTTCATTTCTGCAAGAATTAACACTTCATCTTTAACCAAAATTGAGATATTGACTGATTTTTAACATCACATTTTTAGTCAAAAATGTACAAACAGTTGGGCATAAAAACCACCCAAAACTGGGTAGATATAAAAATTTCGACTTCACCATTCGATTCTACGTACTTTCTTACATAAGTATACAAATTTTGATAATTTTTTGTTGAATGGTCTTCAAATAAACCCAATTTGAATATTCACCGGACATCTGTCGAATTTTAGTGCGCAATCGACGCGTCGATCGCGCATTAAAATTCAACAAATTTAGGGCGAAAACAAATTAAGTTATTTTGCGTATTTGGCGAGTATGTACGCACCTGATGGTACTGATAGGTATATTAAACTGGTCTGAAACCGTCTGAAAAGTCTGTCCTCTTGTGATACATTCCGCAGCTGATCTGAGCTCGGCCTCAGACCGTCTGATCCTTCTCTGAGACTGCATAGGGCTTCCTTCATTGTACTGACAACTTACATTTGCCATTGCGTACTCGGGGGTCAATCCAGGCTCGGTTTTTATAGCTATACCTGAAAAAAAAAAGTTGATCCCACTTCTGATTTTTTTAAAAATGCAAAAATTGATGAAATACCTGACGTTCCGGCATCGTCTTCTTCTTGATCGAGAAAATCTCCGTCCATATCGACATCTTGATCGTAGTATGACTCTTCGGCGTCGAAGAGTTCGTCTTTTATGGACTGGTCGGGGGTCGAACCCGCGTCGGAAGATGGTAAGGGGTCTTCGCGTTTTATCGTGTCGAGACGGCCGTTTTCTAAAGAGGCTGGTTTTGGGGATGGGACTGATTCGGGCTTTTTGACTTCGGTGATCGGGGTGGATGTGCCGTTTGCCTAAAAAACAGCAGTTGTGCTACCGAAACGTTGATTAAAACTCAAAACAGGAACTTACCTGTGGCGTATTAGTTTGTTGACTTAAATAATGAGAATTTAAGAGTTGATCAGAGCCGCATAACCCTCTGATTTGCAGAGCTTCTGCACTTCTTAAAAGACTTGGCAGTTCATCTTGTGTGACATTAACTTCTCCTTTATACATAAAGTCAACTAAAGCTTGCATCTCTATGAATTTCATATCTTTCATAAATATTATAGGATGTTGGCATGGATTCTGTACAAGTAGCTTCTCAAAATATGTACTGCATGCACTCAGAACGACCTTATGGCATTTTATCATCTCATTTTCGCACGCTAAAGTAACATCCACGAAGTGTTCGGACGTTAAAAGTTTAGGAAACGCATTTTGTAGGTTAGATTGATAACTATTCCATCGCACACAAAATTGTTGCTGCGCTGGGTTTGTAATCGGCGTCGACTGAGGCGTAGCCATCTTTCTAGTCGGCAATAAATATCAATCGAATGCAATTACAGACAAAATTTGTCGAAGATGTTTGATTTTATTGCATTTTCACCTGTAAAAAAGTAAAAAATACTTTTTAAACAAAAGAATCAAGAAGGCCTTTTTGACAAATATATACCAAATCGACCCCCCAGAGTTCATTTTTGCAAGAATTAATACTCTATCTTTAACCAAAATTGAGATATTGGCAGGTTTTTAACCTCACATTTTTTGGCAACGCTGAACCATTTTTGAACCCGGATTTGAATGGTTTTTAACCAGAAATTTAACCACTTTTATACCAAATATATACAAATGAACCCTCTAGAGTTCATTTTTGCCAGAATTAATACTCTATCTCTAACCAAAATTGAGATATTGACCGATTTTTAACCTCACATTTTTTGGCAACGCTGAACCATTTTTGAACCCGGATTTGAGACGTTTTTAACCACAAATTTAACCACTTTTATACCAAATATATACAAATCAACCCTGTAGAGTTCAATTCTGCAAAAATAAACACTGCATGTTTAACCCAAATTGAGATATTGGCAGGATTTTAACCTCACATTTTTTGGCAACGCTGAACCATTTTTGAACCCGGATTTGAGACGTTTTTAACCACAAATTTAACCACTTTTATACCAAATATATACAAATCAACCCTGTAGAGTTCAATTCTGCAAAAATAAACACTGCATGTTTAACCCAAATTGAGATATTGGCAGGATTTTAACCTCACATTTTTTGGCAACGCTGAACCATTTTTGAACCCGGATTTGAATAGTTTTTAACCAGAAATTTAACCACTTTTATACCAAATATATACAAATCAACCCTGTAGAGTTCAATTCTGCAAAAATAAACACTGCATGTTTAACCCAAATTGAGATATTGGCAGGATTTTAACCTCACATTTTTTGGCAACGCTGAACCATTTTTGAACCCGGATTTGAATGGTTTTTAACCAGAAATTTAACCACTTTTATACCAAATATATACAAGTCAACCCTGTAGAGTTCAATTCTGCAAAAATAAACACTCCATGTTTAACCCAAATTGAGATATTGGCAAGTTTTTAACCTCACATTTTTTGGCAACGCTGAACCATTTTTGAACCCGGATTTAAATAGTTTTTAACCAGAAATTTAACCACTTTTATACCAAATATATACAAGTCAACCCTGTAGAGTTCAATTCTGCAAAAATAAACACTCAATTTTTAACCCGAATTGAGATATTGGCAGGTTTTTAACCCCACATTTTTTGGCAACGCTGAACCATTTTTGAACCCGTGTTTGAGACGTTTTTAACCACAAATTTAACCACTTTTATACCAAATACATACAAATGAACCCTCTAAAGTTCATTTCTACAAAAATAAACATTCCATGTTTAACCCAAATTGAGATATTGGCAGGTTTTTAACCTCACATTTTTTGGCAACGCTGAACCATTTTTGAACCCGTGTTTGAGACGTTTTTAACCAGAAATTTAACCACTTTTATACCCGAATTATACAAATCAATCCGTTAAAGTTCATTTTTGCGAAAATAAACACCATTTTTAACCTAAATCGTTATAATAAACCATATTTAGCTTCACATTTTTAACCAAAACTAAACACGAAATTTTTGAGGGTTCCCACCTCACGAACTGTTTGAAATATCTTTACAGGGATTGTACACCTAAAAAAAATATAAATTGAATACAATAATGGATGAATTTATCAAAGATGTATTGCATTTTAACCTACAAATATAATGAAATACATTAGAAGCAAAAAATAAAAACGTGTTGTTTAAACAAAGGACTGTGCAATAAACAAGCGTTACCATAGCAATGGAACAAAACAATCACGTTTTTCAACACTGGAGATAAAAAAATTTAAATATAATCAAGAAATTCAGCATGAATTATGATTTGCAATATGAAAAATATAAAATTGATGCATTACATAAAGATGATCGGCCATTTTGAGAACCCTTTTAATAACGCTATAAAAATATGTATAAAAACAAACTCACAGTATAAACAAATTATAATACACAATAAAATCAACACGACGCACTGAATTTCACAATTCATCCATGATTGAATAAATTAAACCTAGTAAGAAAAAATCAATACTTCTTTTTTAATGTAAAATGTTAAATAATTATATTGCTCTTCCGCTGCAAGTTCAGAAATGACTGACAAGTAAACCGTCTAGCACTAAACAAAGACACAAACCGAAACGTACGTCGTAACTTGACGCCGGACAGGCAATATTTACCCAACGTCTTAACTAGGGGATGCTTGAAGCACATTTTTTTAAGAAATTGGCTGATGTACGCACCTTCAACCGAAACCAAAACACAAAACTTACCTGTATAGACAATTCGAGCGATATTTCGCTTGTTTTAACAGCTGAGAATCAACACAAACACTATTTTGACGATATTAGAACCCCTACTAAAAAATTATATTTATAAACTGGTCGCCATTTGCAAAAGCAAGCGTGTGTTTGATGGTACAGTTATTGCATAAAATATATCATTAGTTATGCGTCATATGTGAAAACAATATTGTTAATACCGCCAAAAATATAATAATATATCAATAAACAAATTTATATTATTGCTATATATACACTATCCCATTTTTTATTAATATATTACGCGTTTTTACAATATTTATCATTTGTTTTTAATCACCTTGACAACGCTAACTAAGAAACAAACAACACTTATTATTTTATTTATTTGTAACAATAACTATTTTAAACAAATAAAAGTTAGTAAAAAACAATTGTTCAACTAATGATGTCAAACTAGCAAAAAAACATTCTGTATGTATTAAATAAATATTAAACACCAATTTATTATTTATAAATACAATGAATTTCACTTTATTTATAATAATTTGAATCATTCATGAACAGCGACCTCAAAACAAATGAACTAACATATTCACAACCAATCACAATTTATCTTGAATTATTTATAAATAATGTTGGTAATACACAAAATATTTAAAATTTACCGCTCTTTTCATTTAATTTCCACATATTAATTATAAATTTATAGTGCATACAAAATAAACTAAGTTTTTTTTACAAAAACATAGCTAAAAAAAACATGCATTTTATTTTGCTCACAACTTCTCAACTGTTTAATTTATCTTCAAACTAACACGAAATTCGTGTTCTACGGGGTTTAAAATATAAATCAACTCATTTTCAAATTTTAAAACCATTTGGACTATGTTTTATTTTAATAATTTATACAAAACAAACTGTTTTTTTTGGAAAAACATAGTTAAAAAAAAATGCATTTTATTTTGCTTACAACGTCTCAACTGTTTAAATTATCTTCAAATTAACACGAAATTCGTGTTCTACGGGGTTTAAATTATAAATAAACTCATTTTTAAATTTTAAAACCGTTTGGACTATGTTTTATTTAAATATTTGTAAGATAACGCGCGTTGCATATATTTCCCAAACATCAAACATTTATTTAGTGACAAACATAGTTGAAATTTACAGGAAACACTTAAAACTATCTGGAAATTATTTATTTACATTCAAAATTAATCTTAAATACTTATTTTTAATAAAAATATTAGTTTAACGGCTAAATTTCAGGTTAAAATGTACTATTCAACCTGCATAACATTGGGTATGACATCAGCGCCAAAATGCTCGAACTAAGTTAGACACGATGACTCTGTCGGTATGGCAGTATGAATATTTAGCATAAATTAATAATTAAATATGCAAATATATTTGGAAATAAATAAACAATACAATTTATTTAATCATTTACAAGTTTTAAAACCATTTGAACAATGTTTTATTTAAATATTTGTAAGATAACGCGCGTTGCGAATATTTCCAAAACATCTACTTTTATTTAGTGACGAATTCAGTTGAAATTTACAGGAAACACTTAAAACTAACTAAAAATTATTTATTTACATTCAAAATTAGTCTAACATACTTATTTTTTAATAAAAATATAAGTTTGACGTCTAAATTTCAGGTTAAAATGTACTATTCAACCTGAATAACATTGGGTATGACATCAGCGCCAAAATGCTCGAACTAAATTCGACACGATGACTCTGTCGGTATGGCAGTTTAATAAAATTTATTTAAAATGTTTAAATTAAAATAAATAATACAATTTTTACATAGTTTTTATTACTTAAGGATACAAAATTAGTCTTAATTTACAAAAAAAATATATTTATTGAGCTCTTCCTCTTCCGGCTGCAGCACCTGCGGGGCCCGCTTGCCACGACCCCCCAGCGCGCCCCCTCGCTGTAGGGCCCCCGCGGCCTCTCCCTCTAGCAGCTGAAAACAAAATTGTTGAATAAACGGGACTTAGATCATTTCAAATCATTAAAAAAATACCTTGTGCGCGCAAAATGGCCGACTTTCCCCTGCCGGCCGTCCCGGCTTTAGTTTGTTTTTTAAACATAGGAGCATTCTTCAACATATCCGGCAGTATCAAAAATAGTATTTTTGAACCCCGGATATAAACATTTTCCAGCTGAGAAACTCTTCCATCCCGATATGTGACTGTGATTTGAGTCATTTGGCAGTTCATGTTGTCTTCAGCTTCGATCAATTTCCCGCGATATACTTCACCAGTTATTGTTTCACATGTCACAATATGGCCTTCAGCCTCATGTAAAACTTTTATAGGAACTCCTATCGACATTTTAGAGACTTTAATACATAAACAACTTAAAACGTTGAAAGTTGAAAGAACGATTGCAGGTTAAGCAGTGTTGCAAACTTATTTTTTTAATACGCCTGCTGCCATCTTGTGGCGTGAATGCAAACTAAATTATGTGGCTAAGTTCATTGTTATGTGTCAATTGCAATAATGGACGTAAAATTGTTGGAAGATCATGTTTTTTTAGTATTAATTGTTGTAGTTTAGTGTAAATGAATAGACATGGGCGCAAAAGATTCAAAAAGGGCTTGTTTGAGCTATGAAGAAGCCGTGAAACGAAGTGAGTACTCAAATTATTTGTTTACTATGACAGATCTTAACCTACTACTTGTCAAAAATCATGTGATTTCCTTCAAATTCTTGCGGATTGACGCGATTTTTATCTTTTTGTACGTCATTAGTTTAAATCTGTGTAATGTAATTAGTATAATTATATGTCTGAACATTTTTATGGCTTAAAATTTCGATAGTTTTTAATGGATCGAAGAGCAACCTTATCATCTGTTTGTTTCAATAAAAAACAAAAACTTACGACAATTATGTATTGATTTTTTATAGTTTCGGAGTCGGAACTCAAACGAATTTGCGATGCATTTAAAAGATTATCAAATGGAACTCAACTGATGTCTCAAACGGCCTTCACCCAACATGTTTTGGGCGATGGAGTTCCCTTACAAGTCGCTAGTTGGCTCTACATAGCTTGTGGCGGAACTCAACGCGGTATTGCCTTACGGGACTTAATATGCGGACTTGTTTTATTAACAAAAGGAACTTACGAGGAAAAAATTAAGTTCCTTTGGTCTTTATACTGTAACGACAGCAACACATACATTTGTAAAAGTGATTTCCAACGCGCTTTGCAACTCGAAGGCTCCGGAACGTGCACCGCCCAATCACTGTTCGCGTCTCATACCGACAAAGCTTCCTACGATGAATTCCGCGCGTGGATTGGCCACAACACGTCATCAACTGTTCTCTCGCGGTGGTTGCTAACGGAACAAAGCGTGTCATTGGCTAGCAACGAGTTAGACACGCCCACTTTTTATCAGACTTTGGCGGGAGTTACGCATCTTGAAGAACGTGATATATGTGACCTTGAAAAGTGTTTTTGGTTATTACAAGCCGGGAGTGCTAGTGGACAGTTGGATGTCGAGTGTTTGGGGGCCCTGGTGTCGCCCCCCGTGCCTGTTGGGGCATGTCAGGGGTTGTTTCACGCATTGGATGTTAATAGGGATGGGCATGTTGATTTTAAAGAATTGTGTTGTGGGGTTAGTGCTGCTTGCCGTGGACCAATAGCTGAACGAGTTAAGTGTAAGTATTATAAAATTTATAACCTCCAAAAATGTGAGGTTAAATTTCCGGGTATATTCTTGGCTAAAATTTCGGTTAAAGATAGATTGTTAAACATACAAAAAATACGCCAAATAGCTTAACTTGTATTCGCCCTAAATTTGCTGAATTTTAATGCGCGATCGACGCGTCGATTGCGCACTAAAATTCGACAGATTTGCGGTGAATTCAAATTGTGTTTATCAATCAATATCTCAAATTTGGTTAAAGATAACGTGTTTATTATTGCAAAAATGAATTGTGGAGGGTCGATTTGATATATATTAATATTTTAAAAGTGTCAAAAAGGCCTTAGGGATTGCGGAAAATACGATCGAAATTTTGTATAAATAGGGAAAAATTTGCCTCGAAAACATCCAATTTCTTTTACGCATAATTTCTTAACGGTTCAAATTATCCTGAAATTAACACGAAATTCGTGTTCTACGGGGTTCAAAATATAAATTAACTAATTTTCAAATCGAAAAACGGTCTGGAAAACTCTTGAAACTTAGTTAAAAAATTGTACATTTTTGACTAAAAATGTGGGGTTAGAAATATGTCAATATCTCGATTTTGGTTAAAGATACAGTGTTTATTATTGCAAAAATGAACTGTGGAGGGTCGATTTTATATTTATTAATATTTTAAAAGTGTCAAAAAGGCTTTAGGGATACCGGAAAATATGATCGAAATTTTGGAAAAAATTGCCCCAAAAACATGTATTTTATTTTGTTCATAATTCATGAACGGTTTGAATTATCTTCAAAACAACACGAAATTCGTGTTCTACGGGGTTTAAAATATAAATCAACTTATTTCCAAATATTAAAACCATCTAGACGAAGTTTTATTTAAACATTTATAAAATGACGCCTGTTGCAATTTTTTCGCAATTCTTCCAAAACGTCAAAACTTTTATTTGGTTATAAATTCGGCTGAAATTTACAGAAAACACATAAAATTAACTGAAAATCATTTATTTATACTTAAATTTGTTGAAAATGTTAATTTTTGTCAATAAAAATATAAGTTTGACGGTTAAATTTAAGGTTAAAATGTATTATCCAACTTAAAAACATTCGGTGTGACATCAGCGCCAAATTGCTCGAACTACACAAACATTAATGACTCTGTCGGTATGGCAGTTTAATATTTTAAGGAGCGGTGCGAGAATGTTTATATTTTTTTCTAGTTTGTTTCAAAATGTTCGATTTGGATTCCGACGGAAGATTGAACGCTTCAGAATTAAACCACATGATCCACACACTGTCTTTCGTTGCTAGACAGAATGTCGAAGCCCCATGCATGTCTCACGATGAAGTTCTTAAATCACTGGAGCCCCATTTGAGCCAAAACGGCCCCGACACCTTTTTAGGGCAAGAGGAATACGTTATTTGGGGAACCCCGCAATTTTCAATAGTTCACCCGTTTTTGGAACTTTTATTCCAGGTTTGTAATTTTTTTTTTATGAAATGTTCATCAGCGATCCTAATTTTTATCTACAGGTATGCCACGTGAGCCTAGGGCTCCGCCCTCGTTGCAAACACCACGAACGAGATATCGTTCTTGGCTGGCTCGATCGGGAAGAAAAGCGCGGGTATAAAGTGGGCCAGTTTTGGTATTTAGTGTCTAGCGATTGGTGGCGATCTTGGTTGAGCTACACCAGTCAAATTGAGACATCAGCGCCTTGCTACGGTTGTGGGGCGAAGCTGTCGCCCCCCGTTGAAGAGGGCGTAGTCTGCGATGAGTCATTCACGAGTAATTCAAGTGAAAGTATGGGCGACTTGATCCGTGGAGTAGAGACGTCTAGTATTGGTAAGTATATGAAAGAATTAAGACGATATTTTTAATCGTAGTCGAAAAAATACGCGAAATAACTTCACTTGTATTCACCGTAAAATTGCTGAATTTTAATGCGAGATCGACGCGTCGATTGCGCACTAAATTTTTTACAGATTTGCGGTGAAATCAAAGTTGATTTGTTTAAAGACCATTCAACATAAACTTATGAAAATTGGTATACTTATGAAATAAACTACGGAGAATTGAATGGTGAAGTCGAAAATGTACTATTTTTACCCAGTTTTGGGTGGTGCATGTACAAATTGTCATTTATATCCTCATTCAAAATTTACAAATTTGTTAATAATTTTTAAACTAATCATCTAGAATTAATAAAACTTTGTAAATATATTAAAGAAACATAGTCGAGTTGAAATCTGAAAGAATTAAGCCGATATTTTTGACCGATTATAAAAATACAGCAAATTTGCATTCGCCCTAAATTTGGTGGATTTTAATGCGCAAGCGACGCGTCGATTGCGCACTAAAAATTCAACAGATTTGCGGTGAATTCAAAGTTGATTTATTTGAAGACCATTCAACATAAAATTATGAAAATTCATATACTTATGTAAGAAAGTGGGTAGAATTGAATGGTGAAGTCGGAAATTTTATATCTCTACCCAGTTTTGGGTGGTGAATTGATTAATGGAGAAAAACATGTTTGTTGTCACATTTTATTATAGGGAGCTCCAGTGGAGTTTAAAGCGGCTCAGAGGGGGGGGCGCAACTTCCTAAGGCCCCTCGTATTCGAAATAATACAGCAAATAACTTAACTTGTATTCACCGTAAAATTGCTGAAATTTAATGCGCGATCGACGCGTCGATTGCGCACTAAAATTCAACAGATTTGCGGTGAAATCAAAGTTGATTTATTCGAAGACCATTCAACGTACAATTATGAAAAATCATATACTTATGTAAGAAAGTGTGTAGAATTGAATGGTGAAGTCGAAAATTTTATATCTCTACCCAGTTTTGGGTGGTGAATTGATTTATTGGGGAAAGAAATGTTTGTTGTCACATTTTATTATAGGGAGCTCCAGTGGAGTTTAAAGCGGCTCAGAGGGGGGGGGGGCGCAACTTCCTAGGCCACCCGGGCGATATTTTCAACCGTATTCGAAAAAATACAGCAAATAACTTCACTTGTATTCACCGTAAAATTGCTGAAATTTAATGCGCGACCGATGCGTCGATTGCGCACTAAAATTCGACAGATTTGCGGTGAAATCAAAGTTGATTTATTCGAAGACCATTCAACATAAAATCATGAAAATTCATATACTTATGTAAGAAAGTGGGTAGAATTGAATAGTGAAGTCGAAAATTTTATATCTCCACCCAGTTTTGGGTGGTGAATTGATTTATTGGGGAAAAGAATGTTTGTTGTCTCATTTTATTTTATAGGCAGTTCCAGTGGAGTTTCAAGCAGTTCAGGGGGGCGTAACTTCCTGGGGCCCCCGGGGCCCATCGACAACACCAACTTGGTAACCGAATCACAGTTCAAAGTCCAAACATTAACAGGTGAAGGCGGACGATTAAAAAAAGACAGAACATTAGTCCAACATCGAGATTTTGAGCTCATACCTGACTCCTTATGGAAGGCCCTTGCCCATTGGTACGGTGGGCCCCTCCCTCTACCGAGACAAGTTATACAACCTCCAGGGAGTCAACAAGTTGATTTGGAGCTCTACCCTCTCAATTTGCGAATATTGCGGCACCAGCTCAACAACGGGGGCCCTACAACGGTGTCATCGTGGGGAGGGGTCGTCGGGGGGTACGGGGCGGCGGCGTTATCCTCCGCGGGCCTCGCAACAGCCCAATCTGTCTCTCCAAGAAGATATTTGGCCCATACAGCTGCTTTTAGCCGACTAGCGACAGTTGGACAGGTAAATATTTTTAACAACATTACAAAATGTAAACATAGTCGAAAAATTATGAATTTTATTTTTCAGGTTTTAGAGTTTCTATCTCAACGACTTTCTCTGCGATCCGACGATTTGCGGTTGTGGCACTTGCGGGATTCGAGTGTTTCGGGGGCCTCTGGGGGGGCTTCGCCCCACGGCTCGCCTTCCCATTCAACAGCACCGTTGAGGCTACTAGACGATGACATGGCAACGCTGTTAGAAGTTGGAGTCAAAGACAGTGATCAAATTCTTTTAGAAGTAAGTTTTATTTATTATTAACCTCATACAACACGATTTCGGTTAAACATAGAGTGTTTATTTTTACAGAAATGATCTTTAGAGGGTTGATTTGTATATTTCCGGTATAAAAGTGGTTAAATTTTCGGTCGAAAACGCCTCAAAACCGGGTTCAAAAGTTGTACATTTTTGGCCAAAAATGTGAGGTTAAATACCGGTCAATATCTCCATTTTGGTTACAGGTACAGCGTTTATTTTTGCAAAAATGAACTCTGACGGGTCGATTTGATATATTAATATTTTAAAAGTGTCAAAAAGGCTTTAGGGATTCCGGAAAATAGGGTCAATATTTGGGGAAAAATTTGCCCCAAAAACATGCATTTTATTTTGCACACAACTCCTCAACGGTTTAAAATATCTTCAAATTAACACGAAATTCGTGTTCTACGGGGTTTAAAATATATATTCACTCATTTTCAAATCTTAAAGCCGTTTGGACAAAGTTTTATTTAAATATTTAAAAAATAATATTTGCCCTAAATTTGCTGAATTTTAATGCGTGATCGACGCGTAGATCGCGCACTAAAATTCAACAGATGTCCGGTGAAAATTCAAATTGTGTTTATTTGAAGACCATTCAACAAAAAATTATGAAAATTGGTATACTTATGAAAGAAAGTACGTAGAATTGAATGGTGAAGTCAAAAATTTTATATCTACCCAGTTTTGGGTGGTTTTTTAAATATTTTCCAACTCTTTAATATCGGTCAATAACTCCATTTTGGTTACAGGTAGGGCGTTTATTCTTGCAAAAACGAACTCTGACGGGTCGATTTGATGTATTAATATTTTTAAAATGCCAAAAAGGCCTTAGGGATTCCAGGAAATATAATCGAAATTTTGTAAAAATTGCGAAAAATTCGCAATGATCGTCATCTGAGAAATGTTTAAATAAAACTTAGTCCAGACGGTTTTAAAATTTGAAAATGAGTGAATTTATATTTTAAACCTCGTAGAACACGAATTTCGTGTTAATTTGAAGATATTTTAAACCGTTGAGGAGTTGTGAGTAAAATAAAATGCATGTTTTTGGGGCAATTTTTTCCAAAATTTCGACCGTTTTTCCGGAATCTCTAAGGCCTTTATGACACTTTTAAAATATTAATATATCAAATCGACCCGTCAGAGTTCGTTTTTGCAAGAATAAACGCCCTACCTGTAACCAAAATGGAGATATTGACCGATATTAAAGAGTTGGGAAATATTTAAAAAAACCACCCAAAACTGGGTAGAAAGAAAATTTTTGACTTCACCATTCAATTCTACGTACTTTCTTACATAATTATACAAATTTTCATAATTTTTTGTTGAATGGTCTTCAAATAAACACAATTTGAATTCTTCACCGGACATCTGTTGAAGTTTAGTGCGCAGTCGACGCGTCGATCACGCATTAAAATTCAGCAAATTTACGGGGTATATTATTTTTTTAAATATTTAAATAAAACTTAGTCCAGACGGTTTTAAAATTTGAAAATGAGTGAATTTATATTTTAAACCTCGTAGAACACGAATTTCGTGTTAGTTTGAAGATATTTTAAACCGTTGAGGGGTTGTGCGTAAAATGAAAAAATGTTGTATGTTTAGGTTCGGAATTCAGATTTGACGTGGCCAGAGGAACTTGGGGCTCTTGTAGCCGGGGCAAAGCAGCAAGATAGGGCCCCCGAAGGCACCCAACTGCCTAGCGGAGCGACAGGGCTCCATAATTTAGGAAACACTTGTTTTATGAACGCCGCTTTACAAGCAGTCAGCAATACGAAACCTTTGACTATGTATTTCAGAAGAGATGTGAGGTTAAGCGAACTGAACCAAAGTAATCCATTAGGTAAGCAATAAAAAATGTTTCCGAGGTCTGATTTCATGTTTTTATGTGATATTTTACATAAAAAAATAGAGTCCAATAAAAAAAATCAGTTTTAAAGCTGGACCCTATTCTATACTTTTTGCAGGAACCCGCGGGCAAGTGGCCCGCCGCTACTCCGACCTCCTCCAGCAGCTGTGGGGCGCCAGTGCGCGTTCCGTGGCCCCCCTGAAGCTGCGGTGGTGCGTGGCCCGCCATGCGCCCCATTTAGGGGGCGGAGGCCAACACGACAGTCAAGAATTACTCGCTTGGTTGCTCGACGCGTTACATGAAGACTTGAATAGGGTTACCGGAAAGAGATATACTGAGTTGAGCGATTCCGCGGGCCGACCGGATGTTATTGTTGCACAGGAAGCGTGGAAGCAACATTTGCAAAGAGATCATTCGGTGAGTGCATTTTTATTTAATTTGTTTTGATGTCGCCGGCCGGAAAATAATTAAATAGCATTTTAAAATAGAACTAGTCGACGGATTTTGATGAAATTTGGTATACATATGGAAGAAACATCGTAGAATTCAAATCTGCATCAATTTGTGCGATATATTTAACAGTAGAGTGGTTGCAGTGCGGTTTTTGGTGCTATGTTCCTAGAATTTGATTAATTTTTGAATCACGTCTGAACCAGTAGCAGGATTTTGATTAAATTTGGTATACATATGTAAAAAACATCGTAGAATTTAAATCTACATGAATTAGTGCAATATATTTAACAGTGAAGTGGTTGCAATGCGGTTTTTGATGCTATGTTCCTAGAATTTGATTAATTTTTGAATCACGTCTGAACCAGTGGCAGGATTTTGATGAAATTTGGTATACATATGTAAAAAACATCGTAGAATTCAAATCTGCATTAATTAGTGCGCTATATTTAACAGTAGAGTGGTTGCAGTGCGGTTTTTGGTGCTATGTTCCTAGAATTTGATTAATTTTTGAATCACGTCTGAACCAGTAGCAGGATTTTGATTAAATTTGGTATACATATGTAAAAAACATCGGAGAATTTAAATCTACATGAATTAGTGCAATATATTTAACAGTGAAGTGGTTGCAATGCGGTTTTTGATGCTATGTTCCTAGAATTTTATTAATTTTTGAATCACTCCTGAACCAATGGACGGATTTTGATGAAATTTGGTATACATATGTAAAAAACATCGTAGAATTCAAATCTGCATTAATTAGTGCGCTATATTTAACAGTAGAGTGGTTGCAGTGCGGTTTTTGAGGCTATGTTCCTAGAATTTGATTAATTTTTGAATCACGTCTGAACCAGTGGACGGATTTTGATTAAATTTCATATACATATATAAAAAACTTCGTAGAATTCAAATCTGCATGAATTAGTGCGATATATTTAACGGTTGAGTGGTTGCAGTGTGGTTTTTGATGCTATATTACTAATATTTTATCTGTTTTTAAATCACGTCTGAACCAGTGGACGGATTTTGATGAAATTTGGTATACATATGTAAAAAACATCGTAGAATTCAAATCTGCATCAATTTGTGCGATATATTTAACAGTAGAGTGGTTACAGTGCGGTTTTTGAGGCTATGTTCCTAGAATTTTATTAATTTTTGAATCACGTCTGAACCAGTGGCAGGATTTTGATTAAATTTGGTATACATATGTAAAAAACATCGTAGAATTTAAATCTACATGAATTAGTGCAATATATTTAACAGTGAAGTGGTTGCAATGCGGTTTTTGATGCTATGTTCCTAGAATTTGATTAATTTTTGAATCACGTCTGAACCAATGGACGGATTTTGATGAAATTTGATATACATATGTAAAAAACATCGTAGAATTCAAATCTGCATTAATTAGTGCGCTATATTTAACAGTAGAGTGGTTGCAGTGCGGTTTTTGATGCTATGTTCCTAGAATTTTATAAATTTTTGAATCACTCCTGAACCAGTGGCAGGATTTTGATTAAATTTGGTATACATATGTAAAAAACATCGTAGAATTCAAATCTGCATGAATTAGTGCGATATATTTAACGGTTGAGTGGTTGCAGTGCGTTTTTGACAGAAGCGACAAGTGATTTTGTATCGCACTTTATAATTTAAATATGTTATGTTTGCACTTACCTACCTCAAAATTGGGTATAGATACACCCTTAAAACCATAAAATATGTAATCTGCATTCTTTCTTTATCTTATACACAATATTTTATTTACATACATCGTCTATAATTTCGCCAAAATGCATCAAAGAAAACCAACATCTCAAATTTAATTTGTAGGTTATAACGGATTTATTCTACGGCCAACTAAAATCCAAAGTGACTTGTCAGGCATGCGGCCACGAATCCGTTCGTTTCGACCCGTTCAACGTTCTGTCTCTCCCATTACCGATGGATTCTTTCACTCTTTGCGAAGTCTTAGTTGTCAAACGCGATGGATCCGTTCCAGTCAAATACGGAGTTCGGTTAAACTCAGATTCGCGGTATAGGGAGTTGAAAGATAGGTTAGAAAAGTTGTGCGAAGTGCCGGCGAAGAGATTGGCGCTTGTGGAAGTCGCCGATTCGCAAATCCGACAGATATTAAGCGAGCAGAAAAGGGTTAGTGCTAGCAGCGCGTTGGATTTGCTCGCGTATGAATTGGAAGACGTCATGGATGGTGAGTTTCATTTTAAATTATATATTGTACCTTCTTTGGTACTTCTAGGGCCTCGGCCGCGAATCAATTTATGTTTTAACCCCGTACAATACGATTTTCGTGTTAATTTGAAGATATTTCAAACAGTTCGGGAGTTATGAGCCCCCCAAACATGACTGTTTTCTTGTTTAGTTTCGGCCAAAAATGTGTGGTTAAAAATGATCAAATAACACGGTTTCGGTTAAAAATAAAGTGTTAATTCTTGCAAAAATGAACTCTGGAGGGTCGATTTGTATATATTCGGTATAAAAGTGGTTAGATTTCGGCTTAAAAACTCTTCAAACCCGGGTTCAAAACTTGTAGATTTTTCCCTAAAAATGTGAGGTTAAATACCGGTCAATATCTCCATTTTGGTTACAGATAGACCGTTTATTTTTGCAAAAATGAACTCTGGAGGGTCGATTTGATATATTAATATTTTAAAAGTGTCAAAAAGGCCGTAGGGATTTAAGAGAATAGGGTCGAAATTTGAGAAAAATTTGCCACAAAAACATCCAATTTATTTTGTTCACAACTGCTCAACGGTTTAAAATATCTTCAAATTGACACGAAATTCGTGTTCTACGGGGTTAAAAATATAAATTCACTTATTTGCAAATCTTAAAACCGTCTGGACAAAGTTTTATTTAAATATCTTTAAGATAACATTCGCCCTAAATTTGCTGATGTTTAATGCGCGAGTGACGCATCGATTGCGCACTAAAATTCGACTAGATTTGCGGTGATTTCAAATTGTTCATATCGTTCAATATCTCAATTTCGGTCAAAGATACAGAGTTAATTCTTACAAAAACGAACTCTGGAGGGTCTATTTGACATATTTATGTTTTAAAAGTGTCAAAAAGGCGTTAGGGATTCCGGTAAATATGGACGTAATTTTGATAAAATGTGTCCTCAGAACATGCATTTTATTTTGCTCACAACTCCTCAACGGTTTAATTTATCTTAAAAATAACACGAAATTCGTGTTCTACGGGGTTTAAAACATAAATTAACTCATTTCCAAATCTTAAAGCCGTTTCGACAAAGTTTTATTTAAACATTTCTCAGATGACGCCCGTTGCGAATTTTTCGTCATCCTTCCAGAACATCAAAACTTTTATTTGGCTATAAATTCGGCTAAAATTTACAGAAAACACATAAAATTAACTGAAAATCATTTATTCATACTTAAAACTAGTTGAAAACATTTATTTTTGTATTGAAAATATATTTGTGACAGCTGAAATGTAAGGTTAAAAATTGTGTACGTTTCAAAAACATTCGGTTGGTGTACAGCGCCAAAATGTTGGAACTATGTTTGACATGGCAGACTCTGTCGGTAAAACAGATTCATAAATTTATTAATTACAGGATTAAATATTGTTTGATACATTTTTAAGTGTATTTAGGGCATTAAGGCGTAAATACATCATAAATTATGTATTATATAATTAATTGTAGCATTTTGCCGCTGTTCAAAGTTTATAATTTTTGTGCTCAACTGGTGGCAACACTGACGAACCATGTTGTTATATTTTGACAGCTTTTTGTTTGACATTTGTCAAATACTTATTTTTATTCGTTTTAAACATTTTTTGTTAAGTTTAAAGTAATAAATATACATTTAAGTGCAAATTGGTGTTCGGTAAATTTGTTGGATTTTAATGCGCGACCGATGCATCGGTTGCGCACTAAAATTCAACAGATTTGCGGTGAATTCAAACTGTTTATTTGAAGTGCAAATTGTGTCCGGTATGTTTTAGATAATAATGTGTTTTGTGCGTCTATCATCGGCGACCCCCATGGGGCGCCATCGCCCCCCGAGAGCCCTCGACCCACACGGGGCCCTGAGGTAAGCTCCTCAGTTCTCTGCATGCCCAGCATTTTATGCTTTAAGGTATGCAAACATAGAGAATTTATTTTCATTTTTTCATTTTCTTTTATTTTTATACCATTTGTAGCTATAAAATTATTTCCAGAATAATGTCCAAGTCCGTCGATCTATCGACCAACCTCTATCCCCAATCACTTTACACCGCCTGTCTTGCGGGGGCCCTGTAACCTCCGGGGCCCCCCTGGCGTCCAAGGCCCCCCAAAACAGCAGGATCATACAATACATTACAGCAGTCCACAGAAAATGCGTCCGACAAGACACATATTTTGTCACGCAACATAAAACACGCAGCGTGCTTTTCGGGGTGCCGCTATTGTTCGCTGTTGGGCCCCATACCACAACGCAGGGGCTGTATGAAGCTGTGTGGACCCAGGTGACTCGGTTGTTGAGCCCCGTGCCCCAAAGTGATCAGACGAACCACGCTTTGGACTGCGATGATAGCTTAGGGTAAGTTTCTTGTATTTGCCCTAAATTTGCTGATTTTTAATGCGTGATCGACGCGTCGATTACGCACTAAAATTTCGACTGATTGCCGGTGAATTTTCAAATTGTGTTTATGTGAAGACCATTCAACAAAAAATTATGAAAATTGGTATATTTATGAAACAAAGTACGCAGAATTGAATGGTGAAGTCAAAATTTTTATATCTACCCAGTTTTGGGTGTTTTTTAAATATTTCCCAATTTTTTGATATCGGTCAATATCTCGGTTACGGTTGAAGATAAAATGTTTATTTTTGTAAAAATGAACTCTGATGGGTCGATTTGATATATTAATATATTAAAAGTGCCAAAAAGTCCTTAGGAATTCCAGAAATTTGGGACGAAATGTTGGAAAAAATTGCCCCAAAAACATGCATTTTATTTTTCTCATAACTCCTCAACGGTTTAAAATATCTTCAAATTAACACGAAATTCGTGTTCTACGGGGTTCAAAATATAAATTCACTCATTTGCAAATATTAAAACCGTCTGGACTAAGTTTTATTGAAATATTTTTAAAAGTAATATTCGCCCTAAATTTGCTGATTTTTAATGCGTGATCGACGCGTCGATTGCGCACTAAAATTCAACAGATGTCCGGTGAAGAATTCAAATTGTGTTTATGTGAAGACCATTCAACATAAAATTATGAAAATTGATATACTTATGTAAGAAAGTACGTAGAATTGAATGATGAAGTCGAAAACGTATTATTTCTACCCAGTTTTGGGTAACACAAACTGATTTAGAATAAGTTTATTGTTTATTTAGGTATGAATTCCCATTTACACTCCGTACTGTCAGAGGGCAGAGTTGTTTCTTGTGTCCATGGACCAAGTTTTGTCGAGGCTGTGCTCTGTCTTGCGATAATACCCCATTGGTTGACATCTACAGCGAAGCTTCAACTGCACCAGGTATTTAAACACTTTTTAACGCCCTTAAATTGTTTAAATTTTAAAAATTTACAAAAAAAGTAAGATTTTTGTTCGTTCAAAATTTCACCGTGAAATTGCTGAATTTTAATGCGCGACCGATGCGTCGATTACGCACTAAATTTCGACAGATTTGCGGTCAAATCAAATTGTGTTTATTTGAAGACCATTCAACATAAAATTATGAAAATTGGTATACGTATGTAAGAAAGTGTGTAGAATTGAATGGCGAAGTTGTCTACCCAGTTTTGGGTGGTGCATGTGTACAAAGTGTTATGGAAATAATATGCCATAGTTCATGGTATTTTAAAGAGAACTGAGAGAATAATATGAAATATATTCACGCACAAATAGGTATTTGGTTTATGGAGAAGTGCGCCAAAACAGTCACCATTAATAAAAAGTGTTATCCATGTTTTACCTGACTTTCGACCTTCAAAAATGACAAGTATAATAAATAATTGTGCCTTTACAATTACTGGCGCGTTGTTTACATGACACCCTGTATAATGTAATAATAATTATTTATCAGATGCTCATTTGTTTCATATTTTAAAATATATTCAAAGAATACAGCAAAATAACTCAACTTGTATTCGCCCTAAAATTGTTGAATTTTAATGCGCGATCGACGCGTCGATTACGCACTAAATTTCGACAGATTTGCGGTCAAATCAAATTGTGTTTATTTAAAGACCATTCAACATAAAATTATGAAAATCGGTATATTTATGAAACAAACTACGTAGAATTGAATAATGAAGTCGAAAATGCACTATTTCTACCCACTTTTGGGTGGTGCATGTGTATAAAAATTGTCATTTATAGCTTCATTCAAAATTTACAAATTTGTTAATAATTTTTAAACCAATCATCTAGAGTTAATAAAACTTAGTAAATATATCAAACAAACATAGTCGAGTTAAAATCTGAAAATTAGCAAATTTGCATTCGCCCTAAATTTGGTGGATTTTAATGCGCGACCGATGCGTCGATCGCGCACTAAAATTCAACAGATTTGCGGTCAAATCAAATTGTGTTTATTTGAATTCACCATAAACTGTTGCAAAAAGGTTTTGGGTGTTGAAAAGTGAATCTTTTTGACAACTTCAGGCATGTCGTCGTGCCCTAGCGGCATTATGCGAACAGTAGCCATAGACTGGGAACCAACTGCGTTACATCTTCGATATCAGAGCGCTAGAGAAAGAAGTTTCATCGAAGATCAATCAATAGCTTTGTGCCGGAAACAGCACACGGAACCAGTTGATTTGGACCATTGTTTGAAGGCTTTTACATCCGAGGAAAGTTTGGAAACGAGATACCATTGTTCCAAATGCGAGGAGAAACAGCCAGCGACGAAAAAGTTGCAGATTTGGAGGTTACCGCCAATTCTGGTGAGTAAAAAATAACATTTAATAAAAATCAGAAGTGGGATCATTTTTTTGGTTTAGATTATTCATCTGAAACGCTTCGATTTTGTGAACGGCAAATGGGTAAAGACTCATAAAGTTGTTAACTTTCCATATTCCGACTTTGATCCGACAGCTTATTTAGCGTCTGTGCCTCAAGAAACTATAATTAGGGCCCGGGCATTAAACGACATGCTACATAACCCTGAAGGGCTACGTAATCCTGAAATGTTACATAGGGCTGAAGTGCTGCGTAAGCCTGATGTGCTACATAGCCCTGATGTGTTACGTAACCCTGAAGTGCTACATAACCCTGAAGAGCCAAAACTTCCCAAACCAAGGCGAGACAGACTGGAATCAACAAGCCTGTTGAAAACTCCAGTTCTGGATGAAAACCTGCAAGATTTCCACATGCACCATTTGCAAGAAAACGAAAACGCCTTCGAATTAAAATACCAACTCTACGCCGTTGTGGTAAGTTTATCTACTAACCCTTACGCCTTTTGGGACATCCTTTATTTCCAGAGCCATTCCGGCATGCTAAACGGCGGGCACTACATCTCGTACGCCTGCAACCCAAACGGATCGTGGTATTGTTACAACGACTCCTCATGCCGGAAGGTTACGCCAAGAAACTCGCCGGGAGGTACCTCCATGCCTTGCATGGACACCAGCAGCGCTTATATGTTGTTTTATGAACGAAGCGGCCTTGACTATACTCCGTATTTGCCGGATGTGGCACCCAGCTTAACCGGAAGCACGCCGCCGCCGGATATAGACGAGGATGACTCGGAAATGCGGAAACAGCTGTGTTGTGTGCAATAAAAGACTGTAGGGGTATAAACAATTGAACGTATAAATATGCACGGTTTACATTTTCAACTAATTATAAAAAATGTGAGGTTAAAATCGGTCAAAAACTCCATTTCGGTTGAAGATATGAAGAATTCTTGCCAAATAACTTAACTTGTTTTCGCCCTAAATTTGCTGAATTTTAATGCGCGAGTGACGCGTCGATTGCGCACTAAAATTCGATAGATCGCCGGTGAAGAATTCAAATTGTGTTTATTCGAAGACCATTCAACAAAAAATTATGAAAATCGGTATACTTATGTAACAAAATACGTAGAATTGAATGGCGAAGTCAAATATTTTATATCTACCCAGTTTTGGGTGTTTTTTTTTAAATATTTGGCCAAAAAATGTGAGATTAAATATCGGTCAATATCTCCATTTTGGTTACAGGTTGTGCGTTTATTTTTACAAAAATGAACTTTGGAGGGTTGATTTGTATATTTCCGGTATAAAAGTGGTTACATTTCCGGTTCAAAACTCTTGAAACCCGGGTTTAAAAATTGTACATTTTTAGCTAAAAATGTGAGGTTAAATAACGGTCAATATCTCCATTTTGGTTACAGATACAGCGTTTATTTTTGCAAAAATGAACTCTGACGGGTCGATTTGATATATTAATATTTTAAAAGTGTCAAAAAGGCCTTAGGGATACCGGAAAATAGGGTTGCAATTTGGGAAAAAAATTCCCAAAAACATGCATTTTATTTTGTTCACATCTCATGAACGGTTCAAAATATCTTCAAATTAACACGAAATTCGTGTTCTACGAGGTTTAAACTATAAATTCACTCATTTTCAAATTTTAAAACCGTCTGGACTAAGTTTTATTTAAATATTTAAAAAAATAATATTCGCCCTAAATTTGCTGAATTTTAATGCGCGATCGACGCGTCGATCGCGCACTAAAATTCGACAGATGTCCGGTGAAGAATTCAAATTGTGTTTATTTGAAGACCATTCAACAAAAAATTATGAAAATTGGTATAGTTATGTAAGAAAGTACGTAGAATTGAATGGTGAAGTCAAAATTTTTATATCTACCCAGTTTTGGGTGGTTTTAATCCCAAATGTTTGTACATTTTTGACTAAAAATGTGAGGTTAAAAATCTGTCAATATCTCAATTTCAGTTAAAGATGGCGTGTTAATTCTTGCAAAAACGAACGTTGGAGGGTCGATTTGATGTATTAATATTTTAAAAGTGTCAAAAAGGCCTTAGGGATTCAAGAAAATTTGGGAAAAAAAATCCCAAAAATATGCATTTTATTTTGTTCACAACTCCTCAACGGTTTAAAATATCTTCAAATTAACACGAAATTCGTGTTCTACGGGGTTTAAAATATAAATTAGTTCATTTTCAAATCTTAAAGCCGTTTGGACCAAGTTTTATTTAAACATTTCTAGGTTGCGAATTTTTCGCAATTCTTCCAGAACTTCAAAACATTTATTTGGTTGTGAATTCGGCTGAAATTTACAGGTAAGACATAAAATTATTTGTACTTAAATTTGACATTTAAATTTGGGGTTAAATGTACTATTCAACATAATAACATTCGACTCACGCACCGCTCTTTTAAATAATCTGGTCTAGATAGACTACATCATTGGTTTTTAGGGTTATAACCTCAATAAAATCTGCATATTTATACGAATGAATTCTCGCGCGCTGACTTGTACGTTTTTGCCATAAATTGTATATTGTTTTTTAGTTATAGAGACTGCACCGTATGGTAAATGTTTGTATATAAAATTTTATTATTTAATTTGTAAATGAAGCGACTGTTGTTAAATGGTGCTTATAATAACCAAAGAAACAAAAATGATATTCTATGACTGTGTATTTGTATTTAACAGTTTTTATATAAACAAAAATGGATACTTGAAAAGTTATTGGGGACGGCTGATGAACGCCATGAACGGTCATTCGCTGCTTGGTGTCTATTTTTGTGTTATATTGTTACTAACATGCTTCAAGCAACACTACACAGTTAAATTTTACATTACTGTGATCATACGTTTCGTTTTGCATCATATATATCGCAAATAAATTTGTTTATCGCATTTTATATAAGATGTTATCAATTTATTTCCGTTTTCTACGCCGAAGATAAGGTAAGATCAGTTGCCGCCAATTCTGGTAAGTTAAACATACTCAATTTAACATCAGAAGTGGGATAATCCACCATTTTATATTTTTTTATTGATGAATCAGTGAATTAGCACGAATTAGGACCCCCACAACACGTTTTTAATTATTTTTACAACTATTTGTGTGCGTGTAGAACACTGATTTCACCGCAAATCTGTCAAATTTTAGTGCGCAACCGATGCGTCCATCGCGCATTAAAATTCAACAAATTTAGGGCGAAGACAAATATTTACGGTAAGTTGTCGGTTACCGCCATTTTTGCTAAGTAAAAGCACTCAATTCAACATCAGAAGTGGGATAATCCACTATTTCGTAGTTTTCAGTGAATTAGGGCTCCCACAACACTTTTTTTATTATTTTTACAACTATCTGTGTGCGTGTAGAACACTTTGATTTCACCGCAAATCTGTCAAATTTTAGTGCGTAAGCGATGCGTCGATCGCGCATTAAAATTCAACAAATTTAGGGCGAAGACAAATATTGACGGTAAGTTGTCAATTCTGGTAAGTAAAAGCACTCAATTCACATCAGAAGTGGGATACATCACTATTTCGTAGTTTTCCGTGAATTAGGGCTCCCACAACACTTTTTTTTTACTATTTTTACAACTATTTGTGTGCTTGTGTAAAACTTTGATTTCACCGCAAATCTGTCAAATTTTTAATGCGTGATCGACGCATGAGTTGCGCATTAAATTTCAACAAATTTAGGGCGAAGACAAATATTGACGGTAAGTTGTCAATTCTGGTAAGTAAAAGCACTCAATTCAACATCAGAAGTGGGATACATCACTATTTCGTAGTTTTCCGTGAATTAGGGCTCCCACAACACTTTTTTTTTACTATTTTTACAACTATTTGTGTGCTTGTGTAAAACTTTGATTTCACCGCAAATCTGTCAAATTTTTAATGCGTGATCGACGCATGAGTTGCGCATTAAATTTCAACAAATTTAGGGCGAAGACAAATATTTACGGTAAGTTGCTAATTCTGGTAAGTAAAAGCACTCAATTCAACATCAGAAGTAGGATAATCCACTATTTCGTAGTTTTCAGTGAATTAGGGCTCCCACAACACTTTTTTTTTTATTATTTTTACAACTATCTGTGTGCGTGTAGAACACTTTGATTTCACCGCAAATCTGTCAAATTTTAGTGCGTAAGCGATGCGTTGGTCGCGCATTAAATTTCAGCAAATTTAGGGCGGATACAAATTAAGTTATTTGCTGTATTTTTTATATGTATATGCGATTTTTAGCACATCTAGAGGTAAAAATAAATTACAAGGCCATTATATATTTTAGAATCCAGCCAAATAGGCATTAATTGATATCAAATAATATTTTAATAAATATAAACAGTTTTTTTAAATTTTAATTGTACCTAAGTATAAATTATCCCTTGAAAAATTATAAAATAATTATTAATAATTACCTTTTGCATAATTATAGTCATTAAATATAAGTAGATTAATTAAAATTCACATTTCTTGATGAATATTAATTCTTTAGGGAAAATTATTGTAGGACAGTTGGCAACACTGTTTGTCAGGTAGCTGTCAGATTTGTGATGTGAGCAGCTAAAATTTATGTTTTTATTTATTTAAAGTGAGATTTTAAGCGTTAAAGTTGTTAATTATTTATATTTAATGTGTTGTTAAAGTCGTGCAATTAATATTTAAGTGTTACAACCATTAAAACAACTTATTTTTTTATGATTTATCAATGTGTGTTTTAAACAAAGGTTATATAGTTTTTGGCATTAAATATCATTTGTTTAACATATTCAAGTGATTATTTAATAAAACTAAAGTGATTTACTTTATTTTTTATTATATAATTGTAAGTATATGCTATAAAAAATAATATTAATACAAATTTAAATATTAATTTATGATAATATATACATTTTCTCCATTCTTTAAATAAATTTTGCAAAATTCTTTGACATTTCTCGAGTTAGGTGCGGTCAAACTTAACAAAAAAAACCCTAAATATAGTTCGCTGTGAATGGCGCTGTGTGTCTATTCATCTGTCAGTTGATGTGCGAATGTCTGAGAGTGTACTTCGAAGTTTGATGTTACAGACGCCATTTTGTTACAAGGGAGCGGTTTACATTTTATTTAGTTTTACTAAGTTTCTAAAAAATGTATTGTGTGTATAAGTGTTCAAATGAAAGAAATAATAATGTTAAGCATATATTTAGTGCATAATGATTGTTTTATACAGTTATTAAGTAGTTAAAATGTATAAATATAAGTGAATTTCTTATTGTTTAGTGCCTAATATAATCCGAGGAATGTGAAAATAACAATATAGTTTTATAAATGATTGGTAAGTGCATTTAATTATTTTATTTGTACAAAATTCACATCTCAAATAACAATAGATATCATAATTATGAAATGGTTATAAATGTTTTATTGATTTTTTTGTTATATTCGGTGTTCATATTGAAAATATTTTTATATAATTGTTTTTTTTATGGACTTATATTCCACACATAATAAAAAATGTCAGGGAGTGGTGAAAAATGCAAGTAAAGCATTTTCTAAACAGGTGGACAGATATTAGTGTTTTTTGCTTTGTTGTATATATTAATATGATTGTTTAAATGTCAGATATATTTGCCACACCCAATTATTTACACCTGTAGGGCAATATTTTGTTGATACTATATTTTTTTATTGGCGTATAAAAATTATAATTTTTATTTCGTTAGGACAGTTTTTAAAGAAATTTAAGTATGTTTTTTTACAATTTGTAATGTTTTGGCACTTCTTACATTTGTTTCTGTTTGTCAAATTAGTTAATTACGTTGTTTAATAAATGGAGCAACCTTGAAATGCTTGGAATCAGCTGATTTGTGCGCTTGTCATTTTGTCCATTGTCTATTAAAATAAATGAAGCTATTAAATTTCCAACCCGTTGGGTTAGGTTAGGTTAAGTTGGGTTAGGTTGTCATTACAGTTAGGAATGACGTATATCCCAACCTTTAAAATGTTTAGAATCGACATATTGCTACAATGATTGTGAATAAATAAAGCTGTAGTGACCAGCGCACAAAAGCTATTTTCAAGGTCGTTCAAGTCACGTGTAACTGGCCTATTATAACCTCTGAACCCGGGTTTATTCTTGGCTAAAATTTCTGTTAAAGATAGATTGTTAAACATACAAAAAATACGCGAAATAACTTAACTTGTATTCGCCGTAAATTTGCTGAATTTCAACAGATTCCCGGTGAATCAAATTGTGTTTATTTAAAGACCATTCAACATAAAATTATGAAAATTGGTATCAAAGAAACATAGTCGAGTTGAAATCGAGATTTATACAAAAATACAACAAATAACTTTATTTGCATTCGCCCTAAAATTGCTGAATTTTAATGCGCGATCGACGCGTCGATTGCGCACTAAAATTCGACAGATTTTGCGGTGAATTTTTAAATTGTGTTTATTTGAAAACCATTCAACAAAAAATTATGAAAATTGGTATATTTATGAAACAAACTATGGAGAATTGAATGGTGAAGTCGAAAATTTATATCTACCCATTTTTGGGTGGTTTTTAAAACCCAAAACAAAACTTTTGGCGGTAAAATTAAAATTTGCCGTTGTGTGTGATAGGTGTACGGTTAAAGATTCGACCACGACCACTTTGGCGGATTTGGACACATGATTAGAATAATGCTGCCATCACTTCAGACCACTGGGTTATTGCATACCATAATACTGTTATTAACGACAACATACACACATGGTAAGTCAAAAAATGTGAAATGCCCCCGCAAAAATCTTTTGTTCGGTCCTTTTCATTTCCGGTCGCAAAGCCCGGAAATTATCTGTCCTGTCGGTTCAGTTCCGCCCTCTGGTTTTATTGTCTTTAATGTGGTGGCACGCCTGTTTAATTAGCTACCTGCTTCACGCTGTTTACTTAATACCAACCTACGAAATTAAAACTAAACAAAGATTATTTACTTCTTTACTAATTTTAATTATTTCAATATTTGTCTTTTAAATCAAGAGAAAATATTCAATGTACGCCACTGGAGCATTTATTGATTTAAATGATCAACTTATACAAAACAAAACACTGTCTGAGATGTGAATTATTAATATCTGAAGCATAGGCGTGCATTCGAATATTTTAGGCTTTTGTGTTTTTTGGGCTAAATGCGGCCCTGCGTAAGCGCTCTGTTGAATATTTGATGGGGTAATTATGGTCATTACGGCCCTGTATATAGAAAATGCGAAGTTAATGCCTTTGTATTTCTAGCTGAAATTTCAATTTAATTTAACAAAATATTCTCCATTTTTTTTTCGTCTTTACGAGTTTTTTATTGGGAGCTATTTAAATACTCATTTGTTTCATTTTTTTAACTAGATTTAAAATACATACAAAGAATACATCAAAATAACTTAACTTGTATTCGCCCTAAAATTGCTGAATTTTAATGCGCGATCGACGCATCGGTTGCGCACTAAAATTTCCACAGATTTGCGGTGAATTCATATTGTGTTTATTTGAAGACCATTCAACAAAAAAATATGAAAATTGGTATATTTATGAAACAAACTATGGATAATTGAATAATGAAGTCGAAAATATATTATTTCTACCCAGTTTTGGGTGGTGCATTGTCATTTATAGCTTCGTTCAAAATTTACAAATTTGTTAATAATTTTTAAACTAATCATCTAGATTTAATAAAACTTTGTAAATATATCAAAGAAACATAGTCGAGTTGAAATCTGAAAGAATTAGACCGATATTTTTGACCGAATACAAAAATACAACAAATTTGCATTCGCCCTAAATTTGTTGATTTTTAATGCGCGATCGACGCATCGGTTACGCACTAAAATTTCGACAGATTTACGGTGAATTCAAAGTTCATTTATTTGAAGACCATTCAACATAAAATTATGAAAATTCATATACTTATGTAAGAAAGTGGGTAGAATTGAATGGTGAAGTCGGAAATTTTCTATCTCTACCCAGTTTTGGGTGGTGAATTGATTCATGGAGAAAAAAATGTTTGCTATGACATTTTATTATAGGGAGCTCCATTGGAGTTTCAAGCAGCTCAGGGGGGGGGGGCAACTTCCTAGGGCCCCCGGGCGATAATTTCAACCGTATTCAAAAAAATACAGCCAATAACTTAACTTGTATTCGCCCTAAAATTGCTGAATTTTAATGCGCGATCGACGCGTCGATTGCGCACTAAAATTCGACAGATTTACGGTGAATTCAAAGTTGATTTACTTGAAGACCATTCAACATAAAATCATGAAAATTTGTATACGTATGTAAGAAAGTGTGTAGAATTGAATGGTGAAGTCGAAAATTTTCTGTCTACCCAGTTTTGGGTGATACAATTAAAATTAGCACATGAGAAAAGAAATAACATATGTATATTTATTAATAATAAAATATTTCTATATCTGTAGTCTTTCTGCGCATGCGCAGTCCATGGGCGTAGGTTGCATTGAGGCGTTCCCCCATATATCGATTTTAACATTAGTCGAAGCTATATACACACCATACACAATATATTAGGGGAGAAATACTTAAATAAATAATCAACTATGTATATCATAATAATCACGTTTCAAACGACTGATTCAATACTTAGGTCTTTGTTGTCCGGGGTTTAAATCTCACCCCCAACACTAGATACAGGATAGATAAAAAAAATAGTAATTAAGATTTTAAAACATGGTCGATTTCTGGGAAATAAATTACCATTCAATAGAGAATGAAATAATACATTTTTGGTAAATCCAAAATCGATTTCTTTCATATTAAATTCACATTAGTGACAACAATCAATCTAATTTCGACCCTTATTTTTCACAAAAATTAACAATAAAATGTAATCTACTATGTTTTTTAAATATTATAACAACATTTGAGTTGTTGAAATTCATTATTTTAAAAATTATGAACGAATTTGTAACTTACGAATTTGGCGGAAAACTTGTTTTGAGTTTATTGAAGTTTGCACCCTTTTTTCGGGTATTTAGGGTTGAAATTAAAGGTTGATATTATAAAAAACGTGTTCTACGAGGTTTAAAATATAAATTGACTCATTTGCAGATCTTAAAACCGTCTGGATAAAGTTTTATTTAAATATGTTTAAAAATAATATTCACCGTAAATTTGCTGATTTTTAATGCGCGAGTGACGCGTCGATTGCGCACTAAAATTCGACGGATTTTGTACGGGGTTTAAAATATAAATTGACTTCAAAAACACATAAAATTAACAAAAAATCATTTATTTGTACTTAATATTGGTTGAAAATATATGTTTGACTCGTTTAATTCATGAAAATTGTGGTTAAAAATCATGTTCGTCCCAAAAACATTCGACTGGCTTACAGCGCCAAAACCCTTAAACTATATTTGACAGGACATGCTCTGTCGGTAAAACAGATTCATAAATTTGTTTAAATAATTGTTTAATATATATTTTAAGTATATTTAGGGCATAAATATATTAATAAATTATTAATTATTTATATTTAAATAGCATTAATTTATATTTTGATGTTATGAGTTCAATTTTTTTGTGTGCAACTAGTGGCAACATTGACAATATGGCGACTTGTTTTTATGTCAAAACGTAAATAATCAGTGATAATAAATTATAAACGTACAACAAACTTAAGATATATTTGAATAAAGGTAATTCATTATTTTAAAAATTATGAACAAATTTGTAACTTACGAATTTGACGGAAAACTTGTTTTGAGCGTATTGAAGTTTGCACCCTTTTTTGGGTATTTAGGGTTGAAATTAAAGGTTCATATTGTTAAAAACGTGTTGTACGGGGTTCTAAATATAAATTGACTCATTTGCAAATCTTAAAACCGTCTGGACTAAGTTTTATTTAAATATTTTCAAGATAATATTTGCCCTAAATTTGCTGAACTTTAATGCGCAAGTGATGCGTCGATTGCGCACTAAAATTCGACGGATTCCCGGTGAATTTATTTAAAAACCATTCAACAAAAAATTATGTTATTTTGTATACTTATGTAAGAAAGTACGTAGAATTGAATGGTGGTCAAAATTTTTATATCTACCCAGTTTTGGGTGGTTTTTATATATTTCCCAACTGTTCAATATCGGTCAATATATCGTTTACGGTTGAAGATATAATGTTTATTTTTGCAAAAATGAACTCTGACGGGTCGATTTGATATATTAATATTTTAAAAGTGTCAAAAAGGCCTTAGGGATGCCGGAAAATTGGGTCGAAATTTAGGAAATTTTTTTCCAAAAACGTGCATTTTATTTTGTTCATATCTCATGAACGGTTCAAAATATCTTCAAATTAACACGAAATTCGTGTTCTACGAGGTTCAAAATATAAATTAACTCATTTTCAAACCTAAAAAGGGTCTGAAAACATTCTAAAACTTAGTTAAAAAATTGTACATTTTTGACTAAAAATGTGAGGTTAGTAATATGTCAATATCTCGATTTTGGTTAAAGATACAGTGTTTATTATTGCAAAAATGAACTGTGGATGGTCGATTTGATATATATTAATATTTTAAAAGTGCCAAAAAGGCCTTGGGGATTTAGGAAAATAGGGTCGAAATTTAGGAAAAAATTTCACAAAAACATGCATTTTATTTTCTTCATATCTCATAAACGGTTCAAAATATCTTCAAATTAACACGAAATTCGTGTTCTACGAGGTTCAAAATATAAATTAACTCATTTTCAAACCTAAAAAGGGTCTGAAAACATTCTAAAACTTAGTTAAAAAATTGTACATTTTTGACTAAAAATGTGAGGTTAGTAATATGTCAATATCTCGATTTTGGTTAAAGATACAGTGTTTATTATTGCAAAAATGAACTGTGGATGGTCGATTTGAGTGCCAAAAAGGCCTTAGGGATTTAGGAAAATAGGGTCGAAATTTGGGGAAAAAAATCCCAAAAACATGCATTTTATTTTGTTCACATCTCATGAACGGTTCAAAATATCTTCGAATTAACACGAAATTCGTGTTCTACGAGGTTTAAAATATAAATTCACTCATTTGCAAAATTTAAAACCGTCTGGACAAAGTTTTATTTAAATATGTTTAAAGGTAATATTCGCCCTAAATTTGCTGAATTTTAATGCGTGATCGACGCGTCGATCGCGCACTAAAATTCAACAGATTTCCGGTGAATATTGAAATTGTGTTTATTCGTAGACCATTCAACAAAAAATTATGAAATTTGGTATACATATGCAAGAAAGTATGTAGAATTGAATGATGAAGTCAAAAATTTTCTCTACCCAGTTTTGGGTGTGTATTTTGTTTCTGTTTGTAGGTGGTTGTGAATTTCCGCTTCAATGGCAGGGCCGTTGGTTCCAGAGTGGTTTCGGCATTTTGCAAGTAAACCGCACCACGGTTGAAACCAAAGGCGAGTGCATCGATTCATCGGGAGACAAATTCATGGTGTATGACAAATCGGACGACTGTTATCGATGTATGGTCATACATCAAAAGCATCCGGCTGTTTTACAATACAAAGAAACTTATTGTGACCAAAAGGCTTCGCTGCAAGTGCTTTGCTATGCCATAACAGGTTAGCCAATCGTATAATTTGCGTCGACAAAACTTGAGAACTTGTCTGTTTCAGGCGATGCCCCTTTGTATTCGATGTTCCGCAAATACCCCCCCGCACTTCCGGTGCCGTGTCCGTTCAAGGCAGCCCCGTTCACATTTTCCTACAATCGGGGCTCCGGTGAATGTTCTAACCCGCCTTCAAGAGCTGAAAGTTGCACGGATGACTCCCGTCTTGTGCTCAAATATCAAGCGTGTCCCGATATTCAATCCACGGAGTCTAATGTGGAAGAAATGGTCTGTGTTGCAACTTGGAAAGAAGGCAGTACGAGGTAGGAATGTTTCACACCCTTACAACACGGTTTTAGTGGATTTTTTCATGTTTCGGCCAAAAATTGATTCGCCGTAAATTTGATGATTTTTAATGCGCGAGTGATGCGTCGGTTGCGCACTAAAATTCGACAGATGTCCGGTGAGAATTCAAATTGTGTTTATTTGAAGACCATTCAACAAAAAATTATGAAAATTTGTATATGTATGTAAGAAAGTACGTAGAATTGAATGGTGAAGTCAAATTTTTTATATCTACCCAGTTTTGGGTGGTTTTTATTCCCAACAGTTCGTATATTTTTGACTAAAAATGTGAGGTTAAAAATTGGTCAATATCTCCATTTTGGTTACAGGTACAGCGTTTATTTTTGCAAAAATGAACTCGGGAGGGTCGATTTGATATATTAATATTCTAAAGTGTCAAAAAGGCCTTAGGGATTTAAGAAAATAGGGTTGAAATTTGGGAAAAAATGTCCCAAAAACATGCATTTTATTTTAATCACAACCCCTCAACGGTTTAAAATATCTTCAAATTAACACGAAATTCGTGTCCTACGGGGTTTAAAATATAAATCAACTCATTTTCAAATCTTAAAGCCATTTGGACAAAGTTTTATTTAAACATTTCTAAGATGACGCCCAAAATCATCAAAACTTTTTATTTGGTTATGAATTTATTTACAGGATACATAAAATTAACTGAAAATCATTTATTTATACTTAAAACAAGTCGAAAACATCTATTTATTAATGAAACTATTAGATTTGACATTTAAATTTTAGGTTAGATTCAAGCTAACGCACCGCTCTTTAAAATAATTTTATTTTGCGCGATTGGCAACACTACCAATAAAAATACTGCCAGTGCCATCTTTTAACATAATTTCAAACTACATATTTTTGTGCTCAACTGGTGGCAACATTGACAATATGGCGACTAGTTTTTATTTATAACAAGACGTCAACAATCAATGAAAATAATAAATTATAAACGTACAACAATAATTAGAGCCCTGAAAATTAATAAATATATAAATAAAGGTATTGGGAATGTGTATTAAATAATAAAAATGTTATTAATTATAAATATTTACGAAAGTTTTAATGAAATTGAAGTAGGTAAGTTATTTATATAAATTTTTAAAAAATTTACCTGTCGTGATCTTGAGATATTTGATGAACTCTGACGGGTTGATTTGATATATTAATATTTTAAAAGTGTCAAAAAGGCTTTAGGGATTCCGGAAAATACGGTCGAAATTAAGGAAAAAAATTCCCAAAAACATGCATTTTATTTTCTTCACAACTCCTCAACGGTTTAAAATATCTTCAAATTAACACAAAATTCGTGTTCTACGGGGTTTAAAATATAAATAGACTCATTTTCAAATCTTAAAACTGTCTGGGCTAAGTTTTATTCAAATATTTTTAAGGTAACATTCACCCTAAATTTTAATGCGCGAGTGACGCGTCGATTGCGCACTAAAATTCGACAGATGTCCGGTGAATATTCAAATTGTGTTTATTTGAAGACCATTCAACAAAAAAATATGAAATGTGGTATATTTATGTAAGAAAGTATGTAGAATTCAATGGTGAAGTCAAAAATTTCCTCTACCCAGTTTTGGGTGGTTTTTAAATCCCAACTGTTTGTACATTTTCGACTAAAAATGTGAAGTCAAAAATCGGTCAATATCTCAATTTTGGTCAAAGATACAGAGTTAATTCTTGCAAAAATGAACTCTGACGGGTCGATTTGATATATTAATATTTTAAAAGCGTCAAAAAGGCCTTAGGGATTCCTGGAAATTTATAACCAAATAAAAGTTTTGATGTTTTGTAAGAACGGGCGACATCTTAGAAATATTTAAATAAAACTTTGTCCAGACGGTTTTAAGATTTGCAAATGAGTGTATTTATATTTTAAACCCCGTACAACACGAATTTCGTGTTAATTTGAAGATAATTTGAACCGTTCATGAGAAATGAAGAAAATAAAATGCATGTTTTTAGGAATTTTTTCCCAAATTTCGACCCTATTTTCCGGAATCCCTAAGGCCTTTTTGACACTTTTAAAATATAAATATATCAAATCGATCCGTCAGAGTTCATTTTTGCCAAAATAATCATTTTATCTTCAACCGTAAACGAGATATTGATCGATATTAAAGAGTTGGGAAATATTTAAAAACCACCCAAAACTGGGTAGATATAAATTTTTTGACTTTATCATTCAATTCTACGTAGTTTGTTACATAAATATATAAATTTTCATAATTTTTTGTTGAATGGTCTTCAAATAAACACAATTTGAATTTTTCACCGGACATCTGTTGAATTTTAGTGCGCAATCGACGCATCGGTCGCCCATTAAAATTCAGCAAATTTACGGTGAATATTATTTTTTTAAATATTCAAATAAAACTTAGTCCAGACGGTTTTAAATTTTGAAAATGAGTGAATATATATTTTAAACCCCGTACAACACGAATTCCGTGTTAATTTTCAGATAATCCAAACCATGCATGTTTATTTTTTATTTGCAGATATCTCGTCGGTCGCATCACCCAGCCATCACGCCGGTCCATTTCCGACGAGGACTCCTACCGCTGCTTCATCTACGAGCACCTCCCTTCCTCCACCTCCCCCCGGACCACCTACCACGTGGCCCAATCAGGCGACGCGACTTGCAATGGGCTCCAATCCGCCGTTGAAGGCTCTCGAACTATGAGACTGACAACAGCTGACTCCCATCATGGGAAGTGTCGGTTTCCAAGTTGGATAACTGATCACCACACATGGTTGAGTTTAGACCACGGGCGGGTTTATAAGTTCTCGGTTCGGAATGCCACGTTACGGATCACCAAGAATACTCAGGTAAGATCAAATGAAGTTTAGAGGGTCCATTTTGTATATTTCCGGTATAAAAGTGGTTAAATATTCGGTTGAAAACTCTTGAAACCCGGGTTTAAAAATTGTACATTTTTGGCTAAAAATGTGAGGTTAAATATCGGTCAATATCTTCATTTTGGTTACAGATACAGCGTTTATTTTTGCAAAATTGAACTCTGACGGATCGATTTGATATATTCATATTTTAAAAGTGTCAAAAAGGCCTTAGGGATTCCGGAAAATACGGTCGAAATTAGGGAAAAAATTTCTCAAAAACATGCATTTTATTTTGTTCACATCTCATTTACGGTTCAAAATATCTTCAAATTAACACGAAATTCTTGTTCTACGGGGTTCAAAATATAAATTCACGCATTTGCAAATTTTAAAACCATCTGGACTAAGTTTTATTTAAATATTTAAAAAATAATATTCGCCCTAAATTTGCTGACTTTTAATGCGCGATCGACGCATCGATAGCGCACTAAAATTCGACAGACGTCCGGTGTAAATTCAAATTGTGTTTATTTCAAGACCATTCAACAAAAAATTATGAAAATTGGTATATTTATGTAAGAAAGTACGTAGAATTGAATGGTGAAGTCAAATTTTTTATATCTACCCAGTTTTGGGTGGTTTTTAAATATTTCTCAATTGTTCATTTTGACTAAAAATGTGAGGTTAAACATTCGTCAATATCTCCATTTTGGTTACAGGTAGAACGTTTAATTTTACAAAAAGGAACTTTAGAGGGTTGATTTGTATATTTCCGGTATAAAAGTGGTTAAATTTTCGGTTGAAAACTCTTGAAACCCGGGTTTAAAAATTGTACATTTTTGGCTAAAAATGTGAGGTTAAATATCGGTCAATATCTCCATTTTGGTTACAGATACAGCGTTTATTTTTGCAAAAATGAACTCTGACGGGTCGATTTGATATATTAATATTTTAAAAGTGTCAAAAAGGCTTTAGGGATTGCGGAAAATATGGTCGAAATTCGGGAGAAAAATTCCCAAAAACATGCATTTTATTTTCTTCATATCTCATGAACGGTTCAAATTATCTTCAAATTAACACGAAATTCGTGTTCTACGGGGTTTAAAATATAAATTCACTCATTTGCAAATTTTAAAACCGTCTGGACTAAGTTTTATTTAAATATTTGTAAAAATAATTTTCGCCCTAAATTTGTTGAATTTTAATGCGCGATCGACGCGTCGATTGCGCACTAAAATTCAAACAGATTTCCGGTGAATATTCAAATTGTATTTATTTAAAGACCATTCAATAAAAAATTATGAAAATTGGTATATTTATGTAAGAAAGTACGTAGAATTGAATGGTGAAGTCAAAATTTTTATATCTACCCAGTTTTGGGTGGTTTTTATTCCAACTGTTTGTACATTTTTGACTAAAAATGTGAGGTTAAAAATCCGTCAATATCTCAGTTTCGGTTAAAGATAGAGAGTTAATTTTTGCAAAAATGAACTCTGGGGGGTCGATTTGATATATTAATATTTTAAAAGTGCCAAAAAGGCCTTGGAATTCTGGAAAATAGGGTCGAAATTAGGGAAAAAATTTCCCAAAAACATGCATTTTATTTTCTTCATATCGCATGAACGGTTCAAAATATCTTCAAATTAACACGGAATTCGTGTTTTACGGGGTTTAAAATATAAATTCACTCATTTGCAAATCTTAAAGCCGTTTGGACCAACTTTTATTTAAACATTTGTAGGATGACACCCGAAAACATCAAAACTTTTTATTTGGTTATGTATTCGGCTGAAATTTATAGAAAACACATAAAATCAACTGAAAATCATTTATTTATATTTAAAACTAGTCGAAAACATCTATTTTTTAATCAAGTTATTATGGATTTGACGTTTAAATTTTAGGTTAGATTCGCTCTTTAAAATCATTTTATTTTGCGCGATTGGCAACACTACCACTAAAATACTAGCAGTGCCATTTTGTAACAATTTCAAACTACATATTTTTTTTTACTTTATTTTTATTGCTAAAACTTTTATTTGGTTATGAATTTATTTACAGAATACATAAAATTAACTGAAAATCATTTATTTATACTTAAAACAAGTCGAAAACATTTATTTATTAATAAAACTTTTAGATTTGACATTTAAATTTTAGGTTAGATTCGACTAACGTACCGCTCGTTAAAATAATTTTGTTTTGCACGATTGGCAACACTACTAGTAAAAATACTGCCAGTGCCATCTTTTAACACAATTTCAAACTACATATTTTTGTGCTCAACTGGTGGCAACATTGACAATATGGCGACCCGCTTTTATTTATAACAAGACGTCAACAATCAATGAAAATAATAAATTATAAGTGTACAACAATGATTAGAGCCATGAAAATTAATAAATATGTAAATAAATGTACGGGAAATGTGTATTAAATAATAAAAATGTTATTAGTTATAAATATTTACGAAAGTAGGTAAGTCATTTATACAAATTTAAAAAAGAATTACCTGTCGTGTTCTTGAGATATTTGCATTCAAAATGGAGCGAAAATACGTTTTAACGGCTAATTTAATTTCCAGCCATCCGGCAGCTCACACCACAGCACCGAAATTCGTTTGGTGTGCCATTCAATCCTCAGTAACTCCCCGACTCGCCTGCAGCTCGTAGCGCACATAACCCGAGGCTGTGACAGCGGATACGTGTGCCTAGTGTTCCACAGAAGAGACACGGCCGTCATTGAACTCCAACAACCGGAAGTGCTACACGAAAGCCCGGAAGACGCATGTAGGGAGACAGGATACGAAGGATACGAGACGCTGATTACGACTGGACTTAAGGCCAAAATGTGTCCGCATGCCGGCAGGTGAGTTTTTACATACACCACCCAAAAATGGGTATACATAAATTTTTTAACTTCACCATTCAATTCTACACACTTTCTTACATAATTGATTTCACCGCAAATCTGTCGAATTTTAGTGCGCAATCGACGCATCGGTCGCGCATTAAAATTCAGCAAATTTAGGGCAAATATTATTTTTAAAATATTTGAATAAAACTTAGTCCAGACGGTTTTAAGATTTGAAAATGAGTGAATTTATATTTTAAACCCCGTAGAACACGAATTTCGTGTTAATTTGAAGATATTTTAAACCGTTGAGGGGTTGTGAGTAAAATAAAATGCATGTTCTTGGGAATTTTTTGCCGAAATTTCGACCCTGTTTTCTGGAATCCCTAAGGCCTTTTTGACAATTTTAAAATATAAATATATCAAATCGACCCGTCAGAGTTCATTTTTGCAAAAATAAACATTTTATCTTCAACCGTAAACGAGATATTGACCGATATCAAAGAGTTGGGAAATATTTTAAAAAAACACCCAAAATTGGGTAGATATAAAAATTTTGACTGCATCATTCAATTCTACATACTTTCTTACACAACTACATCAATTTTCATATTTTTTTGTTGAATGGTCTTCAAATAAACACAATTTGATTTCACCGCAAATCTGCCGAATTTTAGTGCGCAATCGACGCGTCACTCGCGCACTAAAATTCGAAAAATTTGCGGTAAAATCAAAATTATGAAAATTGGTATATTTATGTAATAAACCATGTAGAATTGAATGTCATACTCCAAAATTTTCTACGTTACCCATTTTTGGGTATAGGGGTATGAATATGTAATTATTTTTTCAGATACGAAGTAATCGGCGTGGAGGCGGATCACGTGGAATCCAAGCGTCGAAAACGACAGGACTCCCCTGAAGGGGGCCCAACGGGCATTGGAAGCCCTGCAGACGATTTGTCTGGAGTTGCCCCTGAGCAGGAATGTCTATGGAATGACTATGAAGCTTTAAACATTGGATGCGGCCCCGCCGGAAACGAAGTCATGGAGTTTAAGGCCAGTTGTCAGCATCAACCTATTTCCGGTGAGTGGCATTTTGGAAATATTTAAATAAAACTGTCCACAGTTTTAAAATTTGAAAGTTTCATAATTTTTGGTTGAATGGTCTTACAATACACAATTTGAATTCACCGGGAATCTGTTGAATTTTAATGCGCAACCGATGCGTCACTCGCGCATTAAAAATCAGAAAATTTAGGGCGAATATTATTTTTTAAAATATTTAAATAAAACTTAGTCCAGACGGTTTTAAAATTTGAAAATGAGTGAATTTATATTCTAAACCCCGTAGAACACGAATTCCGTGTTAATTTGAAGATAATTTAAACCGTTGAGGAGTTCTGAACAAAATAAAATACATGTTTTGAAGACAAATTTTATCGAAATTACGTCCCTATTTACCGGAATCCCTAACGCCTTTTTGACACTTTTAAAATATTAATATATCAAATCGACCCTCCAGAGTTCGTTTTTGCAAAAATAAACATTTTATTTTCAACCGAAATTGAGATATTGTTCGATTTTTAATCTCACATTTTTAGTCAAAAATGTATAAACAGTTGGGAATAAAAACCACCCAAAACTGGGTATATATAAAATTTATGACTTCACCATTCAATTCTACGTACTTTTTTACATACGTATACAAATTTTCATAATTTTTTGTTGAATAGTCTTCAAATAAACACAATTTGAATTCTTCACCGGACATCTGTCGAATTTTAGTGCGCAATCGACGCATCACTCGCGCATTAAATATCAGCAATTTTAGGGCAAAAATGTACAATTTTTGAACCCGGTTTTGAGACGTTTTTACCAGAATTTTAACCACTTTTATACCGGAAGTATATAAAACAACCCTCTACAATTCATTTTTGCAAAAATAAATTTCCTGCCTGTAACCAAAATGGAGATATTGACCTATATATAACCTCACATTTTTGGCAAAAATGTACAATTTTTGAACCCGGATTGAGACGTTTTTATATCTACCCTACGGCCTTTTTGACACTTTTAAAATATTAATATATCAAATCAACCCGCCAGAGTTCGTTTCTGCAAGAATTAACACTCTATCTTCAACCAAAATGGAGATATTGACCGATTTTTAATCACATTTTGAGCCGGAGATCTGTCGAATTTTAGTGCGTAATCGACGCGTCACTCGCGCATTAAAACTTCACATTTTTAACCAAAAATATGCAATGTTTGAACCCGGATTTGAGACGTTTTTAAGCTGAAATTTAACCACTTTTATACCGGAAGTATACAAATCAACCCTGTAAAGTTCATTTGTGCAAAAATAACCAATGTATCTTTAACCGAAACCGAGATATCGACACATTTTTTCCAAAAATATCCAAAAAAAATCGGTATTTATTTCTTGCAGCGTATACTTGCCACGGTAGCTGGGAAGAAAACAACACCCACTACTTAATAGCTTCACCCGTGTCCAGAAAGTCCACGGACGCTTTACGCTACTGCCTTGTGTACACCTTCGACGGTGAAGGCCAAACGACAGCCGAAGCGCAACAACAAAGCACAGGGCAGGGCTCTGGCGCTTCCAGCGGGGCCGTGGGGTATTTGCCCCCCGCGCGAACCATCATGAGGCTGTCAGCGTTGGGCGATTCGTGTCACAGGGGCATCGTACCAGGCCGGAGCGGACTGTGGAGGTTCAATTTTACAACGAATGGTGAGTGCCAAATTTGGACTATTTTCCTCCTTAAGGCCTTTTTGACTCCTGCTGAATCCTGTCCTGTGTCCAGAATTGGGAAAAATGGATTTATCTTGCAGGGGGGTGTTCCCGAGGCAGCGAAACAGATGGCAGCAGTGTGCCCCGCGCCGGGGCGGCGTCTCTTCTGCTAGCAGGCGTCCTGTTAGTGCTGCGGTGATCCCCTTTTCATGTGATGCGTGGAGATCTTTAGCCAGTACTTGCCTCTTCGTAAGATAGTTACAAGAAACTTAAAAAAACCGACAAATTCGGGCAAAGTATAGAATAGGGTCCAGCTTTAAAATGCAGTTTTTTTCAACGGACTTTATATTTTATGTAAAATGTCGTATTAAAAACTTGAAATCAGAGCGCGGAAAGACATTTTACTACAAAAACTCATCAAATATATACTTCCGCACCCAAATTTTGATTTATTTTAATGAATAAAAGGTCAATAAACCGATATATAGTCATTTAAATTAATTTTGAGTGTAGACCCTATTCTATACTTTAGCCAAATCATATTTGGAGGGTTGTAACTCAAAAATTATTAAAGATACAGGGTTGGCAGTATGATTTTTAGATTGTTGAAGATTTGAAGCCCTAGGGAACATATTTTGGGGGGCCCAACATTCAAATTGAGTTTTGAAAAAGGTAAGTTAAGTTTCTTGTAAACTATAACATTTTCTTTACATATTTGTACTCACAATTCATTTTGTAAGAAAGAATAAAACGGGTGGGATGGAAATTTAGATAAAAAAATTCCCGAATTTTGAAAATCGATTTATAATCATTTGATTTTGATGTACAGTTGAATATTTTAGTTATTTTATTAAAAGATATTTTCGCCGTAAACTTTGAATTTTTTGTCGGCGACAGGCGCGTCGCTTGCCGGCATTTTCGAAGTAAATTTGCGGGGTATTTACTAAAGATGTTTCGCCGTAAACTTGTGAATTTTTTATCGGCAACTGATGCATCGCTTGCCGGCATTTTACGAAGTACATTTTCGGGGATGTTTTGGCCGTAAACTTATGAATTTTTTTCGGCAACTGACGCATCGCTTGCCGGCATTTCCGAAATAAATTTGCGGGGTATTTACTGAAGATGTTTCGTCGTAAACTTATGAATTTTTTTGTCGGCAACTGACGCATTGCTTGCCGGCATTTTCGAAGTAAATTTGTGGGGTATTTACTAAAGATGTTTTCGCCGTAAACTTATCAATTATTTGTCGGCGACTGGCGCGTCGCTTGCCGGCATTTTACGAAATAAATTTGCGGGGTATTTACTAAAGATGTTTCGGCGTAAACTTATGAATTTTTTGTCGGCAACTGGCGCGTCACTTGCCGGCATTTTACGAAATATATTTGCGGGGATGTTTCGTCGTAAACTTATGAATTTTTTGTCGGCAACCGACGCATCGCTTGCCGGCATTTTACGAATAAATTTGCGGGGTATTTACTAAAGATGTTTCACCGTAAACTTATGAATTTTTTGTCGGCAACTGGCGCGTCACTTGCCGGCATTTTACGAAGTACATTTGCGGGGTTGTTTTTGCCGTGAACTTATGAATTTTTTGTCGGCAACCGACGCATCGCTTGCCGGCATTTTCCGAAATAAATTTGCGGGATATTTACTGAAGATGTTTCATCGTAAACTTATGAATTTTTTGTCGGCGACTGGCGCGTTGCTTGCCGGCATTTTCGAAATAAATTTGCGGGGTATTTACTGAAGATGTTTCGCCGTAAACTTATGAATTTTTGTCGGCAACTGACGCATCGCTAGCCGGCATTTTACGAGGTAAATTTGCGGGGTATTTACTTTCAAAATAAAGGCAGCTACATAACATTTTTTTATTGTGATTTTCAACTGTACTCCAAAGAAGATTCTAAAATATATATTTGTTTAAATTCTGTGTAACTTATTAATTTTCAGATAATTTATTGGGATTTTCATTAAAAAAATGGCAGAATTTAAACAAAAAAAGTGGTTCACAGAATTGCTTGTTGTAAATAAACTTATTCAGAACGAATGTCAGTTGAATGAACGCGTGATTCTTGCACTAAATCATTGTTAAGGGCGCCTTTAAAGTTAAAGGTTCCCGCACCCATTTTGGCTTTTAAATATCTCAGTGTTTTTTATTAAGTGTGTTTTTAATTCTTTCAAGCTACGATTTTTAGTGTCCATATAAGCTTAAGTAAACATAAGGTTATTATATTTTTGATTACAATACTGTAAAAAGGAGCAAAAAAATCCTTTCAACATTATCCTGTCTTTCATTTCTTTTAATTTTGTCTGATGCATTTTATTTTGTCCACAACTCCTCAACGGTTTAAAATATCTTCAAATTAACGCGAAATTCGTGTTCTACGAGGTTTAAAATATAAATCCACTCATTTGCAAATCTTAAAACCGTCTGGACAAAGTTTTATTTAAATATGTTTAAGATAACATTCGCCCTAAATTTGCTGAAATTTAATGCGCGAGTGACGCGTCGAGTGCGCACTAAAATTCGACAGATGTCCGGTGAATTCATTCGACAGATGTCCGGTGAATTGAAATTGTGTTTATTCGAAGACCATTCAACAAAAAATTATGAAAATTGGTACACTTATGTAAGAAGGTACGTAGAATTGAATGGTGAAGTCAAATATTTTCTTTCTACCCAGTTTTGGGTGGTTTTTATTCCCAACTTTTTGTACATTTTTGACTGAAAATGTGAGGTTAAAAATCGGTCAATATCTCAGTTTCGGTTAAAGATGGAGTGTTAATTTTTGTAGAAACGAACTCTGGAGGGTCGATTTGATATATTAATATTTTAAAAGTGTCAAAAAGGCGTTAGGGATTCCAGAAAATAGGTACGTAATTTTGATAAAATATATCCTCAAAACATGCATTTTATTTTGTTCACAACTCCTCAACGGTTTAAATTATCTTCAAATTAACACGAAAATCGTGTTCTACGGGGTTTAAAATATAAATTCACTCATTTTCAAATCTTAAATCCGTTTGGACTAAGTTTTATTTAAATATTTATAAGATGACACCCGTTGCGAGTTTTTCACAATTCTTCGAAACCATGAAAACTTTTATTTGGTTATTATTCCGTCTGAAATTTACAAGACACACAAAATTAACTGAAAATCATTTATTTATACTTAAAATTGGTTATAAAGGTTTAATTTTCATTGAAAATATTTAGAATGTCATTTAAATTTGAGGTTAGAATGTACTAACCAACCTGCATAACATTCGGCTAACGCACCGCTCTTTAAAATAGTTTATATATAAATTATGCTGTATAGCACAATTATTTTCTATTTATTATAATCCTTATGGCTTATAAATGTGTAAAATATATGTAAATGATTTTATTTAGCTTTAATTAATATTTTGGCGTTCAAACTGAGTGATACATTTTTGTGTTGGACAATTGGCAACACTAACCACGAAAATACAGGCAGTGCCATCTTGTAGCACAATTGCAAACGATATATTTTTGTGTTGGACAATTGGCAACACTACCACAAAAATAGACGTCAATAATCATTGAAAATAATAAATTACAAACGTATAACAATGATTAGAGCTATGAAACTTCAGAAATATGTAAATAAACGTATGAAAAATGTATATTAAATAATAAAAATGTTCTATATTTTTATTTGTTACCGGTACAACAACAAATGTAGTGACATTAAAACGACAGCGTTTTGTGAACAATCCGTTAATATATTTGTGATTTCGTGTGCTACAAGTGTTGTTTATTGTTGTGGACAGTTGTACGAAGCTTTTGTGCATACGGGCGGACAAACATACATCGCTTGTCGTGATCCTGGAGCTGTTGAACTCTTTTATAACCTTCAAAAACTGTAAATTCTAACGCGTTAAATACTCGAAATCATCTAATTCGTGTTGTGCAGGTTTAAAATATGAAATTTGTGGGGTTTTTACATAATGTGTGAAGTTTTTAATGGTTGATATTCATTATTTTAAAAGATATTAATGAATTTAGAAGCACAAAATTTGTGCTGTAATTTTTGTGGTTATAATTAGTTTGTACCTAATTTTTGGGTATTTAAGAAAGAAATTAAGGTTTGTTAGTGTAAAAAACGTGTTGTACGGAGTTTCAAATGTAAGTTGATTAATTTCTATGCCTTAAATCCGTCTGGACAAAGTATAATTTAAATATTTTTGAGATGACGGTAGTTGGGAATATTTCGCAATTCTTCCAAAACATCAGAACTTTTATTTGGTTATAAATCCACATGAAATTTACAGGAAACACTTAAAATTAACTGAAAAACATTTATTAGTAGTCGAAAATGTTGATTTTTACATGATTTACATTTGAGGTTAAAATATATCCAACCTGCAAACATTAGGTAAACGCGCGATCTTGTATTAAAAATCTAAGCTTAAAAAAATGTTTTAAATAATATTTAATGTAATATTTTAAGTAGAAAATAGCAATATGTACATAATTTTACACATTTTGCATAATTTTCAGTAAGTTTTATGCATTAACAAGTAAGTAATCCAATCAAAACATTTTTTAGGTTATGTTAAAATTTCCAGTGGATGACATAAAAGAAAACCGTCTCCCAAATTTATACCAAACAGTTTCAAGGCGTGAAAAGATTGTCATTTATGGTTTAAAGTCCGAGGAATTCGATTCCACCTTCAAAATGGCAGATATTCTTGCCGTTGAGCCGTTATGAGCAAGTGAAAATGAAGATCCATCGCTGGTAAATTCTTGTACACGGTACGTGAATATATTTGTGATTCCGTTTGTTACAAGTGTTTTTTATTGTTGTTGACAGCTAGATAAAACCATCTTGCAAGCGGACAGACATCGCTTAAATTAATTCTGGAGCTGTTAAATTGTGGAACAACTTGAACGACGATTGGCCGAAGACAACGCGGGCAAATGGCGCCCTGCGGACGAACAGACATCGCGCCCTGAAACTTTTAAGGTAGGAATAATTGTTTTTTTATCAAGTTCACGCCGTCTAACAACTCCTGTTTTATCCTTCACATCCTGTGTCTATTGTATTTTCTTTTGTATGTGTATTTATTGTGTTATCCTGTGTTAAATAAAAGATTATTCCTGTGAAATTGTACATTTGTTCCTTTTAAATTCTTTCAGAAATCCTGAAATTCCAATGAGTTAATGACGGTAAGTGTCAATAAATTTAAGTAATTTATCATTGAATATCTCGAAAACTAATAATTAATAATGTATTGAACTAATTATGCGACAAATATATTTTTAAATCAAACAGTTTATAGGTTAGGTTAAACATAAATACTGGCAGTGCCATCTTGTAACACAATTTCAAACGGTATATTTTTGTGTTGAACGATTGGCAACAGTTCTACTGGCAGTACCATATTATAACAATTTTAAACGACGTATTTTTTATGTTCACATACATAAAATTAACTGAAAATCATTTATTTACACTTAAAATTAGTCAATGGGGTGAATTTTTAATAAAAATATTTAAGTGACATTTAAATTTGAGGTTAAAATGTAGTAACCAACCTGCATAACATTCGGCTAACGCACCGCTCCTTAAAATAATATGTACGTAAATTATACTGTATAGTACAATTATTTTATATTTATTGTAATAATTATGGCCTATACACGCGTAAAATATATGCAAATAATTTTGTTGCATATATACCCAAATTTTTGTTATTTAATATTTATAAATATAGTCGCTGTAAATATTTAATTTTAATCGGGTCCCAAGAAACTCAGATTTTTAAATTCATATCTCGGAAACGGTAAGAGATACAGAAAAAACCTTAATGACCTTTTTTATAGCAAATCGATTTTTAGGGGGGGTGTACATTTAACTTTTTATGATACGACGTACCAGTTCCGAGTTACGGCGGTTTATATGGGTTTTACCGGGTTTTCAGCACCCACACCCTTAATTTGGGGTAATATCAAAAAATTTATAATGTATGATCTACATAACTTAAAATTCTCTACAACTTTTGTCATATGACATTTTCTCGTAAAGTTGATAATTTAGCAGATAACGATGTCACACCCAAAAATGGGTGGAGTTTCAAAGTTTGGATATCGATTTTCGGAATCTACGTATTTTACTGCGTATATACCCAAAATTTGATAATTTATTGTAAACATAGACGGGAGATACTGTTATATATTTACATCGTGTTGTCACCGAGATGTGTACGGACTTAACACTTTGTTTCCCATTAAAAATTATAGTAATAAGAAGAGTTCATTAGAATGAAATAGTTACATATTTCCCTCTTTGTCTTAAAATCAATCAATATTTGCGAGTGAGTGTTCACTCCAATCTGTGTTATTCTATGTCGTGTTGTCTTTGTCATACAATATATCTTTCTCCGTCATACAAAAATCAATATGCGCCCGCTAGTTATTAAGAGGGGGAAGAGAATAGAACAACAATACCTCCCGCTAATAACTAACGAGGATATAGCACAGTACCTCCCGTCAATTAAAAATGAGGATAGGTCTGGTGTTTACAAATATTAAATTACCAAATTTTGGGTACATATGTAGAAAATTACGTAGATCCCGAAAAAAAATATGTCGACTTTTTATCTTTACCCAATTTAGGGTGTGACGTCATTTCCGGCTAAACCATCAATTATAGAGCTAAATTGCAAATGACAAAAGTTGTAGAGAATCTAAAGTTATATACGATGCACCAAAGATAGTTTCCTATTTGACCTAGTTTTGGGTGTGAAAAATTTGACTTTTCTTATTTTTAATAATTGAGAAACCAAATTTTGGTTATATACACAAATAAATACGTAGATTCCAAAATCGGTATCAAAACTGTATCTCCACCCATTTTAGGGTGTGATGTCGATTTGTTTTAATATGGAGCTCCAAATTGGAGTTGTATAATTTTATCAGCTACTGACATTTTTATTTCCAATTATTAATAACTGTTTCTTTAGGATCAATGAACTGCATTCAGCTCTCGGGTGTGGCAACTACAGAAATCGTGGGAATTCCGGACCTGCAGAACTTGGAAAACATCTCCAACGACTCGCCTGATTTCCTGACTTCATTCCAGCGCCGATATCTTCTAAACTCATTGGAATTCCTCATCGATTTGAACTCTACATGAAATTCTACGTCTATAGTTGTTAAGTTAGTTTTTAAAAATTAACCAGGGCCGGAGTTATTAAAGTTTAAAAAATGTCATAAGTGGTGAAAAATTACATTTTCTTTAATAACTCTTTAAGTAATTGGAATATTGTTTCAATTATTGAAATTTTGAACTCTACGTGGAGTTCTACGTCTATATTTGTTAAATTAGCTTTTAAAAATTAACCAGGGCCGGAGTTATTAAAATTTAAAAAATGTCATAAGTTGTAAAAAATTACATTTTCTTTAATAACTCTATAAGTAATTGGAATATTGTTTCAATTATTGAAAATTTGAACTCTACGTGGAGTTCTACGTCTATATTTGTTAAATTAGCTTTTAAAAATTAACCAGGGCCGGAGTTATTAAAGTTTAAAAAATGTCATAAGTGGTGAAAAATTACATTTTCTTTAATAACTCTTTAAGTAATTGGAATATTGTTTCAATTATTGAAAATTTGAACTCTACGTGGAGTTCTACGTCTATATTTGTTAAATTAGATTTTAAAAATTAACCAGGGCCGGAGTTATTAAAGTTTAAAAAATGTCATAAGTGGTGAAAAATTACATTTTCTTTAATAACTCTTTAAGTAATTGGAATATTGTTTCGATTATTGAAAATTTGAACTCTACGTGGAGTTCTACGTCTATATTTGTTAAATTAGCTTTTAAAAATTAACCAGCGCCGGAGTTATTAAAGTTTGAAAAATGTCATAAGTGGTGAAAAATTACATTTTCTTTAATAACTCTATAAGTAATTGGAATATTGTTTCAATTATTGAAAATTTGAACTCTACGTGGAGTTCTACGTCTATATTTGTTAAATTAGTTTTTAAAAATTAACCAGGGCCGGAGTTATTAAAGTTTAAAAAATGTCATAAGTGGTGAAAATTTACATTTTCTTTAATAACTCTTTAAGTAATTGGAATATTGTTTCGATTATTGAAAATTTGAACTCTACGTGGAGTTCTACGTCTATATTTGTTAAATTAGCTTTTAAAAATTAACCAGGGCCGGAGTTATTAAAGTTTGAAAAATGTCATAAGTGGTGAAAAATTACATTTTCTTTAATAACTCTATAAGTAATTGGAATATTGTTTCAATTATTGAAAATTTGAACTCTACGTGGAGTTCTACGTCTATATTTGTTAAATTAGTTTTTAAAAATTAACCAGGGCCGGAGTTATTAAAGTTTAAAAAATGTCATAAGTGGTGAAAAATTACATTTTCTTTAATAACTCTATAAGTAATTGGAATATTGTTTCAATTATTGAAAATTTGAACTCTACGTGGAGTTCTACGTCTATATTTGTTAAATTAGTTTTTAAAAATTAACCAGGGCCGGAGTTATTAAAGTTTAAAAAATGTCATAAGTGGTGAAAAATTACATTTTCTTTAATAACTCTTTAAGTAATTGGAATATTGTTTCAATTATTGAAAATTTGAACTCTACGTGGAGTTCTACGTCTATATTTGTTAAATTAGATTTTAAAAATTAACCAGGGCCGGAGTTATTAAAGTTTAAAAAATGTCATAAGTGGTGAAAAATTACATTTTCTTTAATAACTCTTTAAGTAATTGGAATATTGTTTCGATTATTGAAAATTTGAACTCTACGTGGAGTTCTACGTCTATATTTGTTAAATTAGCTTTTAAAAATTAACCAGCGCCGGAGTTATTAAAGTTTGAAAAATGTCATAAGTGGTGAAAAATTACATTTTCTTTAATAACTCTATAAGTAATTGGAATATTGTTTCAATTATTGAAAATTTGAACTCTACGTGGAGTTCTACGTCTATATTTGTTAAATTAGTTTTTAAAAATTAACCAGGGCCGGAGTTATTAAAGTTTAAAAAATGTCATAAGTGGTGAAAATTTACATTTTCTTTAATAACTCTTTAAGTAATTGGAATATTGTTTCGATTATTGAAAATTTGAACTCTACGTGGAGTTCTACGTCTATATTTGTTAAATTAGCTTTTAAAAATTAACCAGGGCCGGAGTTATTAAAGTTTGAAAAATGTCATAAGTGGTGAAAAATTACATTTTCTTTAATAACTCTATAAGTAATTGGAATATTGTTTCAATTATTGAAAATTTGAACTCTACGTGGAGTTCTACGTCTATATTTGTTAAATTAGTTTTTAAAAATTAACCAGGGCCGGAGTTATTAAAGTTTAAAAAATGTCATAAGTGGTGAAAAATTACATTTTCTTTAATAACTCTTTAAGTAATTGGAATATTGTTTCGATTATTGAAAATTTGAACTCTACGTGGAGTTCTACGTCTATATTTGTTAAATTAGCTTTTAAAAATTAACCAGCGCCGGAGTTATTAAAGTTTGAAAAATGTCATAAGTGGTGAAAAATTACATTTTCTTTAATAACTCTTTAAGTAATTGGAATATTGTTTCAATTATTGAAAATTTGAACTCTACGTGGAGTTCTACGTCTATATTTGTTAAATTAGCTTTTAAAAATTAACCAGGGCCGGAGTTATTAAAGTTTAAAAAATGTCATAAGTGGTGAAAAATTACATTTTCTTTAATAACTCTTTAAGTAATTGGAATATTGTTTCAATTATTGAAAATTTGAACTCTACGTGGAGTTCTACGTCTATATTTGTTAAATTAGCTTTTAAAAATTAACCAGGGCCGGAGTTATTAAAGTTTAAAAAATGTCATAAGTGGTGAAAAATTACATTTTCTTTAATAACTCTTTAAGTAATTGGAATATTGTTTCAATTATTGAAAATTTGAACTCTACGTGGAGTTCTACGTCTATATTTGTTAAATTAGTTTTTAAAAATTAACCAGGGCCGGAGTTATTAAAGTTTAAAAAATGTCATAAGTGGTGAAAATTTACATTTTCTTTAATAACTCTTTAAGTAATTGGAATATTGTTTCAATTATTGAAAATTTGAACTCTACGTGGAGTTCTACGTCTATATTTGTTAAATTAGATTTTAAAAATTAACCAGGGCCGGAGTTATTAAAGTTTAAAAAATGTCATAAGTGGTGAAAATTTACATTTTCTTTAATAACTCTTTAAGTAATTGGAATATTGTTTCGATTATTGAAAATTTGAACTCTACGTGGAGTTCTACGTCTATATTTGTTAAATTAGTTTTTAAAAATTAACCAGGGCCGGAGTTATTAAAGTTTGAAAAATGTCATAAGTGGTGAAAAATTACATTTTCTTTAATAACTCTTTAAGTAATTGGAATATTGTTTCAATTATTGAAAATTTGAACTCTACGTGGAGTTCTACGTCTATATTTGTTAAATTAGTTTTTAAAAATTAACCAGGGCCGGAGTTATTAAAATTTAAAAAATGTCATAAGTTGTAAAAAATTACATTTTCTTTAATAACTCTTTAAGTAATTGGAATATTGTTTCAATTATTGAAAATTTGAACTCTAAGTGGAGTTCTACGTCTATATTTGTTGTTAAGTTAGTTTTTAAAAATGAATTAGGGCCGTAGTTATTGAGTGATAAACAATTTTAGAATGTGCTGTATATTTTATTGGGTGGAAATTATTGTAAAATACATTGTATTTGTTTTAAAATGAATAAAATTTATATAAAATAATATTATATTTTATTTTACAACCCTTATTATTGATTTTCAGTGAAAAACGTACATTTTAAATTTTTGTACTGCTCTTCTCCTTCCTGTTATCCGGATACCATCAGAAATTTTTAACAAAATTTTACAAAAGTGGTGACGAAAGTGCTCTTTGCATTCCTGTTATCCTGATACCATCAGAAATTTTCAACAAAATACGACAAAAGTGGTGCCTACTTTCAGGACTTTCGTCACCACTTTTGTTCAATTTTGTTGAAAATTTCGGATGGTATCGGGATAACAGGAATCCGAAGAGCACTTTCGTCACCACTTTTGTCCGATTTTGTTAAAAAAATCTGATGGTATCCGGATAACAGGAATCAAAAGAGCACTCGGAAAAGAAGCATCCATGCACGATTTTTTAGACAGAATTGGTGTATAGATGCTACCTGAAAGTAGCATCTATCACGGTTTTTTGGACAGATTTGGTGCGTAGATGCTACTTTCAGGTAGCATCTATGCACGACCAAATTTTTTTTAGCGAATTTAAAGCTTTTTAAAGCGTATACGCTTTAGAAAAGTGTCGAATTATGAATATTGAACAAATAGGTATCTGAAAAAGAATAAATAAAACATTTTTTAAAATAAAAATAAATATTTATTGCAACAATTACAAGTACATTATTGTTACAAAATTAATAATAGTATACACAATAAATAAACAACAATCACAATTAAATGCATCCTGAGATGTCCCTAAGTGGTCCTTGGTCCGCTGTTGATCCTGTAATCACACAGAAAAACATTATTAGACAGTTATTTCCAAAAACCCACTTCAGACTTCAATAACTCCCTTAATATCAACCCCTATGGGCTCAGATTTGGCTATCCATTAGCCCTTTGTCCCTAGTTAACGTATACGAAATTTGAAACAAATCGGAGTCAAAAAGTTTTTTTTGCCAAAAAAACCCCAAGGCTATAGTCCACCTTTTTTAGTTTCGATCGGGAAAATAAATTTTGAGTTAGACATGGCAACCCCTTCATTCGACCCCAAGGATTTCGAATCCGGCGTCCAAATTGGGATTTGACGCTTAGATCTTACGTAATTCGTGTTTGTAATAATAAATCGCCTGTCATGTATGTTACCCGCAATTCATACTTGAAACATGAAAAATCTAAATACAAGAATTTTATGTAATTACCTCGGCTATAAGATTTCAGAGATTTATCTCCGTTAGTTTAGGAAATATTCAAGAAAAACCGAATTTCTTTCAAGTAAAGTACCCCTTCTGAGCCCCCCAGAGAATTGGTAATTTTTATATGAATGCAATGTTAAATGATTACCTCGGATATAAGATTTCAGATTTTTATCTCCGTTAGTTTAGGAAATAATCAAGAAAAACCGATTTTTTTTCAAGTAAAGTACCCCTTCTGAGCCCCCCAGAAGATTGGTAATTTTTATATGAATGCAATGTTTAATGATTACCTCGGATATAAGATTTCAGATTTTTATCTCCGTTAGTTTAGGAAATATTCAAGAAAAACCGAATTTTTTTCAAGTAAAGTACCCCTTCTGAGCCCCCCAGAGAATTGGTAATTTTTATATGAATGCAATGTTAAATGATTACCTCGGATATAAGATTTCAGATTTTTATCTCCGTTAGTTTAGGAAATAATCAAGAAAAACCGATTTTTTTTCAAGTAAAGTACCCCTTCTGAGCCCCCCAGAGGATTGGTAATTTTTATATGAATGCAATGTTAAATGATTACCTCGGATATAAGATTTCAGATTTTTATCTCCGTTAGTTTAGGAAATAATCAAGAAAAACCGAATTTTTTTCAAGTAAAGTACCCCTTCTGAGCCCCCCAGAGAATTGGTAATTTTTATATGAATGCAATGTTAAATGATTACCTCGGATATAAGATTTCAGATTTTTATCTCCGTTAGTTTAGGAAATATTCAAGAAAAACCGAATTTTTTTCAAGTAAAGTACCCCTTCTGAGCCCCCCAGAGGATTGGTAATTTTTATATGAATGCAATGTAAAATCATTACCTCGGATATAAGATTTCAGATTTTTGTCTCCGTTAGTTTAGGAAATAATCAAGAAAAACCGAATTTTTTTCAAGTAAAGTACCCCTTCTGAGCCCCCCAGAAGATTGGTAATTTTTATATGAATGCAATGTTAAATGATTACCTCGGATATAAGATTTCAGATTTTTATCTCCGTTAGTTTAGGAAATATTCAAGAAAAACCGAATTTTTTTCAAGTAAAGTACCCCTTCTGAGCCCCCCAGAGAATTGGTAATTTTTATATGAATGCAATGTTAAATGATTACCTCGGATATAAGATTTCAGATTTTTGTCTCCGTTAGTTTAGGAAATAATCAAGAAAAACCGAATTTTTTTCAAGTAAAGTACCCCTTCTGAGCCCCCCAGAAGATTGGTAATTTTTATATGAATGCAATGTTAAATGATTACCTCGGATATAAGATTTCAGATTTTTATCTCCGTTAGTTTAGGAAATATTCAAGAAAAACCGAATTTTTTTCAAGTAAAGTACCCCTTCTGAGCCCGCCAGAAGATTGGTAATTTTTATATGAATGCAATGTTAAATGATTACCTCGGATATAAGATTTCAGATTTTTATCTCCGTTAGTTTAGGAAATATTCAAGAAAAACCGAATTTTTTTCAAGTAAAGTACCCCTTCTGAGCCCCCCAGAGGATTGGTAATTTTTATATGAATGCAATGTAAAATCATTACCTCGGATATAAGATTTCAGATTTTTGTCTCCGTTAGTTTAGGAAATAGTCAAGAAAAACCGAATTTTTTTCAAGTAAAGTACCCCTTCTGAGCCCCCCAGAAGATTGGTAATTTTTATATGAATGCAATGTTAAATGATTACCTCGGATATAAGATTTCAGATTTTTATCTCCGTTAGTTTAGGAAATATTCAAGAAAAACCGAATTTTTTTCAAGTAAAGTACCCCTTCTGAGCCCCCCAGAGGATTGGTAATTTTTATATGAATGCAATGTAAAATCATTACCTCGGATATAAGATTTCAGATTTTTGTCTCCGTTAGTTTAGGAAATAATCAAGAAAAACCGAATTTTTTTCAAGTAAAGTACCCCTTCTGAGCCCCCCAGAAGATTGGTAATTTTTATATGAATGCAATGTTAAATGATTACCTCGGATATAAGATTTCAGATTTTTATCTCCGTTAGTTTAGGAAATATTCAAGAAAAACCGAATTTTTTTCAAGTAAAGTACCCCTTCTGAGCCCGCCAGAAGATTGGTAATTTTTATATGAATGCAATGTTAAATGATTACCTCGGATATAAGATTTCAGATTTTTATCTCCGTTAGTTTAGGAAATATTCAAGAAAAACCGAATTTTTTTCAAGTAAAGTACCCCTTCTGAGCCCCCCAGAGGATTGGTAATTTTTATATGAATGCAATGTAAAATCATTACCTCGGATATAAGATTTCAGATTTTTGTCTCCGTTAGTTTAGGAAATAATCAAGAAAAACCGAATTTTTTTCAAGTAAAGTACCCCTTCTGAGCCCCCCAGAAGATTGGTAATTTTTATATGAATGCAATGTTAAATGATTACCTCGGATATAAGATTTCAGATTTTTATCTCCGTTAGTTTAGGAAATATTCAAGAAAAACCGAATTTTTTTCAAGTAAAGTACCCCTTCTGAGCCCGCCAGAAGATTGGTAATTTTTATATGAATGCAATGTTAAATGATTACCTCGGATATAAGATTTCAGATTTTTATCTCCGTTAGTTTAGGAAATATTCAAGAAAAACCGAATTTTTTTCAAGTAAAGTACCCCTTCTGAGCCCCCCAGAGGATTGGTAATTTTTATATGAATGCAATGTAAAATCATTACCTCGGATATAAGATTTCAGATTTTTGTCTCCGTTAGTTTAGGAAATAATCAAGAAAAACCGAATTTTTTTCAAGTAAAGTACCCCTTCTGAGCCCCCCAGAAGATTGGTAATTTTTATATGAATGCAATGTTAAATGATTACCTCGGATATAAGATTTCAGATTTTTATCTCCGTTAGTTTAGGAAATATTCAAGAAAAACCGAATTTTTTTCAAGTAAAGTACCCCTTCTGAGCCCGCCAGAAGATTGGTAATTTTTATATGAATGCAATGTTAAATGATTACCTCGGATATAAGATTTCAGATTTTTATCTCCGTTAGTTTAGGAAATATTCAAGAAAAACCGAATTTTTTTCAAGTAAAGTACCCCTTCTGAGCCCCCCAGAGGATTGGTAATTTTTATATGAATGCAATGTAAAATCATTACCTCGGATATAAGATTTCAGATTTTTGTCTCCGTTAGTTTAGGAAATAATCAAGAAAAACCGAATTTTTTTCAAGTAAAGTACCCCTTCTGAGCCCCCCAGAAGATTGGTAATTTTTATATGAATGCAATGTTAAATGATTACCTCGGATATAAGATTTCAGATTTTTATCTCCGTTAGTTTAGGAAATATTCAAGAAAAACCGAATTTTTTTCAAGTAAAGTACCCCTTCTGAGCCCGCCAGAAGATTGGTAATTTTTATATGAATGCAATGTTAAATGATTACCTCGGATATAAGATTTCAGATTTTTATCTCCGTTAGTTTAGGAAATATTCAAGAAAAACCGAATTTTTTTCAAGTAAAGTACCCCTTCTGAGCCCCCCAGAGGATTGGTAATTTTTATATGAATGCAATGTAAAATCATTACCTCGGATATAAGATTTCAGATTTTTGTCTCCGTTAGTTTAGGAAATAATCAAGAAAAACCGAATTTTTTTCAAGTAAAGTACCCCTTCTGAGCCCCCCAGAAGATTGGTAATTTTTATATGAATGCAATGTTAAATGATTACCTCGGATATAAGATTTCAGATTTTTATCTCCGTTAGTTTAGGAAATATTCAAGAAAAACCGAATTTTTTTCAAGTAAAGTACCCCTTCTGAGCCCGCCAGAAGATTGGTAATTTTTATATGAATGCAATGTTAAATGATTACCTCGGATATAAGATTTCAGATTTTTATCTCCGTTAGTTTAGGAAATATTCAAGAAAAACCGAATTTTTTTCAAGTAAAGTACCCCTTCTGAGCCCCCCAGAGGATTGGTAATTTTTATATGAATGCAATGTAAAATCATTACCTCGGATATAAGATTTCAGATTTTTGTCTCCGTTAGTTTAGGAAATAATCAAGAAAAACCGAATTTTTTTCAAGTAAAGTACCCCTTCTGAGCCCCCCAGAAGATTGGTAATTTTTATATGAATGCAATGTTAAATGATTACCTCGGATATAAGATTTCAGATTTTTATCTCCGTTAGTTTAGGAAATATTCAAGAAAAACCGAATTTTTTTCAAGTAAAGTACCCCTTCTGAGCCCGCCAGAAGATTGGTAATTTTTATATGAATGCAATGTTAAATGATTACCTCGGATATAAGATTTCAGATTTTTATCTCCGTTAGTTTAGGAAATATTCAAGAAAAACCGAATTTTTTTCAAGTAAAGTACCCCTTCTGAGCCCCCCAGAAGATTGGTAATTTTTATATGAATGCAATGTAAAATCATTACCTCGGATATAAGATTTCAGATTTTTGTCTCCGTTAGTTTAGGAAATAATCAAGAAAAACCGAATTTTTTTCAAGTAAAGTACCCCTTCTGAGCCCCCCAGAAGATTGGTAATTTTTATATGAATGCAATGTAAAATCATTACCTCGGATATAAGATTTCAGATTTTTGTCTCCGTTAGTTTAGGAAATAATCAAGAAAAACCGAATTTTTTTCAAGTAAAGTACCCCTTCTGAGCCCCCCAGAAGATTGGTAATTTTTATATGAATGCAATGTTAAATGATTACCTCGGATATAAGATTTCAGATTTTTGTCTCCGTTAGTTTAGGAAATAATCAAGAAAAACCGAATTTTTTTCAAGTAAAGTACCCCTTCTGAGCCCCCCAGAGGATTGGTAATTTTTATATGAATGCAATGTAAAATCATTACCTCGGATATAAGATTTCAGATTTTTGTCTCCGTTAGTTTAGGAAATAATCAAGAAAAACCGAATTTTTTTCAAGTAAAGTACCCCTTCTGAGCCCCCCAGAAGATTGGTAATTTTTATATGAATGCAATGTTAAATGATTACCTCGGATATAAGATTTCAGATTTTTATCTCCGTTAGTTTAGGAAATATTCAAGAAAAACCGAATTTTTTTCAAGTAAAGTACCCCTTCTGAGCCCGCCAGAAGATTGGTAATTTTTATATGAATGCAATGTTAAATGATTACCTCGGATATAAGATTTCAGATTTTTATCTCCGTTAGTTTAGGAAATATTCAAGAAAAACCGAATTTTTTTCAAGTAAAGTACCCCTTCTGAGCCCCCCAGAAGATTGGTAATTTTTATATGAATGCAATGTAAAATCATTACCTCGGATATAAGATTTCAGATTTTTGTCTCCGTTAGTTTAGGAAATATTCAAGAAAAACCGAATTTTTTTCAAGTAAAGTACCCCTTCTGAGCCCCCCAGAAGATTGGTAATTTTTATATGAATGCAATGTTAAATGATTACCTCGGATATAAGATTTCAGATTTTTGTCTCCGTTAGTTTAGGAAATAATCAAGAAAAACCGAATTTTTTTCAAGTAAAGTACCCCTTCTGAGCCCCCCAGAGGATTGGTAATTTTTATATGAATGCAATGTAAAATCATTACCTCGGATATAAGATTTCAGATTTTTGTCTCCGTTAGTTTAGGAAATAATCAAGAAAAACCGAATTTTTTTCAAGTAAAGTACCCCTTCTGAGCCCCCCAGAAGATTGGTAATTTTTATATGAATGCAATGTAAAATCATTACCTCGGATATAAGATTTCAGATTTTTGTCTCCGTTAGTTTAGGAAATAATCAAGAAAAACCGAATTTTTTTCAAGTAAAGTACCCCTTCTGAGCCCCCCAGAAGATTGGTAATTTTTATATGAATGCAATGTTAAATGATTACCTCGGATATAAGATTTCAGATTTTTGTCTCCGTTAGTTTAGGAAATAATCAAGAAAAACCGAATTTTTTTCAAGTAAAGTACCCCTTCTGAGCCCCCCAGAGGATTGGTAATTTTTATATGAATGCAATGTAAAATCATTACCTCGGATATAAGATTTCAGATTTTTGTCTCCGTTAGTTTAGGAAATAATCAAGAAAAACCGAATTTTTTTCAAGTAAAGTACCCCTTCTGAGCCCCCCAGAAGATTGGTAATTTTTATATGAATGCAATGTTAAATGATTACCTCGGATATAAGATTTCAGATTTTTATCTCCGTTAGTTTAGGAAATATTCAAGAAAAACCGAATTTTTTTCAAGTAAAGTACCCCTTCTGAGCCCGCCAGAAGATTGGTAATTTTTATATGAATGCAATGTTAAATGATTACCTCGGATATAAGATTTCAGATTTTTATCTCCGTTAGTTTAGGAAATATTCAAGAAAAACCGAATTTTTTTCAAGTAAAGTACCCCTTCTGAGCCCCCCAGAAGATTGGTAATTTTTATATGAATGCAATGTAAAATCATTACCTCGGATATAAGATTTCAGATTTTTGTCTCCGTTAGTTTAGGAAATATTCAAGAAAAACCGAATTTTTTTCAAGTAAAGTACCCCTTCTGAGCCCGCCAGAAGATTGGTAATTTTTATATGAATGCAATGTTAAATGATTACCTCGGATATAAGATTTCAGATTTTTGTCTCCGTTAGTTTAGGAAATAATCAAGAAAAACCGAATTTTTTTCAAGTAAAGTACCCCTTCTGAGCCCCCCAGAGGATTGGTAATTTTTATATGAATGCAATGTAAAATCATTACCTCGGATATAAGATTTCAGATTTTTGTCTCCGTTAGTTTAGGAAATAATCAAGAAAAACCGAATTTTTTTCAAGTAAAGTACCCCTTCTGAGCCCCCCAGAAGATTGGTAATTTTTATATGAATGCAATGTTAAATGATTACCTCGGATATAAGATTTCAGATTTTTATCTCCGTTAGTTTAGGAAATATTCAAGAAAAACCGAATTTTTTTCAAGTAAAGTACCCCTTCTGAGCCCGCCAGAAGATTGGTAATTTTTATATGAATGCAATGTTAAATGATTACCTCGGATATAAGATTTCAGATTTTTATCTCCGTTAGTTTAGGAAATATTCAAGAAAAACCGAATTTTTTTCAAGTAAAGTACCCCTTCTGAGCCCCCCAGAAGATTGGTAATTTTTATATGAATGCAATGTAAAATCATTACCTCGGATATAAGATTTCAGATTTTTGTCTCCGTTAGTTTAGGAAATATTCAAGAAAAACCGAATTTTTTTCAAGTAAAGTACCCCTTCTGAGCCCGCCAGAAGATTGGTAATTTTTATATGAATGCAATGTTAAATGATTACCTCGGATATAAGATTTCAGATTTTTATCTCCGTTAGTTTAGGAAATATTCAAGAAAAACCGAATTTTTTTCAAGTAAAGTACCCCTTCTGAGCCCCCCAGAGGATTGGTAATTTTTATATGAATGCAATGTAAAATCATTACCTCGGATATAAGATTTCAGATTTTTGTCTCCGTTAGTTTAGGAAATAATCAAGAAAAACCGAATTTTTTTCAAGTAAAGTACCCCTTCTGAGCCCCCCAGAAGATTGGTAATTTTTATATGAATGCAATGTTAAATGATTACCTCGGATATAAGATTTCAGATTTTTGTCTCCGTTAGTTTAGGAAATAATCAAGAAAAACCGAATTTTTTTCAAGTAAAGTACCCCTTCTGAGCCCCCCAGAAGATTGGTAATTTTTATATGAACGCAATGTTAAATAATTAAGTTAGATGTAAAGTTTCATATTTTTATCTGTATTAGTTTAGGAGATATTTAAAAAAAGTCGATATGCAAAAAGGGTGCCCCCATCATTCCGATTGTCAAGTATGTAAGGCCATAATTATTACCATAATGTTCCCCACTTCAATAACGTCGAGTGCATATTGATTTTCTGACAGAGAAAGATATATTGTAAGACAGAGACAACACGACATAGAATAACAAAAATTGGAGTGAACACTCACTCGGAAATATTTGTTCATTTTAGACGAAGAGGTGAATATATAACTATTTCATTCTAATGAACTCTTCTTATTACTGTAATTTTTATTGGGAAACGTGGTGTTCAGTCCACGCGTGTTTATATCTCGGTGATCATAGAGTAATACAGGAGTGAACACCATGTTTCCTAATAAAAATTACAGTAATAAGAAGACTTCTTTAAAATGAAATAGTTATATATTCACCTCTTCGTCTAAAATGAACAAATATTTTCGAGTGTGTTCACTCCGATTTTTATTATTCTATGTCGTGTTGTCTCTGTCTTACAGTATATCTTTCTCTGTCAGAAAATCAATATGCACTCGACGTTATTGAAGTGGGGAACATTATGGTAATAATTATGGCCTTACATACTTGACAATCGGAATGATGGGGGCACCCTTTTTGCATATCGACTTTTTTTAAATATCTCCTAAACTAATACAGATAAAAATATGAAACTTTACATCTAAATTAATTATTTAACATTGCATTCATATAAAAATTACCAAATCTCTGGGGGGCACAGAAGGGGTACTTTACTTGTAAAAAAATCGACTTATTTTGAATATCTCCTAAACTAACAGAGCTAAAAATATGAAATCTTATATCCGAGGTAATCATTTAACATTACATTCATATAAAAATTATCAAATCTCTGGGGGGCACAGAAGGGGTACTTTACTTGAAAAAAAATCGACTTATTTTGAATATCTCCTAAACTAACAGAGCTAAAAATATGAAATCTTATATCCGAGGTAATCATTTAACATTACATTCATATAAAAATTACCAAATCTCTGGGGGGCACAGAAGGGATACTTTACTTGAAAAAAATTCGACTTATTTTGAATATTTCCTAAACTAACAGAGCTAAAAATATGAAATCTTATATCCAAGGTAATCATTTAACATTACATTCATATAAAAATTACCAAATCTCTGGGGGGCACAGAAGGGGTACTTTACTTGAAAAAAATTCGACTTATTTTGAATATTTCCTAAACTAACAGAGCTAAAAATATGAAATCTTATATCCGAGGTAATTATTTAACATTGCATTCATATAAAAATTGCCAAATCTCTGGGGGGCACAGAAATGGTACTTTACTTGAAAAAAAATCGACTTATTTTGAATATCTCCTAAACTAACAGAGCTAAAAATATGAAATCTTATATCCGAGGTAATCATTTAACATTACATTCATATAAAAATTATCAAATCTCTGAGGGGGCACAGAAGGGGTACTTTACTTGAAAAAAAATCGACTTATTTTGAATATCTCCTAAACTAACAGAGCTAAAAATATGAAATCTTATATCCGAGGTAATTATTTAACATTGCATTCATATAAAAATTGCCAAATCTCTGGGGGGCACAGAAGGGGTACTTTACTTGAAAAAAATTTGACTTATTTTGAATATTTCCTAAACTAACAGAGCTAAAAATATGAAATCTTATATCCGTGGTAATTATTTAACATTGCATTCATATAAAAATTGCCAAATCTCTGGGGGGCACAGAAGGGGTACTTTACTTGAAAAAAAATCGACTTATTTTGAATATCTCCTAAACTAACAGAGCTAAAAATATGAAATCTTATATCCGAGGTAATCATTTAACATTACATTCATATAAAAATTATCAAATCTCTGGGGGGCACAGAAGGGGTACTTTACTTGAAAAAAAATCGACTTATTTTGAATATCTCCTAAACTAACAGAGCTAAAAATATGAAATCTTATATCCGAGGTAATCATTTAACATTACATTCATATAAAAATTACCAAATCTCTGGGGGGCACAGAAGGGATACTTTACTTGAAAAAAATTCGACTTATTTTGAATATTTCCTAAACTAACAGAGCTAAAAATATGAAATCTTATATCCAAGGTAATCATTTAACATTACATTCATATAAAAATTACCAAATCTCTGGGGGGCACAGAAGGGGTACTTTACTTGAAAAAAATTCGACTTATTTTGAATATTTCCTAAACTAACAGAGCTAAAAATATGAAATCTTATATCCGACGTAATCATTTAACATTACATTCATATAAAAATTACCAAATCTCTGGAGGGCACAGAAGGGATACTTTACTTGAAAAAAATTCGACTTATTTTGAATATTTCCTAAACTAACAGAGCTAAAAAATATGAAATCTTATATCCGAGGTAATTATTTAACATTACATTCATATAAAAATTACCAAATCTCTAGGGGGCACAGAAGGGTACTTTACTTGACAAAAATTCGACTTATTTTGAATATTTCCTAAACTAATAGAGTTAAAAATCTGAAATCTTATATCCGAGGTAATTACTTAACATTACGTTAATATAAAAATTACCAAATCTCTGGGGGGCACAGAAGGGGTACTTTAGTTGAAAAAATAAACGCTGTATGACTGACATTTCGAGTATTGGTTAACTCGTAAGAATTTCGAGTAATTGGAGGTTATAAACTACATAAAAAACTACTTTTCCTACCTTAACAGCTTCAAGTTGTAATGTCTGTCCCGCTGTCCGTCTGCTCGGCGACTCCTCACGGTTGCAGGGCCCCATTTTCACACGCTGTCTTCGGGCAATCGTTCGAGAAGTTTCACAAGTTCAACAGCTCCAGGATCACGACAAGCGAAGTCTGTTTGTCCGCCCGTCTGCACAGCAGCTTCGTACAACTGTTCACAACAATAAACAACACTTGTAGCAAACGAAATCACAAATATATTAACGGATTGTTCACAAAACTCTGTCATTTTAATGTCACTACATTTGCTATTGCACCGTCAACGAGTAAAAATATAGAACATTTTTATTATTTAATACACATTCCCCGTACCTTTATTTACATATTTCTTAAGTTTCATAACTCTAATCATTGTTATACGTTTATAATTTAATATTTTCATTGATTGTTGACGTCTTTCTTGTTATAAAAACTAGCCGCCATATTGTCAATGTTGCCACCAGTTGAGCACAAAAATTCTTAACTGTAACCAGCGCCAAAATATTAATTAAAGCTAAATAAAATTATTTGCATATATTTTACGCAATTATTGGCCATAAGTATTACAATAAATATAAAATAATTGTACTATACAGTATAATTTATGTATATATTATTTTAAATTACTCTTTTCTTTTCTGTTTGCCGGATACCATTAGAAATTTTCAACAAAATTCAACGAGAAGGCTTGCCAATTGTCCAACACAAAAATGTATCGTTTGCAATTGTGCTACAAGATGGCACTCAGTTTGAACAACGCCAAAATATTAATTAAAGCTAAATAAAATCATTTGCATATATTTTACACATCTACAAGCCATAAATATTATAATAAAATTAAAATAATTGTGCTATACAGCATAATTTATATACAAACTATTTTAAAGAGCGGTGCGTTAGCACATTCTAACCTATAATTTAGTTGTCATTTTAAACATTTTCAATGAAAATTAAACATTTACAACCAATTTTAAATATATATAAATGATTTTCAGTTAATTTTATATGGTTTCTGTAAATTTCAGTTGGAGTTATAACCAAATAAAAAATTTATTCCTAGTACTTCAGATGTTCACTGTTTCTTAAGACAATAATTATTATTAGTTACCGTAGCTTAGTTGGTAGTGCTTCCGCTCGACATGAGAGAGGTCCCGAGTTCGAGCCTTCACAATGCCAATTAAAGTCTCAAATTTTATCTTATTGTAAGATAGAAGTATTAATATACTTTTTACAAAACTGTTGATGAACAGACGTTAAGTAAATATTTTGATAATTAGGATATTGATATAAGAAAGTACGTAGAATCCAATGGTGCTATTGGCAAATTTGTACCTTTACCCATTTTTGAGTAACAAACATTCAATTATTAATTGGCGGGAGGTACGGTTTTAATTTTCTCAAATATCGATTCTCCAGGTCAAAATACATATGTATACCAATTTTTGTAATTTTTCTCCAAAGAATATATCGAATATCCTAACCTGTATTTGCCCTAAAATTGTAGAATTTTAGTCGGCGAGCGACGCATCGATCACGCACAGAAAATATCAAGAGATTTGCGGCAAATTCAGAGTGCGTTTACGCTGAAACCCTTGCCTAGAAAATTATGAAAATTGGTATACATATATAAGAAAATATGTAGAATCTGCTGGTCAAGTCGAAAATTGTTTACCTCTACCCAGTTTTGGGTGGCGAATATCAACCAACTTAAGGGTTTAACATACAGCTATAATTTTGCCAAAACTGGATTCCTATATTAAAATTACATATGTGTACAAATTTTTGTTAACATATTTTGACAGGTGCACTTTAAAATTAATTATTTGATAATTCAAAGGTCATTGGCCTTACAAGTAGTCAGACTATCGCCATCAGTTGTGAAAATTATTAACTATATTTTTAGAAGACCCCCCTTTTTTTCTATTTTTAAATAAATTGTCTTATTAAATATTTAATAAAAGTTATATTACTTTTGCCAAAAAGTTAATTTTCACGTTCTTTTCGAATTTCAAAGTCTCCAAATTAATACTGCTAACGCCATCAGTTGTGAAAATTATTAACTATATTTTTAGAGGACCCCCCTTTTTTTCTATTTTTAAATAAATTGTCTTATTAAATATTTAATAAAAGTTATATTACTTTTGCCAAAAAGTTAATTTTCACGTTCTTTTCGAATTTCAAAGTCTCCAAATTAATACTGCTAACGCCATCAGTTGTGAAAATTATTAACTATATTTTTAGAGGACCCCCCTTTTTTTCTATTTTTAAATAAATTGTCTTATTAAATATTTAATAAAAGTTATATTACTTTTGCCAAAAAGTTAATTTTCACGTCCTTTTCGAATTTCAAAGTCTCCAAATTAATACTGCTAACGCCATCAGTTGTGAAAATTATTAACTATATTTTTAGAGGACCCCCCTTTTTTTCTATTTTTAAATAAATTGTCTTATTAAATATTTAATAAAAGTTATATTACTTTTGCCAAAAAGTTAATTTTCACGTCCTTTTCGAATTTCAAAGTCTCCAAATTAATACTGCTAACGCCATCAGTTGTGAAAATTATTAACTATATTTTTAGAGGACCCCCCTTTTTTTCTATTTTTAAATAAATTCTCTTATTAAATATTTAATAAAAGTTATATTACTTTTGCCAAAAAGTTAATTTTCACGTCCTTTTCGAATTTCAAAGTCTCCAAATTAATACTGCTAACGCCATCAGTTGTGAAAATTATTAACTATATTTTTAGAGGACCCCCCTTTTTTTCTATTTTTAAATAAATTGTCTTATTAAATATTTAATAAAAGTTATATTACTTTTGCCAAAAAATTAATTTTCACGTTCTTTTCGAATTTCAAAGTCTCCAAATTAATACTGCTAACGCCATCAGTTGTGAAAATTATTAACTATATTTTTAGAGAACCCCCCTTTTTTTCTATTTTTAAATAAATTGTCTTATTAAATATTTAATAAAAGTTATATTACTTTTGCCAAAAAGTTAATTTTCACGTCCTTTTCGAATTTCAAAGTCTCCAAATTAATACTGCTAACGCCATCAGTTGTGAAAATTATTAACTATATTTTTAGAGGACCCCCCTTTTTTTCTATTTTTAAATAAATTGTCTTATTAAATATTTAATAAAAGTTATATTACTTTTGCCAAAAAGTTAATTTTCACGTCCTTTTCGAATTTCAAAGTCTCCAAATTAATACTGCTAACGCCATCAGTTGTGAAAATTATTAACTATATTTTTAGAGGACCCCCCTTTTTTTCTATTTTTAAATAAATTGTCTTATTAAATATTTAATAAAAGTTATATTACTTTTGCCAAAAAATTAATTTTCACGTTCTTTTCGAATTTCAAAGTCTCCAAATTAATACTGCTAACGCCATCAGTTGTGAAAATTATTAACTATATTTTTAGAGGACCCCCCTTTTTTTCTATTTTTAAATAAATTGTCTTATTAAATATTTAATAAAAGTTATATTACTTTTGCCAAAAAATTAATTTTCACGTTCTTTTCGAATTTCAAAGTCTCCAAATTAATACTGCTAACGCCATCAGTTGTGAAAATTATTAACTATATTTTTAGAGGACCCCCCTTTTTTTCTATTTTTAAATAAATTGTCTTATTAAATATTTAATAAAAGTTATATTACTTTTGCCAAAAAGTTAATTTTCACGTTCTTTTCGAATTTCAAAGTCTCCAAATTAATACTGCTAACGCCATCAGTTGTGAAAATTATTAACTATATTTTTAGAGGACCCCCCTTTTTTTCTATTTTTAAATAAATTGTCTTATTAAATATTTAATAAAAGTTATATTACTTTTGCCAAAAAGTTAATTTTCACGTTCTTTTCGAATTTCAAAGTCTCCAAATTAATACTGCTAACGCCATCAGTTGTGAAAATTATTAACTATATTTTTAGAGGACCCCCCTTTTTTTCTATTTTTAAATAAATTGTCTTATTAAATATTTAATAAAAGTTATATTACTTTTGCCAAAAAGTTAATTTTCACGTCCTTTTCGAATTTCAAAGTCTCCAAATTAATACTGCTAACGCCATCAGTTGTGAAAATTATTAACTATATTTTTAGAGGACCCCCCTTTTTTTCTATTTTTAAATAAATTGTCTTATTAAATATTTAATAAAAGTTATATTACTTTTGCCAAAAAGTTAATTTTCACGTCCTTTTCGAATTTCAAAGTCTCCAAATTAATACTGCTAACGCCATCAGTTGTGAAAATTATTAACTATATTTTTAGAGGACCCCCCTTTTTTTCTATTTTTAAATAAATTCTCTTATTAAATATTTAATAAAAGTTATATTACTTTTGCCAAAAAGTTAATTTTCACGTCCTTTTCGAATTTCAAAGTCTCCAAATTAATACTGCTAACGCCATCAGTTGTGAAAATTATTAACTATATTTTTAGAGGACCCCCCTTTTTTTCTATTTTTAAATAAATTGTCTTATTAAATATTTAATAAAAGTTATATTACTTTTGCCAAAAAATTAATTTTCACGTTCTTTTCGAATTTCAAAGTCTCCAAATTAATACTGCTAACGCCATCAGTTGTGAAAATTATTAACTATATTTTTAGAGAACCCCCCTTTTTTTCTATTTTTAAATAAATTGTCTTATTAAATATTTAATAAAAGTTATATTACTTTTGCCAAAAAGTTAATTTTCACGTCCTTTTCGAATTTCAAAGTCTCCAAATTAATACTGCTAACGCCATCAGTTGTGAAAATTATTAACTATATTTTTAGAGGACCCCCCTTTTTTTCTATTTTTAAATAAATTGTCTTATTAAATATTTAATAAAAGTTATATTACTTTTGCCAAAAAGTTAATTTTCACGTCCTTTTCGAATTTCAAAGTCTCCAAATTAATACTGCTAACGCCATCAGTTGTGAAAATTATTAACTATATTTTTAGAGGACCCCCCTTTTTTTCTATTTTTAAATAAATTGTCTTATTAAATATTTAATAAAAGTTATATTACTTTTGCCAAAAAATTAATTTTCACGTTCTTTTCGAATTTCAAAGTCTCCAAATTAATACTGCTAACGCCATCAGTTGTGAAAATTATTAACTATATTTTTAGAGGACCCCCCTTTTTTTCTATTTTTAAATAAATTGTCTTATTAAATATTTAATAAAAGTTATATTACTTTTGCCAAAAAATTAATTTTCACGTTCTTTTCGAATTTCAAAGTCTCCAAATTAATACTGCTAACGCCATCAGTTGTGAAAATTATTAACTATATTTTTAGAGGACCCCCCTTTTTTTCTATTTTTAAATAAATTGTCTTATTAAATATTTAATAAAAGTTATATTACTTTTGCCAAAAAGTTAATTTTCACGTTCTTTTCGAATTTCAAAGTCTCCAAATTAATACTGCTAACGCCATCAGTTGTGAAAATTATTAACTATATTTTTAGAGGACCCCCCTTTTTTTCTATTTTTAAATAAATTGTCTTATTAAATATTTAATAAAAGTTATATTACTTTTGCCAAAAAGTTAATTTTCACGTCCTTTTCGAATTTCAAAGTCTCCAAATTAATACTGCTAACGCCATCAGTTGTGAAAATTATTAACTATATTTTTAGAGGACCCCCCTTTTTTTCTATTTTTAAATAAATTGTCTTATTAAATATTTAATAAAAGTTATATTACTTTTGCCAAAAAGTTAATTTTCACGTTCTTTTCGAATTTCAGTCTCCAAATTAATACTGCTAACGCCATCAGTTGTGAAAATTATTAACTATATTTTTAGAGGACCCCCCTTTTTTTCTATTTTTAAATAAATTGTCTTATTAAATATTTAATAAAAGTTATATTACTTTTGCCAAAAAGTTAATTTTCACGTCCTTTTCGAATTTCAAAGTCTCCAAATTAATACTGCTAGCGCCATCAGTTGTGAAAATTATTAACTATATTTTTAGAGGACCCCCCTTTTTTTCTATTTTTAAATAAATTGTCTTATTAAATATTTAATAAAAGTTATATTACTTTTGCCAAAAAGTTAATTTTCACGTTCTTTTTGAATTTCAAAGTCTCCAAATTAATACTGCTAACGCCATCAGTTGTGAAAATTATTAACTATATTTTTAGAGGACCCCCCTTTTTTCTATTTTTAAATAAATTGTCTTATTAAATATTTAATAAAAGTTATATTACTTTTGCCAAAAAGTTAATTTTCACGTCCTTTTCGAATTTCAAAGTCTCCAAATTAATACTGCTAACGCCATCAGTTGTGAAAATTATTAACTATATTTTTAGAGGACCCCCCTTTTTTTCTATTTTTAAATAAATTGTCTTATTAAATATTTAATAAAAGTTATATTACTTTTGCCAAAAAGTTAATTTTCACGTCCTTTTCGAATTTCAAAGTCTCCAAATTAATACTGCTAACGCCATCAGTTGTGAAAATTATTAATTATATTTTTAGAGGACCCCCCCTTTTTTTCTATTTTTAAATAAATTGTATTATTAAATATTTAATAAAAGTTATATTACTTTTGCCAAAAAACTAATTTTCACGTCCTTTTCGAATTTCAAAGTCTCCAAATTAATACTGCTGACGCCATCAGTTGTGAAAATTATTAACTATATTTTTAGAGGACCCCCCTTTTTTCTATTTTTAAATAAATTGTCTTATTAAATATTTAATAAAAGTTATATTACTTTTGCCAAAAAGTTAATTTTCACGTCCTTTTCGAATTTCAAAGTCTCCAAATTAATACTGCTAACGCCATCAGTTGTGAAAATTATTAACTATATTTTTAGAGGACCCCCCTTTTTTTCTATTTTTAAATAAATTGTCTTATTAAATATTTAATAAAAGTTATATTACTTTTGCCAAAAAGTTAATTTTCACGTCCTTTTCGAATTTCAAAGTCTCCAAATTAATACTGCTAACGCCATCAGTTGTGAAAATTATTAACTATATTTTTAGAGGACCCCCCTTTTTTTCTATTTTTAAATAAATTGTCTTATTAAATATTTAATAAAAGTTATATTACTTTTGCCAAAAAGTTAATTTTCACGTTCTTTTTGAATTTCAAAGTCTCCAAATTAATACTGCTAACGCCATCAGTTGTGAAAATTATTAACTATATTTTTAGAGGACCCCCCTTTTTTCTATTTTTAAATAAATTGTCTTATTAAATATTTAATAAAAGTTATATTACTTTTGCCAAAAAGTTAATTTTCACGTCCTTTTCGAATTTCAAAGTCTCCAAATTAATACTGCTAACGCCATCAGTTGTGAAAATTATTAACTATATTTTTAGAGGACCCTCCTTTTTTTCTATTTTTAAATAAATTGTCTTATTAAATATTTAATAAAAGTTATATTACTTTTGCCAAAAAGTTAATTTTCACGTCCTTTTCGAATTTCAAAGTCTCCAAATTAATACTGCTAACGCCATCAGTTGTGAAAATTATTAATTATATTTTTAGAGGACCCCCCCTTTTTTTCTATTTTTAAATAAATTGTATTATTAAATATTTAATAAAAGTTATATTACTTTTGCCAAAAAACTAATTTTCACGTCCTTTTCGAATTTCAAAGTCTCCAAATTAATATTGCTGACGCCATCAGTTGTGAAAATTATTAACTATATTTTTAGAGGACCCCCCTTTTTTCTATTTTTAAATAAATTGTCTTATTAAATATTTAATAAAAGTTATATTACTTTTGCCAAAAAGTTAATTTTCACGTCCTTTTCGAATTTCAAAGTCTCCAAATTAATACTGCTAACGCCATCAGTTGTGAAAATTATTAACTATATTTTTAGAGGACCCCCCTTTTTTTCTATTTTTAAATAAATTGTCTTATTAAATATTTAATAAAAGTTATATTACTTTTGCCAAAAAGTTAATTTTCACGTTCTTTTCGAATTTCAAAGTCTCCAAATTAATACTGCTAACGCCATCAGTTGTGAAAATTATTAACTATATTTTTAGAGGACCCCCCTTTTTTTCTATTTTTAAATAAATTGTCTTATTAAATATTTAATAAAAGTTATATTACTTTTGCCAAAAAGTTAATTTTCACGTCCTTTTCGAATTTCAAAGTCTCCAAATTAATACTGCTAACGCCATCAGTTGTGAAAATTATTAACTATATTTTTAGAGGACCCCCCTTTTTTTCTATTTTTAAATAAATTGTCTTATTAAATATTTAATAAAAGTTATATTACTTTTGCCAAAAAGTTAATTTTCACGTCCTTTTCGAATTTCAAAGTCTCCAAATTAATACTGCTAACGCCATCAGTTGTGAAAATTATTAACTATATTTTTAGAGGACCCCCCTTTTTTTCTATTTTTAAATAAATTCTCTTATTAAATATTTAATAAAAGTTATATTACTTTTGCCAAAAAGTTAATTTTCACGTCCTTTTCGAATTTCAAAGTCTCCAAATTAATACTGCTAACGCCATCAGTTGTGAAAATTATTAACTATATTTTTAGAGGACCCCCCTTTTTTTCTATTTTTAAATAAATTGTCTTATTAAATATTTAATAAAAGTTATATTACTTTTGCCAAAAAGTTAATTTTTACGTCCTTTTCGAATTTCAAAGTCTCCAAATTAATACTGCTAACGCCATCAGTTGTGAAAATTATTAACTATATTTTTAGAGGACCCCCCTTTTTTCTATTTTTAAATAAATTGTCTTATTAAATATTTAATAAAAGTTATATTACTTTTGCCAAAAAGTTAATTTTCACGTCCTTTTCGAATTTCAAAGTCTCCAAATTAATACTGCTAGCGCCATCAGTTGTGAAAATTATTAACTATATTTTTAGAGGACCCTCCTTTTTTTCTATTTTTAAATAAATTGTCTTATTAAATATTTAATAAAAGTTATATTACTTTTGCCAAAAAGTTAATTTTCACGTCCTTTTCGAATTTCAAAGTCTCCAAATTAATACTGCTAACGCCATCAGTTGTGAAAATTATTAATTATATTTTTAGAGGACCCCCCCTTTTTTTCTATTTTTAAATAAATTGTATTATTAAATATTTAATAAAAGTTATATTACTTTTGCCAAAAAACTAATTTTCACGTCCTTTTCGAATTTCAAAGTCTCCAAATTAATACTGCTGACGCCATCAGTTGTGAAAATTATTAACTATATTTTTAGAGGACCCCCCTTTTTTCTATTTTTAAATAAATTGTCTTATTAAATATTTAATAAAAGTTATATTACTTTTGCCAAAAAGTTAATTTTCACGTCCTTTTCGAATTTCAAAGTCTCCAAATTAATACTGCTAACGCCATCAGTTGTGAAAATTATTAACTATATTTTTAGAGGACCCCCCTTTTTTTCTATTTTTAAATAAATTGTCTTATTAAATATTTAATAAAAGTTATATTACTTTTGCCAAAAAGTTAATTTTCACGTTCTTTTCGAATTTCAAAGTCTCCAAATTAATACTGCTAACGCCATCAGTTGTGAAAATTATTAACTATATTTTTAGAGGACCCCCCTTTTTTTCTATTTTTAAATAAATTGTCTTATTAAATATTTAATAAAAGTTATATTACTTTTGCCAAAAAGTTAATTTTCACGTCCTTTTCGAATTTCAAAGTCTCCAAATTAATACTGCTAACGCCATCAGTTGTGAAAATTATTAACTATATTTTTAGAGGACCCCCCTTTTTTTCTATTTTTAAATAAATTGTCTTATTAAATATTTAATAAAAGTTATATTACTTTTGCCAAAAAGTTAATTTTCACGTCCTTTTCGAATTTCAAAGTCTCCAAATTAATACTGCTAACGCCATCAGTTGTGAAAATTATTAACTATATTTTTAGAGGACCCCCCTTTTTTTCTATTTTTAAATAAATTCTCTTATTAAATATTTAATAAAAGTTATATTACTTTTGCCAAAAAGTTAATTTTCACGTCCTTTTCGAATTTCAAAGTCTCCAAATTAATACTGCTAACGCCATCAGTTGTGAAAATTATTAACTATATTTTTAGAGGACCCCCCTTTTTTTCTATTTTTAAATAAATTGTCTTATTAAATATTTAATAAAAGTTATATTACTTTTGCCAAAAAGTTAATTTTTACGTCCTTTTCGAATTTCAAAGTCTCCAAATTAATACTGCTAACGCCATCAGTTGTGAAAATTATTAACTATATTTTTAGAGGACCCCCCTTTTTTCTATTTTTAAATAAATTGTCTTATTAAATATTTAATAAAAGTTATATTACTTTTGCCAAAAAGTTAATTTTCACGTCCTTTTCGAATTTCAAAGTCTCCAAATTAATACTGCTAACGCCATTCAAAAATAAATGTTGTTTAGCTCATTTTCTGTATTTTTGCCTGTAGCTTCTAAACGGTTAAAGCTAGCAACTTGTACGTTGCAAATTTGGAATCTACATGAAATTCTCTATAATATACATCAGCACTAACATTTATATACAAGCTGCTCCAAAAGTTACAGGCAGATTTTTCATGCTTCAAGTATGAATTGCGGGTAACATACATGACAGACGATTTATTACAAACACGAATTACGTAAGATCTAAGCGTCAAATCCCAATTTGGACGCTGGATTCGAAATCCTTGGGGTCGAATTAAGGGGTTGCCGTGTCTAACTCAAAATTTATTTTCCCGATCGAAACTAAAAAGGATGGACTAAAGCCTTGGGGTTTTTTTGGCAAGAAAAACTTTTTGACTCCGATTTGTTTCAAATTTCGTATACGTTCACTAGGGACAAAGGACTAATGAATAGCCAAATCTGAGCCCATAGGGGTTGATATTAAGGGAGTTATTGAAGTCTAAGTGGGATAATTTTATTTGTTCAAATTCAGCGCTGTATATCTCAAAAACTAATAAAGCTACAATGTTAATTCCTGCAAATTTGGATTCCTCAGATTTTTTTCTATATATCCAAACCAATTTTTATGAAATTATTTTTGAAACTTCCTGAATTATTTAAAAATATATAAAATATGGTTAAAAATAGATAACACGTGAACTAATTAAGATATTTACACCAAATTGTGGGTATATATAGTTAAATGTCTGTACTTTAATATGGTCTGATGGATGACATTACCTCCCGCTAATATATCAAAAACAGGGCCAGAGTTATTACAGTTTAACACATTTTATTGGGCGTCATTTATTGTAAAATACATTGTATTTGTTTTAAAATAAATTAAACTTATAAAAAAATAATATATGCTTTTATTTTAGAGCCCCTATTATTGATTTTCAGTAAAAAAACCTACCTTTTAAGTTATTGAAGTACTCTTTTCCCTTCTGTTTGCTGGATACCATCAGAAATCTTCAACAAAATTCAACGAACAGGGTTGCCAATCGTCCAACATAAAAATTTATCGTTTGCAATTGTGCTACAAGATAGCACTGCCAGTATTTTTGTTTAGTTCATTTTCTGCATTTTTGCCTGTTGAAATTAAGGGTTAACAGTACAAAAAATGAAATCTACGATGTTTTTTATATATTATACCAATTTTTGAACTATACATTTTTGTGTTGGACAACCGAAAATGCATATTTCATTTCATCAACTTTTGCCGTATCTTTTGAGGTAAGAAAAGTTGTTTTTTATAAAGTTTATAACTGAAAATCATTTATTTATACTTAAAACAAATCACAAGCATCTATTTTTTATTAAAAAATTCTTTATTGACATTTAAATTTGGTGTTAACATTTATTAAGCAATCTGTATAACATTCGTCTAACGTACCGCTCTTTAAAATAATATATACATAAATTCTACTGTATAATACAATTATTTTATATTTATTGTAATACTTTTGGCCTATAAACGTGTAAAATATATGCAAATTATATTATTTAGCTTTAATTAATATTTTGGTGATGGGCAGAGTTCAGAATTTTTGTGCTCAACTGGTGGCAACATTGACAATATGGCGACCTGGTTTTACAACAAAAAGACGTCAACAATCAATGAAAATAGTAAATTATAAACATACAACAATGATTAGAGCTATGAAACTTAAGAAATATGTAAATAAAGGTAAGAGGAATGTATATTAAATAATAAAAATGTTCTATATTTTTTCAGGTTGACGGTGCAATAGCAGATGTAGTGACATCAAAGTGACAGTGTTTTGTGAAAGATACGTTAATATATTTGTGATTTCGTTTGCTACAAGTGTTGTTTATTGTTGTGGACAGTTGTACGAAGCCTCTGTGCATACGGGCGGACAAACAGACATCGCTTGTCGTGATCCTGGAGCTGTTGAACTTTTTTATAACCTTCAATAACTGGAAATTCTAACGCGTTAACAAATACTTGAAATCATTAAATTCGTGTTGTGCGAGGTTTAAAATATGAAATCTGTGGGGTTTTTACATAGTGTGTGAAGTTTTTAATGGTTGATATTCATTATTTTAAAAGATATTAATGAATTTGGAAGCACAAAATTTGTGCTGTAATTTTTGTGGTTATAATTAGTTTGTATCTAATTTTTGGGTATTTAAGAATGAAATTAAGGTTTGTTAGTATAAAAAACGTGTTGTGCGGAGTTTAAAATGTAAGTTGGTTTATTTCCATGCCTTAAATCTGTCTGGACAAAGTATAATTTAAATATTTTTGAGATGACGGCAGTTGGGAATATTTCGCAATTCTTCCAAAACATCAAAACTTTTATTTGGTTATAAATTCGTATGAAATTTACAGGAAACACTTAAAATTAACTGAAAAACATTTATTAGTAGTCGAAAATGTTGATTTTTACATGATTTGACATTTACATTTGAGGTTAAAATATATTATCCAACCTGCAAACATTCGGTAAACGCGCGATCTTGTATTAAAAATCTGACGTTAAAAAAATGTTTTAAATAATATTTAATGTAATATTTTAAGTAGAAAATAGCAATATGTACATAATTTTACACATTTTGCATAATTTTCAGTAAGTTTTATGCATTAACAAGTAAGTAATCCAATCAAAACATTTTTTAGGTTATATTAAAATTTCCAGTGGATGACATAAAACAAAACCGTCTCCCAAATTTAAACCAAACAGTTTCAAGGCGTGAAAAGATTGTCATTTATGGTTTAAAGTCCAAGGAATTCGATTCCACTTTCAAAATGGCAGATATTCTCGCCGTTGAGCCGTTATGAGCAAGTGAAAATGAAGATCCATCGCTGGTAAATTCTTGTACACGGTACGTGAATATATTTGTGATTCCGTTTGTTACAAGTGTTTTTTATTGTTGACAGCTAGATGAAACCATCTTGCAAGCGGAAAGACATACAGACATCGCTTGACGTAATTCTAGAGCTGTTAAACTTGTGGAACAACTTGAACGACGATTGACCGAAGACAACGCGGGCAAATGGCGCCCTGCGGCCGAACAGATGGACAGACATCGTGCCCTGAATATTTTAAGGTAGGAATAATTGTTTTTTATCAAGTTCGCGCCGTCCAACAACTCCTGTTTTATCCTTCACATCCTGTGTCTATTGTATTTTCTTTTGTATGTGTATTTATTGTGTTATCCTGTGTTAAATAAAATATTATTCCTGTGAAATTGTACATTTGTTCCTTTTAAATCCTTCCAGAAATCCTGAAATTCCAATGAGTTAATGACGGTAAGTGTCAATAAATTTAAGTAATTTATCATTGAATATCTCGAAAATTAATAATGTATTGAACTAATTATGCAACAAATATATTTTTAAATCAAACAGTTTATAGGTTAGGTTAAACATAAATACTGGCAGCGCCATCATGTCGCACAATTTTAAACTACATATTTTTGTGTTGAACAATTGGCAACACTTTTACTGGCAGTACAATATTATAACAATTTTAAACAACGTATTTTTTATGTTTACATACATAAAATACCCTCAAAATCATTTATTTACACTTAAAATTGTCAATGGGGTGAATTTTTAATAAAAATATTTAAGTAACATTTAAATTTGAGGTTAAAATGTACTAACCAACCTGCATAACATTCGGCTAACGCACCGCTCCTTAAAATAATATGTACGTAAATTATACTGTACAGTACAATTATTTTATATTTATTGTAATACTTATGGCCTATAGACGCGTAAAATATATACAAATAATTTTATTTCGCTTTAATTAATATTTTGCTTTGGTCAGAGTTCAGAATTTTTGTGCTCAACTGGTGGCAACATTGACAATATGTCTACCTGTTTTTATAACAAAAAGACGTCAACAATCAATGTGGCGCACCATATCCAAACATATTTTTAATGAATCTTACATAACTTTTGATTCTCTACAACTTTTGTCATATGAATTTTTTTCGTAAAGTTGATGGTTTAGCATATAATGATGTCACACCCAATAATGGGTGCAAATACAATTATGACATATCGACTTTTGAATTCTACGTATATGCCTACATATATACGCAAAATATGGTCGTATTATAATTATAAATAAGGGCACTGTAATTGCTATACCCGAAACTGGGTGGACTTACAAATTCCGCACCTACATTTTTGAAATTTATATATTTTGTTGCATATATACCCAAATTTTTGTTATTTAATATTTATAAATACAGTCGCTGTAAATATTTAATTTTAATCGGGTCCCAAGAAACTCAGATTTTTAAATTCATATCTCGGAAACGGTAAGAGATACAGAAAAAACGTTGGAGACCTTTTTTATAGCAAATCGATTTCTAGGGGGGGTGTACATTTAACTTTTTATGATACGAGGTACCAGTTCCGAGTTACGACGGTTTATATGGGTTTTACCAAGTTTTCAGCACCCACACCCTTAATTTGGGGTAATATCAAAAAATGTATAATGTACGATCTACATAACTTAAAATTCTCTACAACTTTTGTCATATGACATTTTCTCGTAAAGTTGATAGTTTAGCAGATAACGGTGTCACACCCGAAAATGGGTGGAGTTTCAAAGTTTGGATATCGATTTTCGGAATCTACGTATTTTACTGCGTATATACCCAAAATTTGATAATTTATTGTAAACATAGACAGGAGATACTGTTATATATTCACATCGTGTTGTCACCGAGAAATGTACGGACTTAACACTTTGTTTCCCATTAAAAATTATACTAATAAGAAGAGTTCATTAGAATGAAATAGTTACATATTTCCCTCTTTGTCTTAAAATCAATCAATATTTGCGAGTGAGTGTTCACTCCAATCTGTGTTATTCTATGTCGTGTTGTCTTTGTCATACAATATATCTTTCTCCGTCATACAAAAATCAATATGCGCCCGCTAGTTATTAAGAGGGGGAAGAGAATAGAACAACAATACCTCCCGCTAATTACTAACGAGGATATAGCACAGTACCTCCCGTCAATTGAAAATGAGGATAGGTCCGGTGTTTACAAATATTAAATTACCAAATTTTGGGTACATATGTAGAAAATTACGTAGATTCCGAAAAAAAATATGTCGACTTTTTATCTTTACCCAATTTAGGGTGTGACGTCATTTTCGGCTAAACCATCAATTTTAGAGCTAAATTGCAAATGACAAAAGTTGTAGAGAATCTAAAGTTATGTACGATGCACTAAAGATAATTTCCTATTTGACCTAGTTTTGGGTGTGAAAAATTTGAACTTTTCTTATTTTTAATAATTGATAAGCCAAATTTTGGTTATATACACAAATAAATACATAGATTCCAAAATCGGTATCAAAACTGTATCTCCACCCATTTGAGGGTGTGATGTCGATTTGTTTTAATATGGAGCTCCAAATTGGAGTTGTATAATTTTATCAGCTACTGACATTTTTATTTCCAATTATTAATAACTGTTTCTTTAGGATCAATGAACTGCATTCAGCTCTCGGGTGTGGCAACTACAGAAATCGTGGGAATTCCGGACCTGCAGAACTTGGAAAACATCTCCAACGACTCGCCTGATTTCCTGACTTCATTCCAGCGCCGATATCTCCTGAACTGATTGAAATTCCTCATCGATTTGAACTCTACATGAAATTCTACGTCTATAGTTGTTAAGTTAGTTTTTAAAAATTAATCAGGGCCGGAGTTATTAAAGTTTCAAAAATGTCATAGATAAAAGAAATTTACATTTTCTTTAATAACTCTTTAAGTAATTGGAATATTGTTTCAATTATTGAAAATTTGAACTCTACGTGAAGTTCTACGTCTATATTTGTTAAATTAGCTTTTAAAAATTAACCAGGGCCGGAGTTATTAAAGTTTAAAAAATGTCATAAGTGGCAAAAATTACATTTTCTTTAATAACTCTGTAAGTAATTGGAATATTGTTTCAATTATAGAAATTTTGAACTCTACGTGGAGTTCTACGTCCATATTTGTTAAATTAGTTTTTAAAAATTAACCAGGGCCGGAGTTATTAAAGTTTGAAAAATGTCATAAGTGGTGAAAAATTACATTTTCTTTAATAACTCTGTAAGTAATTGGAATATTGTTTCAATTATTGAAAATTTGAACTCTACGTGAAGTTCTACGTCTATATTTGTTAAATTAGCTTTTAAAAATTAACCAGGGCCGGAGTTATTAAAGTTTAAAAAATGTCATAAGTGGCAAAAATTACATTTTCTTTAATAACTCTTTAAGTAATTGGAATATTGTTTCAATTATTGAAATTTTGAACTCTACGTGGAGTTCTACGTCCACATTTGTTAAATTAGCTTTTAAAAATTAACCAGGGCCGGAGTTATTAAAGTTTGAAAAATGTCATAAGTGGTGAAAAATTACATTTTCTTTAATAACTCTGTAAGTAATTGGAATATTGTTTCAATTATAGAAATTTTGAACTCTACGTGGAGTTCTACGTCCATATTTGTTAAATTAGTTTTTAAAAATTAACCAGGGCCGGAGTTATTAAAGTTTGAAAAATGTCATAAGTGGTGAAAAATTACATTTTCTTTAATAACTCTGTAAGTAATTGGAATATTGTTTCAATTATTGAAAATTTGAACTCTACGTGAAGTTCTACGTCTATATTTGTTAAATTAGCTTTTAAAAATTAACCAGGGCCGGAGTTATTAAAGTTTAAAAAATGTCATAAGTGGCAAAAATTACATTTTCTTTAATAACTCTGTAAGTAATTGGAATATTGTTTCAATTATTGAAATTTTGAACTCTACGTGGCGTTCTACGTCTATATTTGTTAAATTAGCTTTTAAAAATTAACCAGGGCCGGAGTTATTAAAGTTTAAAAAATGTCATAAGTGGCAAAAATTACATTTTCTTTAATAACTCTTTAAGTAATTGGAATATTGTTTCAATTATTGAAATTTTGAACTCTACGTGGCGTTCTACGTCTATATTTGTTAAATTAGCTTTTAAAAATTAACCAGGGCCGGAGTTATTAAAGTTTAAAAAATGTCATAAGTGGCAAAAATTACATTTTCTTTAATAACTCTTTAAGTAATTGGAATATTGTTTCAATTATTGAAATTTTGAACTCTACGTGGCGTTCTACGTCTATATTTGTTAAATTAGCTTTTAAAAATTAACCAGGGCCGGAGTTATTAAAGTTTGAAAAATGTCATAAGTGGTGAAAAATTACATTTTCTTTAATAACTCTGTAAGTAATTGGAATATTGTTTCAATTATAGAAATTTTGAACTCTACGTGGAGTTCTACGTCCATATTTGTTAAATTAGTTTTTAAAAATTAACCAGGGCCGGAGTTATTAAAGTTTGAAAAATGTCATAAGTGGTGAAAAATTACATTTTCTTTAATAACTCTGTAAGTAATTGGAATATTGTTTCAATTATTGAAAATTTGAACTCTACGTGAAGTTCTACGTCTATATTTGTTAAATTAGCTTTTAAAAATTAACCAGGGCCGGAGTTATTAAAGTTTAAAAAATGTCATAAGTGGCAAAAATTACATTTTCTTTAATAACTCTGTAAGTAATTGGAATATTGTTTCAATTATTGAAATTTTGAACTCTACGTGGCGTTCTACGTCTATATTTGTTAAATTAGCTTTTAAAAATTAACCAGGGCCGGAGTTATTAAAGTTTAAAAAATGTCATAAGTGGCAAAAATTACATTTTCTTTAATAACTCTTTAAGTAATTGGAATATTGTTTCAATTATTGAAATTTTGAACTCTACGTGGCGTTCTACGTCTATATTTGTTAAATTAGCTTTTAAAAATTAACCAGGGCCGGAGTTATTAAAGTTTAAAAAATGTCATAAGTGGCAAAAATTACATTTTCTTTAATAACTCTTTAAGTAATTGGAATATTGTTTCAATTATTGAAATTTTGAACTCTACGTGGCGTTCTACGTCTATATTTGTTAAATTAGCTTTTAAAAATTAACCAGGGCCGGAGTTATTAAAGTTTAAAAAATGTCATAAGTGGCAAAAATTACATTTTCTTTAATAACTCTTTAAGTAATTGGAATATTGTTTCAATTATTGAAATTTTGAACTCTACGTGGAGTTCTACGTCTATATTTGTTAAATTAGTTTTTAAAAATTAACCAGGGCCGGAGTTATTAAAGTTTAAAAAATGTCATAAGTGGCAAAAATTACATTTTCTTTAATAACTCTTTAAGTAATTGGAATATTGTTTCAATTATTGAAATTTTGAACTCTACGTGGAGTTCTACGTCCATATTTGTTAAATTAGTTTTTAAAAATTAACCAGGGCCGGAGTTATTAAAGTTTGAAAAATGTCATAAGTGGTGAAAAATTACATTTTCTTTAATAACTCTGTAAGTAATTGGAATATTGTTTCAATTATTGAAAATTTGAACTCTACGTGAAGTTCTACGTCTATATTTGTTAAATTAGCTTTTAAAAATTAACCAGGGCCGGAGTTATTAAAGTTTAAAAAATGTCATAAGTGGCAAAAATTACATTTTCTTTAATAACTCTGTAAGTAATTGGAATATTGTTTCAATTATTGAAATTTTGAACTCTACGTGGCGTTCTACGTCTATATTTGTTAAATTAGCTTTTAAAAATTAACCAGGGCCGGAGTTATTAAAGTTTAAAAAATGTCATAAGTGGCAAAAATTACATTTTCTTTAATAACTCTTTAAGTAATTGGAATATTGTTTCAATTATTGAAATTTTGAACTCTACGTGGCGTTCTACGTCTATATTTGTTAAATTAGTTTTTAAAAATTAACCAGGGCCGGAGTTATTAAAGTTTAAAAAATGTCATAAGTGGCAAAAATTACATTTTCTTTAATAACTCTTTAAGTAATTGGAATATTGTTTCAATTATTAAAAATTTGAACTCTACGTGGAGTTCTACGTCTATATTTGTTAAATTAGTTTTTAAAAATGAATTAGGGCCGTAGTTATTGAGTGATAAACAATTTTAGAATGTGCTGTATATTTTATTGGGTGGAAATTATTGTAAAATACATTGTATTTGTTTTAAAATGAATAAAATTTATATAAAATAATAATATATTTTATTTTACAACCCTTATTATTGATTTTCAGTGAAAAACGTACATTTTAAATTTTTGTACTGCTCTTCTCCTTCCTGTTATCCGGATACCATCAGAAATTTTTAACAAAATTTTACAAAAGTGGTGACGAAAGTGCTCTTTGCAATCCTGTTATCCCGATACCATCTGAAATTTTCAACAAAAATGGACAAAAGTGGTGACGAAAGTGCTCTTTGCATTCCTGTTATCCTGATACCATCAGAAATTTTCAACAAAATACGACAAAAGTGGTGCCTACTTTCAGGACTTTCGTCACCACTTTTGTTCAATTTTGTTGAAAAAATCTGATGGTATCCGGATAACAGGAATCAAAAGAGCACTCGGAAAAGAAGCATCCATGCACGTTTTTTTAGACAGATTTGGTACATAGATGCTACCTGAAAGTAGCATCTATCACGGTTTTTTGGACAGATTTGGTGCGTAGATGCTACTTTCAGGTAGCATCTATGCACGACCAAATTTTTTTTAGCGAATTTAAAGCTTTTTAAAGGGTATACGCTTTAGAAAAGTGTCGAATTATGAATATTGAACAAATAGGTATCTGAAAAAGAATAAATAAAACATTTTTTAAAATAAAAATAAATATTTATTGCAACAATTACAAGTACATTATTGTTACAAAATTAATAATAGTATACACAATAAATAAACAACAATCACAATTAAATGCATCCTGAGATGTCCCTAAGTGGTCCTTGGTCCGCTGTTGATCCTGTAATCACACAGAAAAACATTATTAGACAGTTATTTCCAAAAACCCACTTCAGACTTCAATATCTCCCTTAATATCAACCCCTATGGGCTCGGATTTGGCTATCCATTAGTCCCTTGTCCCTAGTTAACGTATACGATATTTGAAACAAATCGGAGTCAAAAAGTTTTTTTTGCCAAAAAAACCCCAAGGCTATAGTCCACGTTTCTTAGTTTCGATCGGGAAAATAAATTTTGAGTTAGACATGGCAACCCCTTACTTCGACCCCAAGGATTTCGAATCCGGCGTCCAAATTGGGATATGACGCTTAGATCTTACGTAATTCGTGTTTGTAATAAATCGCCTGTCACGTATGTTACCCGCAATTCATACTTGAAACATGAAAAATCTAAATACAAGAATTTTATGTAATTACCTCGGATATAAGATTTCAGATTTTTATCTCCGTTAGTTTAGAAAATATTCAAGAAAAACCGAATTTTTTTCAAGTAAAGTACCCCTTCCGAGCCCCCCAGAGGATTGGTAATTTTTATATGAATGCAATGTTAAATGATTACCTCGGATATAAGATTTCAGATTTTTGTTTCCGTTAGTTTAGGAAATAATCAAGAAAAACCGAATTTTTTTCAAGTAAAATACCCCTTCTGAGCCCCCCAGAGGTTTGGTAATTTTTACATGAATGCAATGTTAAATGATTACCTCGGATATAAGATTTCAGATTTTTGTCTCCGTTAGTTTAGGAAATATTCAAGAAAAACCGAATTTTTTTCAAGTAAAGTACCCCTTCTGAGCCCCCCAGAGGATTGGTAATTTTTATATGAATGCAATGTTAAATGATTACCTCGGATATAAGATTTCAGATTTTTGTCTCCGTTAGTTTAGGAAATAATCAAGAAAAACCGAATTTTTTTCAAGTAAAGTACCCCTTCTGAGCCCCCCAGAAGATTGGTAATTTTTATATGAATGCAATGTTTAATGATTACCTCGGATATAAGATTTCAGATTTTTATCTCCGTTAGTTTAGAAAATATTCAAGAAAAACCGAATTTTTTTCAAGTAAAGTACCCCTTCTGAGCCCCCTAGAGGATTGGCAATTTTTATATGAATGCAATGTTTAATGATTACCTCGGATATAAGATTTCAGATTTTTGTCTCCGTTAGTTTAGGAAATAATCAAGAAAAACCGAATTTTTTTCAAGTAAAGTACCCCTTCTGAGCCCCCCAGAAGATTGGTAATTTTTATATGAATGCAATGTTTAATGATTACCTCGGATATAAGATTTCAGATTTTTATCTCCGTTAGTTTAGAAAATATTCAAGAAAAACCGAATTTTTTTCAAGTAAAGTACCCCTTCTGAGCCCCCCAGAAGATTGGTAATTTTTATATGAATGCAATGTTTAATGATTACCTCGAATATAAGATTTCAGATTTTTATCTCCGTTAGTTTAGGAAATATTCAAGAAAAACCGAATTTTTTTCAAGTAAAGTACCCCTTCTGAGCCCCCCAGAAGATTGGTAATTTTTATATGAATGCAATGTTTAATGATTACCTCGGATATAAGATTTCAGATTTTTATCTCCGTTAGTTTAGAAAATATTCAAGAAAAACCGAATTTTTTTCAAGTAAAGTACCCCTTCTGAGCCCCCCAGAGGATTGGTAATTTTTATATGAATGCAATGTTTAATGATTACCTCGGATATAAGATTTCAGATTTTTGTCTCCGTTAGTTTAGGAAATAATCAAGAAAAACCGAATTTTTTTCAAGTAAAGTACCCCTTCTGAGCCCCCCAGAAGATTGGTAATTTTTATATGAATGCAATGTTTAATGATTACCTCGGATATAAGATTTCAGATTTTTATCTCCGTTAGTTTAGAAAATATTCAAGAAAAACCGAATTTTTTTCAAGTAAAGTACCCCTTCTGAGCCCCCCAGAGGATTGGTAATTTTTATATGAATGCAATGTTTAATGATTACCTCGGATATAAGATTTCAGATTTTTGTCTCCGTTAGTTTAGGAAATAATCAAGAAAAACCGAATTTTTTTCAAGTAAAGTACCCCTTCTGAGCCCCCCAGAAGATTGGTAATTTTTATATGAATGCAATGTTTAATGATTACCTCGGATATAAGATTTCAGATTTTTATCTCCGTTAGTTTAGGAAATATTCAAGAAAAACCGAATTTTTTTCAAGTAAAGTACCCCTTCTGAGCCCCCCAGAGGATTGGTAATTTTTATATGAATGCAATGTTTAATGATTACCTCGGATATAAGATTTCAGATTTTTGTCTCCGTTAGTTTAGGAAATATTCAAGAAAAACCGAATTTTTTTCAAGTAAAGTACCCCTTCTGAGCCCCCCAGAGGATTGGTAATTTTTATATGAATGCAATGTTTAATGATTACCTCGGATATAAGATTTCAGATTTTTGTCTCCGTTAGTTTAGGAAATAATCAAGAAAAACCGAATTTTTTTCAAGTAAAGTACCCCTTCTGAGCCCCCCAGAGGATTGGCAATTTTTATATGAATGCAATGTTTAATGATTACCTCGGATATAAGATTTCAGATTTTTGTCTCCGTTAGTTTAGGAAATAATCAAGAAAAACCGATTTTTTTTCAAGTAAAGTACCCCTTCTGAGCCCCCCAGAGGATTGGCAATTTTTATATGAATGCAATGTTTAATGATTACCTCGGATATAAGATTTCAGATTTTTGTCTCCGTTAGTTTAGGAAATAATCAAGAAAAACCGATTTTTTTTCAAGTAAAGTACCCCTTCTGAGCCCCCCAGAAGATTGGTAATTTTTATATGAATGCAATGTTTAATGATTACCTCGGATATAAGATTTCAGATTTTTGTCTCCGTTAGTTTAGGAAATAATCAAGAAAAACCGAATTTTTTTCAAGTAAAGTACCCCTTCTGAGCCCCCCAGAAGATTGGTAATTTTTATATGAATGCAATGTTTAATGATTACCTCGGATATAAGATTTCAGATTTTTGTCTCCGTTAGTTTAGGAAATAATCAAGAAAAACCGAATTTTTTTCAAGTAAAGTACCCCTTCTGAGCCCCCCAGAAGATTGGTAATTTTTATATGAATGCAATGTTTAATGATTACCTCGAATATAAGATTTCAGATTTTTATCTCCGTTAGTTTAGAAAATATTCAAGAAAAACCGAATTTTTTTCAAGTAAAGTACCCCTTCTGAGCCCCCCAGAAGATTGGTAATTTTTATATGAATGCAATGTTAAATAATTAAGTTAGATGTAAAGTTTCATATTTTTATCTGTATTAGTTTAGGAGATATTTAAAAAAAGTCGATATGCAAAAAGGGTGCCCCCATCATTCCGATTGTCAAGTATGTAAGGCCATAATTATTACCATAATGTTCCCCACTTCAATAACGTCGAGTGCATATTGATTTTCTGACAGAGAAAGATATACTGTAAGACAGAGACAACACGACATAGAATAATAAAAATCGGAGTGAACACTTACTCGAAAATATTTGTTCATTTTAGACGAAGAGGTGAATATATAACTATTTCATTCTAATGAACTCTTCTTATTACTGTAATTTTTATTGGGAAACGTGGTGTTCAGTCCACGCGTGTTTATATCTCGGTGATCATAGAGTAATACAGGAGTGAACACCATGTTTCCTAATAAAAATTACAGTAATAAGAAGACTTCTTTAAAATGAAATAGTTATATATTCACCTCTTCGTCTAAAATGAACAAATATTTTCAAGTAAGTGTTCACTCCGATTTTTATTATTCTATGTCGTGTTGTCTCTGTCTTACAGTATATCTTTCTCTGTCAGAAAATCAATATGCACTCGACGTTATTGAAGTGGGGAACATTATGGTAATAATTATGGCCAACATACTTGACAATCGGAATGATAGGGGCACCCGTTTTGCATATCGACTTTTTTTAAATATCTCCTAAACTAATACAGATAAAAATATGAAACTTTACATCTAACTTAATTATTTAACATTGCGTTCATATAAAAATTACCAATCTTCTGGGGGGCTCAGAAGGGGTACTTTACTTGAAAAAAAATCGACTTATTTTGAATATCTCCTAAACTAACAGAGCTAAAAATATGAAATCTTATATCCGAGGTAATCATTTAACATAGCATTCATATAAAAATTACCAAATCTCTGGGGGGCACAGAAGGGGTACTTTACTTGAAAAAAAATCGACTTATTTTGAATATCTCCTAAACTAACAGAGCTAAAAATATGAAATCTTATATCCGAGGTAATTATTTAACATTGCATTCATATAAAAATTTCCAAATCTCTGGGGGGCACAGAAGGGGTACTTTACTTGAAAAAAAATCGACTTATTTTGAATATCTCCTAAACTAACAGAGCTAAAAATATGAAATCTTATATCCGAGGTAATCATTTAACATTGCATTCATATAAAAATTAACAAATCTCTGGGGGGCACAGAAGGGGTACTTTACTTGAAAAAAAATCGACTTATTTTGAATATCTCCTAAACTAACAGAGCTAAAAATATGAAATCTTATATCCGAGGTAATCATTTAACATTGCATTCATATAAAAATTACCAAATCTCTGGGGGGCACAGAAGGGGTACTTTACTTGAAAAAAAATCGACTTATTTTAAATATCTCCTAAACTAACAGAGCTAAAAATATGAAATCTTATATCCGAGGTAATCATTTAACATTGCATTCATATAAAAATTACCAAATCTCTGGGGGGCACAGAAGGGGTACTTTACTTGAAAAAAAATCGACTTATTTTGAATATCTCCTAAACTAACAGAGCTAAAAATATGAAATCTTATATCCGAGGTAATTATTTAACATTGCATTCATATAAAAATTTCCAAATCTCTGGGGGGCACAGAACGGGTACTTTACTTGAAAAAAAATCGACTTATTTTGAATATCTCCTAAACGAACAGAGCTAAAAATATGAAATCTAATATCCGAGGTAATCATTTAACATTACATTCATATAAAAATTATCAAATCTCTGGGGGGCACAGAAGGGGTACTTTACTTGAAAAAAAATCGACTTATTTTGAATATCTCCTAAACGAACAGAGCTAAAAATATGAAATCTAATATCCGAGGTAATCATTTAACATTGCATTCATATAAAAATTACCAAATCTCTGGGGGGCACAGAAGGGGTACTTTACTTGAAAAAAAATCGACTTATTTTAAATATCTCCTAAACTAACAGAGCTAAAAATATGAAATCTTATATCCGAGGTAATCATTTAACATTGCATTCATATAAAAATTACCAAATCTCTGGGGGGCACAGAAGGGGTACTTTACTTGAAAAAAAATCGACTTATTTTGAATATCTCCTAAACTAACAGAGCTAAAAATATGAAATCTTATATCCGAGGTAATTATTTAACATTACATTCATATAAAAATTACCAAATCTCTGGGGGGCACAGAACGGGTACTTTACTTGAAAAAAAATCGACTTATTTTGAATATCTCCTAAACTAACAGAGCTAAAAATATGAAATCTTATATCCGAGGTAATTATTTAACATTGCATTCATATAAAAATTTCCAAATCTCTGGGGGGCACAGAACGGGTACTTTACTTGAAAAAAAATCGACTTATTTTGAATATCTCCTAAACTAACAGAGCTAAAAATATGAAATCTTATATCCGAGGTAATTATTTAACATTACATTCATATAAAAATTATCAAATCTCTGGGGGGCACAGAAGGGGTACTTTACTTGAAAAAAAATCGACTTATTTTGAATATCTCCTAAACGAACAGAGCTAAAAATATGAAATCTAATATCCGAGGTAATCATTTAACATTACATTCATATAAAAATTATCAAATCTCTGGGGGGCACAGAAGGGGTACTTTACTTGAAAAAAAATCGACTTATTTTGAATATCTCCTAAACTAACAGAGCTAAAAATATGAAATCTTATATCCGAGGTAATTATTTAACATTGCATTCATATAAAAATTTCCAAATCTCTGGGGGGCACAGAACGGGTACTTTACTTGAAAAAAAATCGACTTATTTTGAATATCTCCTAAACGAACAGAGCTAAAAATATGAAATCTAATATCCGAGGTAATCATTTAACATTACATTCATATAAAAATTATCAAATCTCTGGGGGGCACAGAAGGGGTACTTTACTTGAAAAAAAATCGACTTATTTTGAATATCTCCTAAACTAACAGAGCTAAAAATATGAAATCTTATATCCGAGGTAATCATTTAACATTGCATTCATATAAAAATTACCAAATCTCTGGGGGGCACAGAAGGGGTACTTTACTTGAAAAAAAATCGACTTATTTTGAATATCTCCTAAACTAACAGAGCTAAAAATATGAAATCTTATATCCGAGGTAATTATTTAACATTACATTCATATAAAAATTACCAAATCTCTGGGGGGCACAGAACGGGTACTTTACTTGAAAAAAAATCGACTTATTTTAAATATCTCCTAAACTAACAGAGCTAAAAATATGAAATCTTATATCCGAGGTAATCATTTAACATTGCATTCATATAAAAATTACCAAATCTCTGGGGGGCACAGAACGGGTACTTTACTTGAAAAAAAATCGAATAATTTTGAATATTTCCTAAACTAACAGAGCTAAAAATATGAAATCTTATATCCGAGGTAATCATTTAACATTGCATTCATATAAAAATTACCAAATCTCTGGGGGGCACAGAACGGGTACTTTACTTGAAAAAAAATCGACTTATTTTGAATATCTCCTAAACTAACAGAGCTAAAAATATGAAATCTTATATCCGAGGTAATCATTTAACATTGCATTCATATAAAAATTACCAAATCTCTGGGGGGCACAGAAGGGGTACTTTACTTGAAAAAAAATCGACTTATTTTGAATATCTCCTAAACTAACAGAGCTAAAAATATGAAATCTTATATCCGAGGTAATTATTTAACATTACATTCATATAAAAATTACCAAATCTCTGGGGGGCACAGAACGGGTACTTTACTTGAAAAAAAATCGACTTATTTTGAATATCTCCTAAACTAACAGAGCTAAAAATATGAAATCTTATATCCGAGGTAATTATTTAACATTGCATTCATATAAAAATTTCCAAATCTCTGGGGGGCACAGAACGGGTACTTTACTTGAAAAAAAATCGACTTATTTTGAATATCTCCTAAACTAACAGAGCTAAAAATATGAAATCTTATATCCGAGGTAATTATTTAACATTGCATTCATATAAAAATTTCCAAATCTCTGGGGGGCACAGAACGGGTACTTTACTTGAAAAAAAATCGACTTATTTTGAATATCTCCTAAACTAACAGAGCTAAAAATATGAAATCTTATATCCGAGGTAATTATTTAACATTACATTCATATAAAAATTACCAAATCTCTGGGGGGCACAGAACGGGTACTTTACTTGAAAAAAAATCGACTTATTTTGAATATCTCCTAAACTAACAGAGCTAAAAATATGAAATCTTATATCCGAGGTAATCATTTAACATTGCATTCATATAAAAATTACCAAATCTCTGGGGGGCACAGAAGGGGTACTTTACTTGAAAAAAAATCGACTTATTTTGAATATCTCCTAAACTAACAGAGCTAAAAATATGAAATCTTATATCCGAGGTAATTATTTAACATTGCATTCATATAAAAATTGCCAAATCTCTGGGGGGCACAGAAGGGGTACTTTACTTGAAAAAAAATCGACTTATTTTGAATATCTCCTAAACTAACAGAGCTAAAAATATGAAATCTTATATCCGAGGTAATTATTTAACATTGCATTCATATAAAAATTACCAAATCTCTGGGGGGCACAGAAGGGGTACTTTACTTGAAAAAAAATCGACTTATTTTGAATATTTCCTAAACTAACAGAGCTAAAAATATGAAATCTTATATCCGAGGTAATCATTTAACATTGCATTCATATAAAAATTACCAAATCTCTGGGGGGCACAGAAGGGGTACTTTACTTGAAAAAAAATCGAATAATTTTGAATATTTCCTAAACTAACAGAGCTAAAAATATGAAATCTTATATCCGAGGTAATCATTTAACATTGCATTCATATAAAAATTACCAAATCTCTGGGGGGCACAGAAGGGGTACTTTACTTGAAAAAAAATCGACTTATTTTAAATATCTCCTAAACTAACAGAGCTAAAAATATGAAATCTTATATCCGAGGTAATCATTTAACATTGCATTCATATAAAAATTACCAAATCTCTGGGGGGCACAGAAGGGGTACTTTACTTGAAAAAAAAATCGACTTATTTTGAATATTTCCTAAACTAACAGAGCTAAAAATTTGAAATCTTATATCCAAGGTAATTACTTCACATTACATTCATATAAAAATTACCAAATCTCTGGGGGGCACAGAAGGGGTACTTTACTTGAAAAAAAATCGACTTATTTTGCATATTTCCTAAACTAATAGAGTTAAAACTTTGAAATCTTATATCCAAGGTAATCATTTAACATTGCATTCATATAAAAATTACCAAAGCTCTGGGGGGTACAGAAGGGTTACTTTACTTGAAAAAATAAACGCTGTATGACTGACATTTCGAGTATTGGTAAACTCGTAAGAATTTCGAGTAATTGGAGGTTATAAACTACATAAAAAACAACTTTTCCTACCTTAACAGCTTCATGTTGTAATGTCTGTCCCGCTGTCCGTCTGCTCGGCGACTCCTCACGGCTGCAGGGCCCCATTTTCACACGCTGTCTTCGGGCATTCGTTCGAGAAGTTTCACAAGTTCAACAGCTCCAGGATCACGACAAGCGAAGTCTGTTTGTCCGCCCGTCTGCACAGCAGCTTCGTACAACTGTTCACAACAATATACAACACTTGTAGCAAACGAAATCACAAATATATTAACGGATTGTTCACAAAACTCTGTCATTTTAATGTCACTACATTGACTATTGCACCGTCAACGAGTAAAAATATAGAACATTTTTATTATTTAATACACATTCCCCGTACCTTTATTTACATATTTCTTAAGTTTCATAACTCTAATCATTGTTATACGTTTATAATTTAATATTTTCATTGATTGTTGACGTCTTTCTTGTTATAAAAACTAGCCGCCATATTGTCAATGTTGCCACCAGTTGAGCACAAAAATTCTTAACTCTAACCAGCGCCAAAATATTAATTAAAGCTAAATAAAATCATTTGCATATATTTTACGCAATTATTGGCCATAAGTATTACAATAAATATAAAATAATTGTACTATACAGTATAATTTATGTATATATTATTTTAAATTACTCTTTTCTTTTCTGTTTGCCGGATACCATTAGAAATTTTCAACAAAATTCAACGAGAAGGCTTGCCAATTGTCCAACACAAAAATGTATCGTTTACAATTGTGCTACAAGATGGCACTCAGTTTGAACAACGCCAAAATATTAATTAAAGCTAAATAAAATCATTTGCATATATTTTACACATCTACAAGCCATAAATATTATAATAAAATTAAAATAATTGTGCTATACAGCATAATTTATATACAAACTATTTTAAAGAGCGGTGCGTTAGCACATTCTAACCTATAATTTAGTTGTCATTTTAAACATTTTCAATGAAAATTAAACATTTACAACCAATTTTAAGTATATATAAATGAATTTCAGTTAATTTTATATGGTTCCTGTAAATTTCAGTTGGAGTTATAACCAAATAAAAAATTTATTCCTAGTACTTCAGATGTTTACTGTTTCTTAAGCCACTAATTATTATTAGTTACCGTAGCCCAGTTGGTAGTGCTTCCGCTCGACATGAGAGAGATCCCGAGTTCGAGCCTTCACAATGCCAATTAATGTCTCAAATTTTATCTTATTGTAAGATAGAAGTATCAATATATTTTTTACAAAACTGTTGGTTAACAGACATAAAGTAAATATTTTGATAATTAGGATATTTATATAAGAAAGTACGTAGAATCCAATAGTGCTATTGGCAAATTTGTACCTTTACCCATTTTTGAGTAACAAACATCCAATTATTAATTGGCGGGAGGTACGGTTTTAATTTTTTCAAATATCGATTCTCCAAGTCAAAATACATATGTATACCAATTTTTGTAATTTTTCTCCAAAGGATATAGACAATATCCTAACCTGTATTTGCCCTAAAATTGCAGAATTTTAGTCGGCGAGCGACGCATCGATCACGCACAGAAAATATCAAGAGATTTGCGGCAAATTCAGAGTGCGTTTACGCTGAAACCCTTGCCTAGAAAATTATGAAAATTGGTATACATATATAAGAAAATATGTAGAATCTGCTGGTCAAGTCGAAAATTGTTTAACTCTACCCAGTTTTGGGTGGCGAATATCAACCCATTTAAGGGTTTAACATACAGCTTTAATTTTGCCAAAAATGGATTCCTTGATTAAAATTACATATGTGTACAAATTTTTGTTAACATATTTTGACAGGTGCACTTTAAAATTAATTATTTGATAATTCAAAGGTCATTGGCCTTACAAGTAGTCAGACTATCGCCATCAGTTGTGAAAATTATTAACTATATTTTTAGAAGACCCCCCCTTTTTTCCTATTTTTAAATAAATTGTCTTATTAAATACTTAATAAAAGTTATATTACTTTTGCCAAAAAATTAATTTTCACGTTCTTTTCGAATTTCAAAGTCTCCAAATTAATACTGCTAACGCCATCAGTTGTGAAAATTATTAACTATATTTTTAGAGGACCCCCCCTTTTTTCCTATTTTTAAATAAATTGTCTTATTAAATACTTAATAAAAGTTATATTACTTTTGCCAAAAAACTAATTTTCACGTTCTTTTCGAATTTCAAAGTCTCCAAATTAATACTGCTAACGCCATCAGTTGTGAAAATTATTAACTATATTTTTAGAGAACCCCCCCTTTTTTTCTATTTTTAAATAAGATGTCTTATAAAATATTTAACAAAAGTTATATTACTTTTGCCAAAAAACTAATTTTCACGTCCTTTTCGAATTTCAAAGTTTCCAAATTAATACTGCTAGCGCCATCAGTTGTGACAATTATGAACTATATTTTTAGGGGACCCCCCCTTTTTTTCTATTTTTAAATAAATTGTCTTATTAAATATTTAATAAAAGTTATATTACTTTTGCCAAAAAACTAATTTTCACGTCCTTTTCGAATTTCAAAGTCTCCAAATTAATACTGCTAGCGCCATCAGTTGTGACAATTATTAACTATATTTTTAGAGGATCCCCCCTTTTTTCTATTTTTAAATAAATTGTCTTATTAAATATTTAATAAAAGTTATATTACTTTTGCCAAAAAATTAATTTTCACGTTCTTTTCGAATTTCAAAGTCTCCAAATTAATACTGCTAACGACATTCAAAAATAAATGTTGTTTAGCTCATTTTCTGTATTTTTGCCTGTAGCTTCTAAACGGTTAAAGCTAGCAACTTGTACGTTGCAAATTTGGAATCTACATGAAATTCTCTATAATATACATCAGCACTAACATTTATATACAAGCTGCTCCAAAAGTTACAGGCAGATTTTTCATGCTTCAAGTATGAATTGCGGGTAACATACATGACAGACGATTTATTACAAACACGAATTACGTAAGATCTAAGAGTCAAATCCCAATTTGGACGCTGGATTCGAAATCCTTGGGGTCGAATTAAGGGGTTGCCGTGTCTAACTCAAAATTTATTTTCCCGATCGAAACTAAAAAGGATGGACTAAAGCCTTGGGGTTTTTTTGGCAAAAAAAACTTTTTGACTCCGATTTGTTTCAAATTTCGTATACGTTAACTAGGGACAAAGGGCTAATGAATAGCCAAATCTGAGCCCATAGGGGTTGATATTAAGGGAGTTATTGAAGTCTAAGTGGGATAATTTTATTTGTTCAACTTCAGCGCTGTATATCTCAAAAACTAATAAAGCTACAATGTTAATTCCTGCAAATTTGGATTCCTCAGATTTTTTCTATATATATAAATCAATTTTTATGAAATAATTTCTGAAACTTCCTGAATTATTTAAAAAAATATAAAATATGGTTAAAAATAGATAACACGTGAACTAATTAAGATATTTACACCAAATTGTGGGTATATATAGTAAAATGTCTGTCTGATGGATGATATTACCTCCCGCTAATATATCAAAAACAGGGCCAGAGTTATTAGAGTTTAACACATTTTATTGAGCGTCATTTATTGTAAAATACTTTGTATTTGTTTTAAAATAAATTAAACTTATAAAAAAATAATATATGCTTTTATTTTAGAGCCCCTATTATTGATTTTCAGTAAAAAAACGTACATTTTAAATTATTGAAGTACTCTTTTCCCTTCTGCTTGCTGGATACCATCAGAAATCTTCAACAAAATTCAACGAACAGGCTTGCCAATCGTCCAACACAAAAATTTATCGTTTGCAATTGTGCTACAAGATGGCACTGCCAGTATTTTTGTAGTGTTGCCAATTGTCCAACACAAAAATGTATCGCTCAGTTTGAACAACGCCAAAATATTAATTAAAGCTAAATAAAAATCATTTGCATATATTTTATGCGTTTATAGGCCATAAGTATTACAATAAATATAAAATAATTGTACTATACAGTATAATTTATGTATATATTATTTTAAATTACTCTTTTCTTTTCTGTTTGCCGGATACCATTAGAAATTTTCAACAAAATTCAACGAGAAGGCTTGCCAATAGTCCAACACAAAAATGTATCGTTTGCAATTGTACTACAAGATGGCACTGCCAGTATTTTTGTTTAGTTCATTTTCTGCATTTTTGCCTGTTGAAATTATCTTGTGGCACAATTTTAAAATACATTTGATCCTAACTTATTTAAAACTGTCAAAACACATGTTAAACGAAAGTTTTTATTAGAAAATAAGTGTTTCAGTCTATTTAGTGTAAACAATATTATAGTGTCAAGTGTTTCCTGTAAATTCCAGCTTGATTCATCATTAAATACAAGTTTGGATGTTTTGAATAATTGTCGTAAACAGAAACGATCTCTTAAGTTATAAAAATTTAAACATATATTGTTTTAAGTAGTTTTAAACAGTGAAAATGTTGTGAATTATATTTAAAACTCCATAGAACACGTTTTTAATATTAGTTTTGATATAATTCAACCAATAAATAACTTATGACCAACCGAAAATGCATATTTCATTTCATCAACTTTTGCCGTAACTTTGAAGGTAAGGAAAGTTGTTTTTTATAAAGTTTATAACTGAAAATCATTTATTTATACTTAAAACAAATCACAAGCATCTATTTTTTATTAAAAAGTACTTTATTGACATTTAAATTTGGTGTTAACATTTATTAAGCAATCTGTATAACATTCGTCTAACGCACCGCTCTTTAAAATAATATATACATAAATTCTACTGTATAATACAATTATTTTATATTTATTGTAATACTTATGGCCTATAAACGTGTAAAATATATGCAAATTATATTATTTATCTTTAATTAATATTTTGGTGATGGGCAGAGTTCAGAATTTTTGTGCTCAACTGGTGGCAACATTGACAATATGGCGACCTGGTTTTACAACAAAAAGACGTCAACAATCAATGAAAATAGTAAATTATAAACATACAACAATGATTAGAGCTATGAAACTTAAGAAATATGTAAATAAAGGTAAGAGGAATGTATATTAAATAATAAAAATGTTCTATATTTTTTCTCGTTGACGGTGCAATAGCAGATGTAGTGACATCAAAGTGACAGTGTTTTGTGAAAGATACGTTAATATATTTGTGATTTCGTTTGCTACAAGTGTTGTTTATTGTTGTGGACAGTTGTACGAAACCGCTGTGCATACGGGCGGACAAACATACATCGCTTGTCGTGATTCTGGAGCTGTTGAACTTTTTTATAACCTTCAATAACTGGAAATTCTAACGCGTTAACAAATACTTGAAATCATTAAATTCGTTTTGTGCGAGGTTTAAAATATGAAATCTGTGGGGTTTTTACATAGTGTGTGAAGTTTTTAATGGTTGATATTCATTATTGTAAAAGATATTAATGAATTTGGAAGCACAAAATTTGTGCTGTAATTTTTATGGTTATAATTAGTTTGTACCTAATTTTTGGGTATTTAAGAATGAAATTAAGGTTTGTTAGTGTAAAAAACGTGTTGTACGGAGTTTAAAATGTAAGTTGATTAATTTCCATGCCTTAAATTCGTCTGGACAAAGTATAATTTAAATATATTTGAGATGACGGCAGTTGGGAATATTTCGCAATTCTTCCAAAACATCAAAACTTTTATTTGGTTATAAATTCGTATGAAATTTACAGGAAACACTTAAAATTAACTGAAAAACATTTATTAGTAGTCGAAAATGTTGATTTTTACATGATTTGACATTTACATTTGAGGTTAAAATATATTATCCAACCTGCAAACATTCGGTAAACGCGCGATCTTGTATTAAAAATCTGACGTTAAAAAAATGTTTTAAATAATATTTAATGTAATATTTTAAGTAGAAAATAGCAATATATACATAATTTTACACATTTTGCATAATTTTCAGTAAGTTTTATGCATTAACAAGTAAGTAATCCAATCAAAACATTTTTTAGGTTATGTTAAAATTTCCAGTGGATGACATAAAACAAAACCGTCTCCCAAATTTAAACCAAACAGTTTCAAGGCGTGAAAAGATTGTCATTTATGGTTTAAAGTCCAAGGAATTCGATTCCACTTTCAAAATGGCAGATATTCTCGCCGTTGAGCCGTTATGAGCAAGTGAAAATGAAGATCCATCGCTGGTAAATTCTTGTAGACGGTACGTGAATATATTTGTGATTCCGTTTGTTACAAGTGTTTTTTATTGTTGTTGACAGCTGTATGAAACCATCTTGCAAGTGGACAGACATCGCTTGACGTAATTCTAGAGCTGTTAAACTTGTGGATGATTGACCGAAGACAACGAGGGCAAATGGCGCCCTGCGGCCGAACAGATGGACAGACATCGCGCCCTGAATCTTTGAAGGTAGGAATAATTGTTTTTTTTAATAAGTTCACGCCGTCCAACAACTCCTGTTTTATCCTTTACATCCTATGTCAATTGTATTGTCTTTTATATGTGTATTGTATTATCCTGTGTTAAATAAACGATTATTCCTCTGAAATTGCACATTTGTTCCTTTTAAATCCTTCCAGAAATCCTGACATTCCAAAGAGTTAATGACGGTAAGTGTCAATAAATTTAAGTAATTTATCATTGAATATCTCGAAAATTAATAATGTATTGAACTAATTATGCGACAAATATATTTTTAAATCAAACAGTTTATAGGTTAGGTTAAACATAAATACTGGCAGCGCCATCATGTCGCACAATTTTGAACTACATATTTTTGTGTTGAACAATTGGCAAGACTTTTACTGGCAGTGTCATCATGTAACAATTTTAAACGACGTATTTTTTATGTTTACATACATAAAATTAACTGAAAATCATTTATTTACACTTAAAATTAGTCAATAGGGTGAATTTTTAATAAAAATATTTAAGTGACATTCAAATTTGAGGTTAAAATGTACTAACCAACCTGCATAACATTGGGCTAACGCACCGCTCCTTAAAATAATATGTACGTAAATTATACTGTATATTATTTTATATTTATTGTAATACTTATGGCCTATAGACGCGTAAAATATATGCAAATAATTTTATTTAGCTTTAATTAATATTTTGCTTTGCTCAGGTTTCAAAAATTTTGTACTCAACTGGTGGCAACATTGACAATATGGCGACCTGTTTTTGTAACAATAAGACGTCAATAATCAATGAGGAGCACCATATCCAAACATATTATTAATGAATCTTACATAACTTTTGATTCTCTACAACTTTTGTCATATGAATTTTTTTCGTAAAGTTAATGGTTTAGCATATAATGATGTCACACCCAAGAATGGGTGGAAATGTAATTATGACATATCGACTTTTGAATTCTACGTATATGCCTACATATATACGCAAAATATGGCTGTATTATAATTATAAATAAGGGCACTGTAATTGCTATACCCGAAACTGGGTAGACTTACAGATTCCGCACCTACATTTTTGAAATTTATATATTTTGTTGCATATATACCCAAATTTTTGTTATTTAATATTTATAAATACAGTCGCTGTAAATATTTAATTTTAATCGGGTCCCAAGAAACTCAGATTTTTAAATTCATATCTCGGAAACGGTAAGAGATACAGAAAAAACGTTGGAGACCTTTTTTATAGCAAATCGATTTCTAGGGGGGGTATACATTTAACTTTTTATGATACGAGGTACCAGTTCCGAGTTACGACGGTTTATATGGGTTTTACCGGGTTTTCAGCACCCACACCCTTAATTTGGGGTAATATCAAAAAATTTATAATGTACGATCTACATAACTTAAAATTCTCTACAACTTTTGTCATATGACATTTTCTCGTAAAGTTGATAGTTTAGCAGATAACAATGTCACACCCAAAAATGGGTGGAGTTTCAAAATTTATATATCGATTTTCGGAATCTACGTATTTTTCTGCGTATATACCCAAAATTTGATAATTTATTGTAAACATAGACGGGAGATACTGTTCTATCTTTATATCGTGTTGTCACCGAGAAATGTACGGACTTAACACATTGTTTCCCAATAAAAATTATAGTAATAAGAAGAGTTCATTAGAATGAAATAGTTATATATTCCTCTCTCTGTCTTTCAAGAATCTATATTTGCAAGTTAAGTATTCACCAGTGTTCACCCCTGTGTTTGTTATTCTATGTCGTGTTGTCTCTGTCATACAATATATCTTTCTCCGTCATACAAAAATCAATATGCACTCGCTAATAATTAAGAGGGGGAAGAGAATAGAACAACAATAGCTCCCACTAATTATAAACGAGGATATAGCACAGTACCTCCCATCAATTGAAAATGAGGTTAGGTCCGGTGTTTACAAATATTAAATTACCAAATTTTGGGTACATATGTAGAAAATTACGTAGATCCCGAAAAAAAATATGTCGACTTTTTATCTTTACCCAATTTAGGGTGTAACGTCATTTCCGGCTAAACCATCAATTTTAGAGCTAAATTGCAAATGACAAAAGTTGTAGAGAATCTAAAGTTATATACGATGCACCAAAGATAATTTCCTATTTGACCTAGTTTTGGGTGTGAAAAATGTGAACTTTTCTTATTTTTAATAATTGAGAAGCCAAATTTTGGTTATATACACAAATAAATACATAGATTCCAAAATCGGTATCAAAACTGTATCTCCACCCATTTTAGGGTGTGATGTCGATTTGTTTTAATATGGAGCTCCAAATTGGAGTTGTATAATTTTATCAGCTACTGACATTTTTATTTCCAATTATTAATAACTGTTTCTTTAGGATCAATGAACTGCGTTCAGCTCTCGGGTGTGGTAACTACAGAAATCGTGGGAATTCCGGACCTGCAGAACTTGGAAAACATCTCCAACGACTCGCCTGATTTCCTGACTTCATTCCAGCGCCGATATCTCCTAAACTGATTGGAATTCCTCATCGATTTGAACTCTACATGAAATTCTACGTCTATAGTTGTTAAGTTAGTTTTTAAAAATTAATCAGGGCCGGAGTTATTAAAGTTTAAAAAATGTCATAAGTGGCAAAAATTACATTTTCTTTAATAACTCTTTAAGTAATCGGAATATTGTTTCAATTATTGAAAATTTGAACTCTACGTGGAGTTCTACGTCTATATTTGTTAAATTAGTTTTTAAAAATTAACCAGGGCCGGAGTTATTAAAGTTTAAAAAATGTCGTAAGTGGTGAAAAATTACATTTTCTTTAATAACTCTATAAGTAATTGAAATATTGTTTCAATTATTGAAAATTTGAACTCTACGTGGAGTTCTACGTCCATATTTGTTAAATTAGTTTCTAAAAATTAACCAGGGCCGGAGTTATTAAAGTTTGAAAAATGTCATAAGTGGTAAAAAATTACATTTTCTTTAATAACTCTTTAAGTAATCGGAATATTGTTTTAATTATTGAAAATTTGAACTCTACGTGGAGTTCTACGTCCATATTTGTTAAATTAATTTTTAAAAATTAACCAGGGCCGGAGTTATTAAAATTTAAAAAATGTCATGTGGTAAAAAATTACATTTTCTTTAATAACTCTTTAAGTAATTGGAATATTGTTTCAATTATTGAAAATTTGAACTCTACGTGGAGTTCTACGTCCATATTTGTTAAATTAGTTTTTAAAAATTAACCAGGGCCGGAGTTATTAAAGTTTGAAAAATGTCATAAGTGGTGAAAAATTACATTTTCTTTAATAACTCTATAAGTAATTGAAATATTGTTTCAATTATTGAAAATTTGAACTCTACGTGGAGTTCTACGTCCATATTTGTTAAATTAGTTTCTAAAAATTAACCAGGGCCGGAGTTATTAAAGTTTGAAAAATGTCATAAGTGGTAAAAAATTACATTTTCTTTAATAACTCTTTAAGTAATCGGAATATTGTTTTAATTATTGAAAATTTGAACTCTACGTGGAGTTCTACGTCCATATTTGTTAAATTAATTTTTAAAAATTAACCAGGGCCGGAGTTATTAAAATTTAAAAAATGTCATGTGGTAAAAAATTACATTTTCTTTAATAACTCTTTAAGTAATTGGAATATTGTTTCAATTATTGAAAATTTGAACTCTACGTGGAGTTCTACGTCCATATTTGTTAAATTAGTTTTTAAAAATTAACCAGGGCCGGAGTTATTAAAGTTTGAAAAATGTCATAAGTGGTGAAAAATTACATTTTCTTTAATAACTCTATAAGTAATTGAAATATTGTTTCAATTATTGAAAATTTGAACTCTACGTGGAGTTCTACGTCCATATTTGTTAAATTAGTTTCTAAAAATTAACCAGGGCCGGAGTTATTAAAGTTTAAAAAATGTCGTAAGTGGTGAAAAATTACATTTTCTTTAATAACTCTTTAAGTAATTGGAATATTGTTTCAATTATTGAAAATTTGAACTCTACGTGGAGTTCTACGTCTATATTTGTTAAATTAGTTTTTAAAAATTAACCAGGGCCGGAGTTATTGAAATTTAAAAAATGTCATAAGTTGTAAAAAATTACATTTTCTTTAATAACTCTTTAAGTAATTGGAATATTGTTTCAATTATGGAAAATTTTAACTCTACGTGGAGTTCTACGTCCATATTTGTTAAATTAGCTTTTAAAAATTAACCAGGGCCGGAGTTATTAAAGTTTAAAAAATGTCGTAAGTGGTGAAAAATTACATTTTCTTTAATAACTCTTTAAGTAATTGGAATATTGTTTCGATTATTGAAAATTTGAACTCTACGTGGAGTTCTACGTCTATATTTGTTAAATTAGCTTTTAAAAATTAACCAGGGCCGGAGTTATTAAAGTTTAAAAAATGTCGTAAGTGGTGAAAAATTACATTTTCTTTAATAACTCTTTAAGTAATTGGAATATTGTTTCGATTATTGAAAATTTAAACTCTACGTGGAGTTCTACGTCCATATTTGTTAAATTAGATTTTAAAAATTAACCAGGGCCGGAGTTATTAAAGTTTAAAAAATGTCGTAAGTGGTGAAAAATTACATTTTCTTTAATAACTCTTTAAGTAATTGGAATATTGTTTCGATTATTGAAAATTTGAACTCTACGTGGAGTTCTACGTCTATATTTGTTAAATTAGCTTTTAAAAATTAACCAGGGCCGGAGTTATTAAAGTTTAAAAAATGTCGTAAGTGGTGAAAAATTACATTTTCTTTAATAACTCTTTAAGTAATTGGAATATTGTTTCGATTATTGAAAATTTTAACTCTACGTGGAGTTCTACGTCCATATTTGTTAAATTAGATTTTAAAAATTAACCAGGGCCGGAATTATTAAAGTTTAAAAAATGTCGTAAGTGGTGAAAAATTACATTTTCTTTAATAACTCTTTAAGTAATTGGAATATTGTTTCGATTATTGAAAATTTGAACTCTACGTGGAGTTCTACGTCTATATTTGTTAAATTAGCTTTTAAAAATTAACCAGGGCCGGAGTTATTAAAGTTTAAAAAATGTCGTAAGTGGTGAAAAATTACATTTTCTTTAATAACTCTTTAAGTAATTGGAATATTGTTTCGATTATTGAAAATTTGAACTCTACGTGGAGTTCTACGTCTATATTTGTTAAATTAGCTTTTAAAAATTAACCAGGGCCGGAGTTATTAAAGTTTAAAAAATGTCGTAAGTGGTGAAAAATTACATTTTCTTTAATAACTCTTTAAGTAATTGGAATATTGTTTCGATTATTGAAAATTTTAACTCTACGTGGAGTTCTACGTCCATATTTGTTAAATTAGATTTTAAAAATTAACCAGGGCCGGAATTATTAAAGTTTAAAAAATGTCGTAAGTGGTGAAAAATTACATTTTCTTTAATAACTCTTTAAGTAATTGGAATATTGTTTCGATTATTGAAAATTTGAACTCTACGTGGAGTTCTACGTCTATATTTGTTAAATTAGCTTTTAAAAATTAACCAGGGCCGGAGTTATTAAAGTTTAAAAAATGTCGTAAGTGGTGAAAAATTACATTTTCTTTATAACTCTTTAAGTAATTGAAATATTGTTTCGATTATTGAAAATTTGAACTCTACGTGGAGTTCTACGTCCATATTTGTTAAATTAGATTTTAAAAATTAACCAGGGCCGGAGTTATTAAAGTTTAAAAAATGCCGTAAGTGGTGAAAAATTACATTTTCTTTAATAACTCTTTAAGTAATTGGAATATTGTTTCAATTATTAAAAATTTGAACTCTACGTGGAGTTCTACGTCTATATTTGTTAAATTAGTTTTTAAAAATGAATTAGGGCCGTAGTTATTGAGTGATAAACAATTTTAGAATGTGCTGTATATTTTATTGGGTGGAAATTATTGTAAAATACATTGTATTTGTTTTAAAATGAATAAAATTTATATAAAATAATAATATATTTTATTTTACAACCCTTATTATTGATTTTCAGTGAAAAACGTACATTTTAAATTTTTGTACTGCTCTTCTCCTTCCTGTTATCCGGATACCATCAGAAATTTTTAACAAAATTTTACAAAAGTGGTGACGAAAGTGCTCTTTGCAATCCTGTTATCCCGATACCATCTGAAATTTTCAACAAAAATGGACAAAAGTGGTGACGAAAGTGCTCTTTGCATTCCTGTTATCCTGATAACATCAGAAATTTTCAACAAAATACGACAAAAGTGGTGCCTACTTTCAGGACTTTCGTCACCACTTTTGTTCAATTTTGTTGAAAATTTCGGATGGTATCGGGATAACAGGTATCCGAAGAGCACTTTCGTCACCACTTTTGTCCGATTTTGTTAAAAAAATCTGATGGTATCCGGATAACAGGAATCAAAAGAGCACTCGGAAAAGAAGCATCCATGCACGGTTTTTTGGACAGAATTGGTGTATAGATGCTACCTGAAAGTAGCATCTATCACGGTTTTTTGGACAGATTTGGTGCGTAGATGCTACTTTCAGGTAGCATCTATGCACGACCAAATTTTTTTTAGCGAATTTAAAGCTTTTTAAAGGGTGTACGCTTTAGAAAAGTGTCGAATTATGAATATTGAACAAATAGATATCTGAAAAAGAATAAATAAAACATTTTTTAAAATAAAAATAAATATTTATTGCAACAATTACAAGTACATTATTGTTACAAAATTAATAATAGTATACACAATAAATAAACAACAATCACAATTAAATGCATCCTGAGATGTCCCTAAGTGGTCCTTGGTCCGCTGTTGATCCTGTAATCACACAGAAAAACATTATTAGACAGTTATTTCCAAAAACCCACTTCAGACTTCAATAACTCCCTTAATATCAACCCCTATGGGCTCAGATTTGGCTATCCATTAGCCCTTTGTCACTAGTTAACGTATACGAAATTTGAAACAAATCGGAGTCAAAAAGTTTTTTTTTACCAAAAAAACCCCAAGGCTTTAGTCCATCCTTTTTAGTTTCGATCGGGAAAATAAATTTTGAGTTAGACATGGCAACCCCTTAATTCGACCCCAAGGATTTCGAATCCGGCGTCCAAATTGGGATTTGACGCTTAGATCTTACGTAATTCGTGTTTGTAATAAATCGAAAGTCACGTATGTTACCCGAATTTTTTTCAAGTAAAGTACCCCTTCTGAGCCCCCCAGAGGATTGGTAATTTTTATATGAATGCAATGTTAAATCATTACCTCGGATATAAGATTTCAGATTTTTATCTCCGTTAGTTTAGGAAATAGTCAAGAAAAACCGAATTTTTTTCAAGTAAAGTACCCCTTCTGAGCCCCCCAGAGGATTGGTAATTTTTATATGAATGCAATGTTAAATGATTACCTCGGATATAAGATTTCAGATTTTTGTCTCTGTTAGTTTAGGAAATAATCAAGAAAAACCGAATTTTTTTCAAGTAAAGTACCCCTTCTGAGCCCCCCAGAGGATTGGTAATTTTTATATGAATGCAATGTTAAATGATTACCTCGGATATAAGATTTCAGATTTTTGTCTCCGTTAGTTTAGGAAATAGTCAAGAAAAACCGAATTTTTTTCAAGTAAAGTACCCCTTCTGAGCCCCCCAGAGGATTGGTAATTTTTATATGAATGCAATGTTAAATGATTACCTCGGATATAAGATTTCAGATTTTTGTCTCTGTTAGTTTAGGAAATAATCAAGAAAAACCAAATTTTTTTCAAGTAAAGTACCCCTTCTGAGCCCCCCAGAGGATTGGTAATTTTTATATGAATGCAATGTTAAATGATTACCTCGGATATAAGATTTCAGATTTTTATCTCCGTTAGTTTAGGAAATATTCAAGAAAAACCGATTTTTTTTTCAAGTAAAGTACCCCTTCTGAGCCCCCCAGAGGATTGGTAATTTTTATATGAATGCAATGTTAAATGATTACCTCGGATATAAGATTTCAGATTTTTGTCTCCGTTAGTTTAGGAAATAATCAAGAAAAACCGAATTTTTTTCAAGTAAAGTACCCCTTCTGAGCCCCCCAGAAGATTGGTAATTTTTATATGAATGCAATGTTAAATGATTACCTCGGATATAAGATTTCAGATTTTTATCTCCGTTAGTTTAGGAAATATTCAAGAAAAACCGAATTTTTTTCAAGTAAAGTACCCCTTCTGAGCCCCCCAGAGGATTGGTAATTTTTATATGAATGCAATGTTAAATGATTACCTCGGATATAAGATTTCAGATTTTTGTCTCCGTTAGTTTAGGAAATAATCAAGAAAAACCGAATTTTTTTCAAGTAAAGTACCCCTTCTGAGCCCCCCAGAAGATTGGTAATTTTTATATGAATGCAATGTTAAATGATTACCTCGGATATAAGATTTCAGATTTTTATCTCCGTTAGTTTAGGAAATATTCAAGAAAAACCGAATTTTTTTCAAGTAAAGTACCCCTTCTGAGCCCCTCAGAGGATTGGTAATTTTTATATGAATGCAATGTTAAATGATCACCTCGGATTTAAGATTTCAGATGTTTATCTCCGTTAGTTTAGGAAATATTCAAGAAAAACCGAATTTTTTTCAAGTAAAGTACCCCTTCTGAGCCCCCCTGAAGATTGGTAATTTTTATATGAATGCAATGTTAAATGATTACCTCGGATATAAGATTTCAGATTTTTATCTCCGTTAGTTTAGGAAATATTCAAGAAAAACCGAATTTTTTTCAAGTAAAGTACCCCTTCTGAGCCCCCCAGAGGATTGGTAATTTTTATATGAATGCAATGTTAAATGATTACCTCGGATATAAGATTTCAGATTTTTGTCTCCGTTAGTTTAGGAAATAATCAAGAAAAACCGAATTTTTTTCAAGTAAAGTACCCCTTCTGAGCCCCCCAGAAAATTGGTAATTTTTATATGAATGCAATGTTAAATGATTACCTCGGATTTAAGATTTCAGATTTTTATCTTCGTTAGTTTAGGAAATATTCAAGAAAAACCGAATTTTTTTCAAGTAAAGTACCCCTTCTGAGCCCCCCAGAAGATTGGTAATTTTTATATGAATGCAATGTTAAATGATTACCTCGGATATAAGATTTCAGATTTTTATCTCCGTTAGTTTAGGAAATATTCAAGAAAAACCGAATTTTTTTCAAGTAAAGTACCCCTTCTGAGCCCCCCAGAGGATTGGTAATTTTTATATGAATGCAATGTTAAATGATTACCTCGGATATAAGATTTCAGATTTTTATCTCCGTTAGTTTAGGAAATATTCAAGAAAAACCGAATTTTTTTCAAGTAAAGTACCCCTTCTGAGCCCCCCAGAGGATTGGTAATTTTTATATGAATGCAATGTTAAATGATTACCTCGGATATAAGATTTCAGATTTTTATCTCCGTTAGTTTAGGAAATATTTAAGAAAAACCGAATTTTTTTCAAGTAAAGTACCCCTTCTGAGCCCCCCAGAGAATTGGTAATTTTTATATGAATGCAATGTTAAATGATTACCTCGGATATAAGATTTCAGATTTTTATCTCCGTTAGTTTAGAAAATATTCAAGAAAAACCGAATTTTTTTCAAGTAAAGTACCCCTTCTGAGCCCCCCAGAGGATTGGTAATTTTTATATGAATGCAATGTTAAATGATTACCTCGGATATAAGATTTCAGATTTTTATCTCCGTTAGTTTAGGAAATATTCAAGAAAAACCGATTTTTTTTCAAGTAAAGTACCCCTTCTGAGCCCCCCAGAGGATTGGTAATTTTTATATGAATGCAATGTTAAATGATTACCTCGGATATAAGATTTCAGATTTTTATCTCCGTTAGTTTAGGAAATATTCAAGAAAAACCGATTTTTTTTCAAGTAAAGTACCCCTTCTGAGCCCCCCAGAGGATTGGTAATTTTTATATGAATGCAATGTTAAATGATTACCTCGGATATAAGATTTCAGATTTTTATCTCCGTTAGTTTAGGAAATATTCAAGAAAAACCGATTTTTTTTTAAGTAAAGTACCCCTTCTGAGCCCCCCAGAGGATTGGTAATTTTTATATGAATGCAACGTTTAATGATTACCTCGGATATAAGATTTCAGATTTTTGTCTCCGTTAGTTTAGGAAATAATCAAGAAAAACCGAATTTTTTTCAAGTAAAGTACCCCTTCTGAGCCCCCCAGAGGATTGGTAATTTTTATATGAATGCAATGTTAAATGATTACCTCGGATATAAGATTTCAGATTTTTATCTCCGTTAGTTTAGGAAATATTCAAGAAAAACCGATTTTTTTTCAAGTAAAGTACCCCTTCTGAGCGCCCCAGAGGATTGGTAATTTTTATATGAATGCAATGTTAAATGATTACCTCGGATATAAGATTTCAGATTTTTATCTCCGTTAGTTTAGGAAATATTCAAGAAAAACCGATTTTTTTTCAAGTAAAGTACCCCTTCTGAGCCCCCCAGAGGATTGGTAATTTTTATATGAATGCAACGTTTAATGATTACCTCGGATATAAGATTTCAGATTTTTGTCTCCGTTAGTTTAGGAAATAATCAAGAAAAACCGAATTTTTTTCAAGTAAAGTACCCCTTCTGAGCCCCCCAGAGGATTGGTAATTTTTATATGAATGCAATGTTAAATGATTACCTCGGATATAAGATTTCAGATTTTTATCTCCGTTAGTTTAGAAAATATTCAAGAAAAACCAATTTTTTTTCAAGTAAAGTACCCCTTCTGAGCCCCCCAGAGGTTTGGTAATTTTTATATGAATGCAATGTTAAATAGTTACCTCGGATATAAGATTTCAGATTTTTGTTTCCGTTAGTTTAGGAAATAATCAAGAAAAACCGAATTTTTTTCAAGTAAAGTACCCCTTCTGAGCCCCCCAGAGGTTTGGTAATTTTTACATGAATGCAATGTTAAATGATTACCTCGGATATAAGATTTCAGATTTTTATCTCCGTTAGTTTAGAAAATATTCAAGAAAAACCGAATTTTTTTCAAGTAAAGTACCCCTTCTGAGCCCCCCAGAGGATTGGTAATTTTTATATGAATGCAATGTTAAATGATTACCTCGGATATAAGATTTCAGATTTTTATCTCCGTTAGTTTAGAAAATATTCAAGAAAAACCAATTTTTTTTCAAGTAAAGTACCCCTTCTGAGCCCCCCAGAGGTTTGTTAATTTTTATATGAATGCAATGTTAAATGATTACCTCGGATATAAGATTTCAGATTTTTATCTCCGTTAGTTTAGAAAATATTCAAGAAAAACCAATTTTTTTTCAAGTAAAGTACCCCTTCTGAGCCCCCCAGAGGTTTGTTAATTTTTACATGAATGCAATGTTAAATGATTACCTCGGATATAAGATTTCATATTTTTAGCTCTGTTAGTTTAGGAAATATTTAAGAAAAACCGAATTTTTTTCAAGTAAAGTACCCCTTCTGTGCCCCCCAGAGGTTTGGTAATTTTTATATGAACGCAATGTTAAATAATTAAGTTAGATGTAAAGTTTCATATTTTTATCTGTATTAGTTTAGGAGATATTTAAAAAAAGTCAATTTGCAAAAAGGGTGCCCCCATCATTCCGATTGTCAAGTATGTTGGCCATAATTATTACCATAATGTTCCCCACTTCATAACGTCGAGTGCATATTGATTTTCTGACAGAGAAAGATATACTGTAAGACAGAGACAACACGACATAGAATAATAAAAATCGGAGTGAACACTTACTCGAAAATATTTGTTCATTTTAGACGAAGAGGTGAATATATAACTATTTCATTCTAATGAACTCTTCTTATTACTGTAATTTTTATTGGGAAACGTGGTGTTCAGTCCACGCGTGTTTATATCTCGGTGATCATAGAGTAATACAGGAGTGAACACCATGTTTCCTAATAAAAATTACAGTAATAAGAAGACTTCTTTAAAATGAAATAGTTATATATTCACCTCTTCGTCTAAAATGAACAAATATTTTCGAGTAAGTGTTCACTCCGATTTTTATTATTCTATGTCGTGTTGTCTCTGTCTTACAGTATATCTTTCTCTGTCAGAAAATCAATATGCACTCGACGTTATGAAGTGGGGAACATTATGGTAATAATTATGGCCAACATACTTGACAATCGGAATGATGGGGGCACCCTTTTTGCAAATTGACTTTTTTTAAATATCTCCTAAACTAATACAGATAAAAATATGAAACTTTACATCTAACTTAATTATTTAACATTGCGTTCATATAAAAATTACCAAACCTCTGGGGGGCACAGAAGGGGTACTTTACTTGAAAAAAAATCGACTTATTTTGAATATCTCCTAAACTAACAGAGCTAAAAATATGAAATCTTATATCCGAGGTAATCATTTAACATTGCATTCATATAAAAATTAACAAATCTCTGGGGGGCACAGAAGGGGTACTTTACTTGAAAAAAAATCGACTTATTTTGAATATCTCCTAAACTAACAGAGCTAAAAATATGAAATCTTATATCCGAGGTAATCATTTAACATTGCATTCATATAAAAATTACCAAATCTCTGGGGGGCACAGAAGGGGTACTTTACTTGAAAAAAAATCGACTTATTTTGAATATCTCCTAAACTAACAGAGCTAAAAATATGAAATCTTATATCCGAGGTAATCATTTAACATAGCATTCATATAAAAATTAACAAATCTCTGGGGGGCACAGAAGGGGTACTTTACTTGAAAAAAAATCGACTTATTTTGAATATCTCCTAAACTAACAGAGCTAAAAATATGAAATCTTATATCCGAGGTAATCATTTAACATTGCATTCATATAAAAATTAACAAATCTCTGGGGGGCACAGAAGGGGTACTTTACTTGAAAAAAAATCGACTTATTTTGAATATCTCCTAAACTAACAGAGCTAAAAATATGAAATCTTATATCCGAGGTAATCATTTAACATTGCATTCATATAAAAATTACCAAATCTCTGGGGGGCACAGAAGGGGTACTTTACTTGAAAAAAAATCGACTTATTTTGAATATCTCCTAAACTAACAGAGCTAAAAATATGAAATCTTATATCCGAGGTAATCATTTAACATTGCATTCATATAAAAATTAACAAATCTCTGGGGGGCACAGAAGGGGTACTTTACTTGAAAAAAAATCGACTTATTTTGAATATCTCCTAAACTAACAGAGCTAAAAATATGAAATCTTATATCCGAGGTAATCATTTAACATTGCATTCATATAAAAATTAACAAATCTCTGGGGGGCACAGAAGGGGTACTTTACTTGAAAAAAAATCGACTTATTTTGAATATCTCCTAAACTAACAAAGCTAAAAATATGAAATCTTATATCCGAGGTAATCATTTAACATTGCATTCATATAAAAATTAACAAATCTCTGGGGGGCACAGAAGGGGTACTTTACTTGAAAAAAAATCGACTTATTTTGAATATCTCCTAAACTAACAGAGCTAAAAATATGAAATCTTATATCCGAGGTAATCATTTAACATTGCATTCATATAAAAATTAACAAATCTCTGGGGGGCACAGAAGGGGTACTTTACTTGAAAAAAAATCGACTTATTTTGAATATCTCCTAAACTAACAGAGCTAAAAATATGAAATCTTATATCCGAGGTAATCATTTAACATAGCATTCATATAAAAATTACCAAATCTCTGGGGGGCACAGAAGGGGTACTTTACTTGAAAAAAAATCGACTTATTTTGAATATCTCCTAAACTAACAGAGCTAAAAATATGAAATCTTATATCCGAGGTAATCATTTAACATTGCATTCATATAAAAATTAACAAATCTCTGGGGGGCACAGAAGGGGTACTTTACTTGAAAAAAAATCGACTTATTTTGAATATCTCCTAAACTAACAGAGCTAAAAATATGAAATCTTATATCCGAGGTAATCATTTAACATTGCATTCATATAAAAATTAACAAATCTCTGGGGGGCACAGAAGGGGTACTTTACTTGAAAAAAAATCGACTTATTTTGAATATCTCCTAAACTAACAAAGCTAAAAATATGAAATCTTATATCCGAGGTAATCATTTAACATTGCATTCATATAAAAATTAACAAATCTCTGGGGGGCACAGAAGGGGTACTTTACTTGAAAAAAAATCGACTTATTTTGAATATCTCCTAAACTAACAGAGCTAAAAATATGAAATCTTATATCCGAGGTAATCATTTAACATTGCATTCATATAAAAATTAACAAATCTCTGGGGGGCACAGAAGGGGTACTTTACTTGAAAAAAAATCGACTTATTTTGAATATCTCCTAAACTAACAGAGCTAAAAATATGAAATCTTATATCCGAGGTAATCATTTAACATTGCATTCATATAAAAATTAACAAATCTCTGGGGGGCACAGAAGGGGTACTTTACTTGAAAAAAAATCGACTTATTTTGAATATCTCCTAAACTAACAGAGCTAAAAATATGAAATCTTATATCCGAGGTAATCATTTAACATAGCATTCATATAAAAATTACCAAATCTCTGGGGGGCACAGAAGGGGTACTTTACTTGAAAAAAAATCGACTTATTTTGAATATCTCCTAAACTAACAGAGCTAAAAATATGAAATCTTATATCCGAGGTAATCATTTAACATTGCATTCATATAAAAATTAACAAATCTCTGGGGGGCACAGAAGGGGTACTTTACTTGAAAAAAAATCGACTTATTTTGAATATCTCCTAAACTAACAGAGCTAAAAATATGAAATCTTATATCCGAGGTAATTATTTAACATTGCATTCATATAAAAATTGCCAAATCTCTGGGGGGCACAGAAGGGGTACTTTACTTGAAAAAAATTCGACTTATTTTGAATATTTCCTAAACTAACAGAGCTAAAAATATGAAATCTTATATCCGAGGTAATTATTTAACATTACATTCATATAAAAATTACCAAATCTCTGGGGGGCACAGAAGGGGTACTTTACTTGAAAAAAAATCGAATAATTATGAATATTTCCTAAACTAACAGAGCTAAAAATATGAAATCTTATATCCGAGGTAATCATTTAACATAGCATTCATATAAAAATTACCAAATCTCTGGGGGGCACAGAAGGGGTACTTTACTTGAAAAAAAATCGACTTATTTTGAATATCTCCTAAACTAACAGAGCTAAAAATATGAAATCTTATATCCGAGGTAATCATTTAACATAGCATTCATATAAAAATTACCAAATCTCTGGGGGGCACAGAAGGGGTACTTTACTTGAAAAAAAATCGACTTATTTTGAATATCTCCTAAACTAACAGAGCTAAAAATATGAAATCTTATATCCGAGGTAATTATTTAACATTGCATTCATATAAAAATTAACAAATCTCTGGGAGGCACAGAAGGGGTACTTTACTTGAAAAAAAATCGACTTATTTTGAATATCTCCTAAACTAACAGAGCTAAAAATATGAAATCTTATATCCGAGGTAATTATTTAACATTGCATTCATATAAAAATTGCCAAATCTCTGGGGGGCACAGAAGGGGTACTTTACTTGAAAAAAATTCGACTTATTTTGAATATTTCCTAAACTAACAGAGCTAAAAATATGAAATCTTATATCCGAGGTAATCATTTAACATAGCATTCATATAAAAATTACCAAATCTCTGGGGGGCACAGAAGGGGTACTTTACTTGAAAAAAAATCGACTTATTTTGAATATCTCCTAAACTAACAGAGCTAAAAATATGAAATCTTATATCCGAGGTAATCATTTAACATAGCATTCATATAAAAATTACCAAATCTCTGGGGGGCACAGAAGGGGTACTTTACTTGAAAAAAAATCGACTTATTTTGAATATCTCCTAAACTAACAGAGCTAAAAATATGAAATCTTATATCCGAGGTAATTATTTAACATTGCATTCATATAAAAATTGCCAAATCTCTGGGGGGCACAGAAGGGGTACTTTACTTGAAAAAAAATCGACTTATTTTGAATATTTCCTAAACTAACAGAGCTAAAAATATGAAATCTTATATCCGAGGTAATTATTTAACATTGCATTCATATAAAAATTACCAAATCTCTGGGGGGCACAGAAGGGGTACTTTACTTGAAAAAAAATCGACTTATTATGAATATCTCCTAAACTAACAGAGCTAAAAATATGAAATCTTATATCCGAGGTAATCATTTAACATAGCATTCATATAAAAATTACCAAAACTGTGGGGGGCACAGAATGAGTAATTTACTTGAAAAAATAAACGCTGTATGGCTGACATTTCGAGTATTGGTTAACTCGTAAGAATTTCGAGTAATTGGAGGTTATAAACTACATAAAAAACAACTTTTCCTACCTTAACAGCTTCAAGTTGTAATGTCTGTCCCGCTGTCCGTCTGCTCGGCGACTCCTCACGGTTGCAGGGCCCCATTTTCACACGCTGTCTTCGGGCATTTGTTTGAGAAGTTTCACAAGTTCAACAGCTCCAGGATCACGACAAGCGAAGTCTGTTTGTCCGCCCGTCTGCACAGCAGCTTCGTACAACTGTTCACAACAATAAACAACACTTGTAGCAAACGAAATCACAAATATATTAACGGATTGTTCACAAAACTCTGTCATTTTAATGTCACTACATTGACTATTGCACCGTCAACGAGTAAAAATATAGAACATTTTTATTATTTAATACACATTCCCCGTACCTTTATTTACATATTTCTTAAGTTTCATAACTCTAATCATTGTTATACGTTTATAATTTAATATTTTCATTGATTGTTGACGTCTTTCTTGTTATAAAAACTAACCGCCATATTGTCAATGTTGCCACCAGTTGAGCACAAAAATTCTTAACTGTAACCAGCGCCAAAATATTAATTAAAGCTAAATAAAATCATTTGCATATATTTTACGCAATTATTGGCCATAAGTATTACAATAAATATAAAATAATTGTACTATACAGTATAATTTATGTATATATTATTTTAAATTACTCTTTTCTTTTCTGTTTGCCGGATACCATTAGAAATTTTCAACAAAATTCAACGAGAAGGCTTGCCAATTGTCCAACACAAAAATGTATCGTTTACAATTGTGCTACAAGATGGCACTCAGTTTGAACAACGCCAAAATATTAATTAAAGCTAAATAAAATCATTTGCATATATTTTACACATCTACAAGCCATAAATATTATAATAAAATTAAAATAATTGTGCTATACAGCATAATTTATATACAAACTATTTTAAAGAGCGGTGCGTTAGCACATTCTAACCTATAATTTAGTTGTCATTTTAAACATTTTCAATGAAAATTAAACATTTACAACCAATTTTAAATATATATAAATGATTTTCAGTTAATTTTATATGGTTTCTGTAAATTTCAGTTGGAGTTATAACCAAATAAAAAATTTATTCCTAGTACTTCAGATGTTCACTGTTTCTTAAGACAATAATTATTATTAGTTACCGTAGCTTAGTTGGTAGTGCTTCCGCTCGACATGAGAGAGGTCCTGAGTTCGAGCCTTCACAATGCCAATTAATGTCTCAAATTTTATCTTATTGTAAGATAGAAGTATTAATATACTTTTTACAAAACTGTTGATGAACAGACGTTAAGTAAATATTTTGATAATTAGGATATTGATATAAGAAAGTACGTAGAATCCAATGGTGCTATCGGCAAATTTGTACCTTTACCCATTTTTGAGTAACAAACATCCAATTATTAATTGGCGGGAGGTACGGTTTTTATTTTTTCAAATATCGATTCTCCAAGTCAAAATACATATGTATACCAATTTTTGTAATTTTTCTCCAAAGGATATAGACAATATCCTAACCTGTATTTGCCCTAAAATTGCAGAATTTTAGTCGGCAAGCGACGCGTCGATCACGCACAGAAAATATCAGAGATTTGCGGTAAATTCAGAGTGTGTTTATTTTTAAACCCTTGCCTAGAAAATTATGAAAATCAGTTGTGAAAATAATTAACTATATTTTTAGGTGACCCCCCCTCTTTTTCTATTTTTAAATAAATTGTCTTATTAAATATTTAATAAAAGTTATATTACTTTTGCCAAAAAATTAATTTTCACGTTCTTTTTGAATTTCAAAGTCTCCAAATTAATACTGCTAACGCCATCAGTTGTGAAAATAATTAACTATATTTTTAGAGTACCCCCCTCTTTTTCTATTTTTAAATAAATTGCCTTATTAAATACTTAATAAAAGTTATATTACTTTTGCCAAAAAATTAATTTTCACGTTCTTTTTGAATTTCAAAGTCTCCAAATTAATACTGCTAACGCCATCAGTTGTGAAAATAATTAACTATATTTTTAGAGGACCCCCCTCTTTTTCTATTTTTAAATAAATTGCCTTATTAAATATTTAATAAAAGTTATATTACTTTTGCCAAAAAATTAATTTTCACGTTCTTTTTGAATTTCAAAGTCTCCAAATTAATACTGCTAACGCCATCAGTTGTGAAAATAATTAACTATATTTTTAGAGGACCCCCCTCTTTTTCTATTTTTAAATAAATTGCCTTATTAAATACTTAATAAAAGTTATATTACTTTTGCCAAAAAATTAATTTTCACGTTCTTTTTAAATTTCAAAGTCTCCAAATAAATACTGCTAGCGCCATCAGTTGTGAAAATTATTAACAATATTTTTTGAGGACCCCCCCTTTTTTTCTATTTTTAAATAAATTGTCTTATTAAATATTTAATAAAAGTTATATTACTTTTGCCAAAAAAATAATTTTCACGTTCTTTTTGAATTTCAAAGTCTCTAAATTAATACTGCTAGCTCCATCAGTTGTGAAAATTATTAACAATATTTTTTGAGGACCCCCCCTTTTTTTCTATTTTTAAATAAATTGTCTTATTAAATATTTAATAAAAGTTATATTACTTTTGCCAAAAAATTAATTTTCACGTTCTTTTTGAATTTCAAAGTCTCCAAATTAATACTGCTAACGCCATCAGTTGTGAAAATTATTAACTATATTTTTAGGGGACCCCCCCTCTTTTTCTATTTTTAAATAAATTGTCTTATTAAATATTTAATAAAAGTTATATTACTTTTGCCAAAAAATTAATTTTCACGTTCTTTTCGAATTTCAAAGTCTCCAAATTAATACTGCTAGCGCCATCAGTTGTGAAAATTATTAACTATATTTTTAGGGGACCCCCCCTCTTTTTCTATTTTTAAATAAATTGTCTTATTAAATATTTAATAAAAGTTATATTACTTTTGCCAAAAAATTAATTTTCACGTTCTTTTCGAATTTCAAAGTCTCCAAATTAATACTGCTAGCGCCATCAGTTGTGAAAATTATTAACTATATTTTTAGGGGACCCCCCCTCTTTTTCTATTTTTAAATAAATTGTCTTGTCAAATATTTAATAAAAGTTATATTACTTTTGCCAAAAAATTAATTTTCACGTTCTTTTCGAATTTCAAAGTCTCCAAATTAATACTGCTAGCGCCATCAGTTGTGAAAATTATTAACTATATTTTTAGGGGACCCCCCCTCTTTTTCTATTTTTAAATAAATTGTCTTATTAAATATTTAATAAAAGTTATATTACTTTTGCCAAAAAATTAATTTTCACGTTCTTTTCGAATTTCAAAGTCTCCAAATTAATACTGCTAGCGCCATCAGTTGTGAAAATTATTAACTATATTTTTAGGGGACCCCCCCTCTTTTTCTATTTTTAAATAAATTGTCTTATTAAATATTTAATAAAAGTTATATTACTTTTGCCAAAAAATTAATTTTCACGTTCTTTTCGAATTTCAAAGTCTCCAAATTAATACTGCTAGCGCCATCAGTTGTGAAAATTATTAACTATATTTTTAGGGGACCCCCCCTCTTTTTCTATTTTTAAATAAATTGTCTTATTAAATATTTAATAAAAGTTATATTACTTTTGCCAAAAAATTAATTTTCACGTTCTTTTCGAATTTCAAAGTCTCCAAATTAATACTGTTAACGCTATTCAAAAATAAATGTTGTTTAGCTCATTTTCTGTATTTTTGCCTGTAGCTTCTAAACGGTTAAAGCTAGCAACTTGTTCTTTGCAAATTTGGAATCTACATGAAATTCTCTATAGTATACATCAGCACTAACATTTATATACAAGCTGCTCCAAAAGTTACAGGCAGATTTTTCATGCTTCCAGTATGAATTGCGGGTAACATACATGACAGACGATTTATTACAAACACGAATTACGTAAGATCAAAGCGTCAAATCCCAATTTGGACGCCGGATTCGAAATCCTTGGGGTCGAATTAAGGGGTTGCCATGTCTAACTCAAAATTTATTTTCCCGATCGAAACTAAAAAGGATGGACTAAAGCCTTGGGGTTTTTTTGGCAAAAAAAACTTTTTGACTCCGATTTGTTTCAAATTTCGTATACGTTAACTAGGGACAAAGGACTAATGGATAGCCAAATCTGAGCCCATAGGGGTTGATATTAAGGGAGTTATTGAAGTCTAAGTGGGACAATTTTATTTGTTCAACTTCAGCGCTGTATATCTCAAAAACTAATAAAGCTACAATGTTAATTCCTGCAAATTTGGATTCCTCAGCTTTTTTTCTATATAGCCAAACCAATTTTTATGAAATTATTTTTGAAACTTCCTGAATTATTTAAAAATATATAAAATATGGTTAAAAATAGATAACACGTGAACTAATTAAGATATTTACACCAAATTGTGGGTATATATAGTTAAATGTCTGTCTGATGGATAACATTACCTCCCGCTAATATATCAAAAACAGGGCCAGAGTTATTAGAGTTTAACACATTTTATTGGGCGTCATTTATTGTAAAATACATTGTATTTGTTTTAAAATAAATTAAACTTATAAAAAAATAATATATGCTTTTATTTTAGAGCCCCTATTATTGATTTTCAGTAAAAAAACTTACATTTTAAATTATTGAAGTACTCTTTTCCCTTCTGTTTGCTGGATACCATCAGAAATCTTCAACAAAATTCAACGAACAGGCTTGCCAATCGTCCAACACAAAAATTTATCGTTTGCAATTGGGCTACAAGATGGCACTGACAGTATTTTTGTAGTGTTGCCAATTGTCCAACACAAAAATGTATCGCTCAGTTTGAACAACGCCAAAATATTAATTAAAGCTAAATAAAATTCATTTGCATATATTTTATGCGTTTATAGGCCATAAGTATTACAATAAATATAAAATAATTGTACTATACAGTATAATTTATGTATATATTATTTTAAGGAGCGGTGCGTTAGGCGTATGTTATGCAGGTTGTGTAGTATATTTTAACCTAAAATTTAAATGTCACTTGAATATTTTTATTATAAATTCAACAATATTGACTAGTTTTAAGTGTAAATAAATGATTTTCAGTTAGTTTTATGTGTTTTCTGTGAATTTCAGCCGAATTTATAACCAAATAAATGGTTTTATGTGTTGGAAGAACTGTGAAAAATTTGCAACATACATCATTTCAGAAATATGTAAATTAATCTTTGTCCAGACGGTTTTAAAGTTTGAAAATAGGTTGATTTATATATCAAACCTCGTAGAACACGTTTTTTATACTGTTGACTCTTAATTTCAACCCGAAATACCCAAAAAAAGGGTACAAACTTCATATAACCTCAAAAATGACAACACCGATTTTCTGGCGTGTTCTTAAACTACAAATTCGTTGATAACTTTTAAAATAATGAATTTAAACAATTAAAACTGTTTGATATAAGACAAAAACACAATAATACAACAGGTAAAGTACTAAAAATGTATTTTATTGACAATTTACAAGAAATTTACACCAATTCCAAACTGGACGCCAGGATTTAATTGATCACCCCTCTGATACTGTAATGGGAAACAATAATTGACTTCAATTCTCGCCATTTGTCCAAGTTTAACTGCTAATCCGAGGCCGTAAGACACTCTAATATTATTTTTAAGTTCTTTTAAACTATTTTCTAAATCATCCGACTTGATATTTGCAACATTGCCGGCATTAACAAAAAAATGAGTTCGAAATAAATCCCCGAAGCCATTTTTTCCTGGATTAAATGGCAAAGGAGTGTATAAATGTAGGGCTCCGCCCCAATACACATCGCTCCCTAATGAATTTCCCTCGGAATGGGGCCCAACGCCACTGGTCTGGAACCCCCTTAAACTTAACGGCCCCCCCAAAAAGAATTGATCCGCCAAAGTTATTTTCTTATCCACTGCAGTTGAATGTAGGGCCCCGATCTGTACCCCCGCTTGTAACGTAACATCTTGTATCAAAGGCAGATTTATTTGGCCAAATAATTCATTTTTTAAAAACCCAACATCGCCCCCAAAACCAGCAAGCTCAGATGTTAACCTAACATAGGTTCCAACTTTAGGAAAAATGGGTTCATCTCTTAAATCGAGTGAAACAATATGTTTTAAACTTGATTTTAAAGTCAATCCGCTATGCTCTCTGACTTGAAATGAAGTAGCGCGTGATAGGGCCCCCAAATCACGCACACAGGCGTCCCATTGTAAGTTGTGGCGAAGCCCTAAGTTTGGCAAAGAGTCAAATGCGATGTCCAGTAAAAATCCGCGGTCTATTTGGCGATATCCGGACCAGGGGAACTCGGACAGGCTTTGATATACGCTTGACGTCAGTCTAAACACAAGAAATATATTTTATATAGGCAGAAATTACCATAAAACACGCGTTGCTATGCAAAAAACATGCGTTGCTATGCAAATAACATGCGTTGCTATGCAAATAACATGCGTTGCTATGCAAAAAACATGCGTTGCTATGCAAATAACATGCGTTGCTATGCAATAAACATCGTAACTAAGCTAATAACATGCGTTGCTAGACAAATAACACGCGTTGCTATGCAAATAACATGCGTTGCTAGGCAAATAACATGCGTTGCTATGCAAATAACAATAGTAGCTAACTCACACTGTGTTGTATCGTCCTAGCAACGGTTTAACAAATTGTATTTGAAAATTATTCGACTTTTTTGAACCATAAGAATATTCCGTTTGTATTTTTTCGGCCCTTCCGAAAATATTCGGCATTTTGGCTCCAATAACAAGTGCACCCTCATTGTTGCCAACCATTGTATTTACACCCCCGATTAGTCTTTTCAGCTCCCGGACGTAAAATGTAACTTCTAGCCCATTTTCAGTTGATTTCGGCCCTCGGCTTACGTCAATAAACACACCAACATTCCGGAATATTCCTAATTGGTCTAGTTTTGTTCTTATCGAATGAGATTTCAGGATAACTTCTTGAAAATCAGTTGCCTGAAACAAATCTTTTACGTTCTGTTGAATAAAATCATCTTTTGTACGCCCCAAGCCGTTAATATGTATTTTGTCAACCCTAGCCTGAAAATAAAGCTTTCAGTTACTTTCTAGAATATTATGCAACATTTACAACAAGATTACAACACTTACAGGGACTCCATCGAGTTGTATTTCAGTTTTTTGCTCGGTTTCATTATTAGTTTTTCGACTTTCAGGCATATTAGACTGTCTTGGCTGAAAGAAATTGAAGATTATGACATAAGTCTTCAAATTGAGGTTATCTTATATTTATAGATATGATTTAATGGTTAACTGCTGAAATTTACTGAAAAATATTAATAAATACCTTTGTATAAACGGATCCCATCTGAAATTATAATTTATTGTTTATAGTTTTTTAAAAAATAAGTGGTTTATTAGAATTTATAAATTTTGAGTTGTTCCATTTTTCTTGATAAAAAGTCACTAAATTTATGTGTTTAGGGACCCTAAAAGTGTGCATAAATATCATTTAAAGTTAAATTAATATGTATTTAACTTAAATACAGCATTTATTTAGTTAAAAGTTGTATAAAACAACTTGAACATACAAAGAGAATTTCAGGAAAATTTCTTTAAAAAATGCTGAAAAAACTTCAGTTTTTTTTTGCTTACAACTCCTGTAGGGCTGTAAATAAACTATTGGGGCCATAAATATCGTATTATACGAGGTTTAAAGTTCGTATAAACGTATTTTCACGGTTTAAAATGTATTAAAACAAATTTTATTAATATTTTTAACATATTTGACAGTTTGGTGCCATCTGTGCGCAAACCACTGAACTATTCATAATACCAACTGTTACCCAATAATGTTTTCAGTTGGCAATATTGTAGTTCACCATTTTTCTGGTAGATGGCGTTAGTAATAAACGTCAAACTTTTCAGGCTGTCTTAAAATTACAAATTTTCGTATTTAAAATGAAATATAAATTAAAACCTAGTCAACAATTACAAAAGCATTGGTTTCCAATAAGTATTTTAGTGATTATAGTGTTTTCTTCATTATTTCCGCAACTGGGAACAAAAAATGGTGAGTCAGCGTTGCCAAGGCAACGGCGGCCATTGCAAACAAACTGAGTGAAAGTTTTTTTGATTTTAGGGCCGTTAAAAACTGAAATTACTGTTAAATACGGTTGTGTTTGTACGATATTTTTGTTAAGTGGTATTAATTTAAAGACTGACCAGTTTTTGACAACAATTAAACAGTATAAATTGCATTTGTTTATACAAATTTTTTCGTTTGTGTTTGTTCCGTGTTTAGTGCAAATTTTAGTGAGATTTTTAACTATTTTTGATGTGTTAGACAGTTTTATTATTCAAGGATTAATAACTGTTAGTTGTATGCCGCCTCCCATATCAACAGCTGTTATTTTAACAAAAGCTGTGAACGGGAACGAAATGGCGGCAATTTTCAATTCAATTCTAGGGTCTTTTTTAGGCATTTTTATCACCCCTATGTTGTTACTACTGAATGTAAGTACTGTCAATTTATTTTTTTACAAATATAAAACATTTTTTTGTAGCTAGGATACTCTACATTAGTCCCAATGACGAATACTTTAATTCAAATATGTTTAACTGTCTTATTACCTCTAATAATTGGTCAATTATTCCGAAAATGTCCTCAAATATATTCAAAAATTCGAAATTTCCCGCTAAATTTCATAAGCCAATCAGCGTTGTTGTTGATAATATTTTCAAGTTTTTGTGAAACATTTGAAAGCCGCGATTTTCATCTAACTGCAGCAGACATTTTATTGACTTTATTGTTGGTATTACTGCTGCAAATGTTGCTCATATTTGTCAGTTTTCAAACGTCAAAATCCCTAGATTTGGGGTTTTCCCCTAGAGATGTGGCGGCTATTGTATTTTGTTCTACTCATAAAAGTTTGACGCTAGGTAATTCGTCGATTGTTTTTAAGCGTCTGTGATTGTTTTTAGTGTTTTCAGGGGTGCCAATATTGAGAATAATGTTTCATGGTTATTCTCATTTAGGGAAAATTAGTTTGCCGCTATTGGTATATCATCCAACTCAAATTATTTTAGGCGGGCTTCTAGTTTCTACACTCAAAAATTGGGTGCATCATAAGAATTTACCCTTTTGAACCTTAAATTGGGTGTATACCTTATTTAGGGTATAATTATTGTTGACACATTCCTCAAAATGTATAAATATATTGAATAAAAATGATTTTATTTTATTGAAAAGAGTGTTTGATTTTGACCTTATTTTCCAGATAAAATAATAACTTTTGACCTTTGTATGTATGAAATTCGTAATCTTTGGACATTTTTGTCCCTATATACCAAATTTTGTCATAATCTGACCTTTAGTTGCTAAATTATTTTAGAAAAATATCAAATATGTCAATATGACAATATATTACCGACTGAGTTATATTAGTTTGCACATTTGCCGCTAGGTGTCACAAATAGGCTCTTAACAATTTGCAGCTAACTTCATAGTGTAGTGTCAAGTATTGTAAAGTCATTTTTAGGTTATTTTTCATAAAAATTAAATTATTAAACGTTAAACAGAATGGCAGATAAAAAAGAGCCCAATAAAGCCTCTGAAAATGCTGAAAAGAAGTCTGATCCTGAATTAGATGAACTACTAGACAGTAATTGAAAAAATTCGACAAAATTACGTAACTGAAATTACGACTTTGATAATTTTCAGGTGCGTTAGAAGATTTGACAAAAAAACCTGAAAATGCTGAAAAGAAAGAGCCGGCGACTGAAAATCCTGAAAATTTAGAAGACCCACAATGGACTGAAGAATTTATCAGACAGGCTTCGCAGCAATTCGAGTCTAATATGGCTAATTTGTTTCAGAATGTTGGCGCTGAAATGAGGCCTGAAAATCTGCAAGAGAATTTTCAGAAGATGGCCGGTAAGTCCCTGAAAAATTGTCACACACACACAGACAGACAGACATTTTATTAAAAACCCCTGAAATATTTACAATTTAAGAAGCCGCTGCTATGGTAATAAACAACCCAACAATAGAAAACAATCCCCAAGCAGATAATTTCGCATCGACAATCTCCCAAACATTACAAAACCTCTCATTGGGCTCTGAGAATCTCCAAAACCCTTTCAGCGAATCAGAAATCATGAATATGTTCTCGGAAAACACGTCAACCAATCAATTCCTCCCTTTTATGCAGGGTATGATGCAATCCCTCCTATCAAAAGAGGTTTTACTGCCCAGTCTCAAAGATATTTTAGAGCGCTATCCTGATTGGCTGGAAAAAAACAAACCCACCCTGCCGGCCAATGAGAGCGAGCGTTACGAAAAGCAGATGAATCTTATGAGGGAAGTTTGTCAGGAGCTAGAAAAAGAAACTGATGGAGATTCAGATGAGATGAAAAGAGAAAGATTTGAAAAAGTTTTGGGCCTAATGCAAACTATGCAAGATTTGGGGCAACCACCCCCTGAATTAATTGGGAGCCCTACAGCCTCTGGGGTGCCTTTTGACGCCTTGGGGAACCCTATAATTCCAGAAAACATGGACCCCAACAACTGTCAGATAATGTGATAAAATGTAAAAAATGGTTGTTTTTATTAATAAATAAATGTTTTTAAAGGGTTCTACATTCGTTTATTTTATTTCGGATATCGTATATATCAAATTTCGTTATAAACGATTGAACAGTTCAATAATTATAAAATACCTGTGGCGCCATCCTACGTGAAACCGCTGAACACAAACAGTTCAAGCATTTGCCGACAGATGACACAAGTAGTTATTTAAAACAAAATTAGTTGAAATGTCAAATTCATCATAATTTTTGAAGTTTTAATCAAAATTTGCAGTGAATATGTTAAAAACACATCAAATAGTGACAATATGTGCCAGATATTTAAAAAGTAGTCGGTATCACGAAATAAATTTAAATAATAAGTGTTTGCCTGTGCAATTATCGTACGCCAGTTATGAAGACACAAAGACGCGGGAACTCAAAGAATTATATCAAAATCCTCCAGTTGTGATAATGCACGGCCTATTTGGCAGCAAAGGTAAACAATTAATAGTTTTTTTTTCAAAACTCATATAAATTAATTTGTAGGAAATTTTAATTCGATTTGTAAAACTTTACAATTAAGAACGAACCCTTCTCGCAAAATAATAGCTGTTGACTCGCGTAACCATGGTGATAGTAACCATTCAAACATCCATACATACGAAACAATGGCTTTAGACGTCAAAAAATTATTAGAAAAACTTAAAATCCCTAAAATTTGTTTCATTGGACACTCTGAAGGCGGCAGAGTTGGAATGTTTTTAAGCTTAATTCACCCAGAATTAATTGAAAAGTTAATTGTTGTCGATATTTCGCCCGTTAGTCGTTGTTCTATTCACTCTAAATTAATAAAATGTTTTGGCGCTATGTCTGGTGTAAAACTCCCTTCACAATTGTCACTAAATAAAGCGCGGCAGAGTGTAGACGCTGCTTTAATGCGCTATATTCCGGAGCGTAAGTTTCGCGCGTTTTTATTAACGAATTTAGTGAAACATTCAAACGGTTTAATTAGCTGGCGATTAAATTTAAACGCGTTAAGAAATAATTACGCAAGTTTAGTGAGATTTCCGATTGATTTAGAATCGGGGACAACGTTTTTAGGACAGACATTGTTTGTTAGTGGCGACCTTAGCGACCATATTAAGACAGCGGAACATGCAAATATAAAACGATTATTTCCTAATGCCGTTTTTAAAACTATATCAAACGCTGGGCATTGGGTTCATCTTGATAATTCAACTGAGTTTATTAATATTTGTTTAGAATATATAAACAATAAAAACAGCAGTGAAATTGGCGCGAAAATTATCGCTAAACCTAAAAATATTAAATGATAGTTTCGCCTTAAATTAAAGTGTTTTAAGTTGTATATTATATTGAAAACAATGCCAAAAGGACTTAAATATATGGTAAGGACTTTATTTGGACTTAAAATGGTGAAATATTTACAAAAACTATGTAAAATTTTTGAATAAAATTGGACAATGTTAACCTACAAAAATATGTATTTAAATAAATATATATACACAGAATATTATGTATTAACAATAAATAAATGTATATTAAACCCTTTTTGTACAAAATATTACAGATAACCAACTTTAAAATTGAAATTTCATGTGTAAAATTTAGGTTATATTCTCGAATGTTAACGTTTTCATAACCTACAAATTCTGTCAAAAATGTTAATTTTACGTAATTTCCTCCACGTAAAAACATTAAAAAAGTGTTCCTACATCATTTCCAAACAATATTGTAACCAATTCGGTACAAAACCAGTGAAATTAGTGTATACAGACTACAATAAAAACTTGTCGTCTCAAAGTCCGTTATTGGTACTTCATGGCCTTTTTGGATCCAGGGGTAACTGGCAATCAATTTGCAAATCCCTTGAGAGAAAATTAACGCCTTTTAGACGCATAATAGCAGTAGATTTAAGAAATCATGGCGGGTCGGAGCATTCGGATATTCATAATTATGAAGCGTTAGCAATTGATGTAAAACAGTTGTTACAACAATTAAATATCAACAAAGTTTGTTTTTTAGGTAAGTACATAATTTTTATTTTGGTGATTAACATGTTATATTATTATAAATGCTTGTATGATTGAATCACTTTAAGGTTAGTTTTTTGCTGTAAATAATTTAAATACACCTTTGATATAGTGAAATTCGTAATCTGCAAGGTTTGTTTGATATATGTACTAATTTTTATTACTATCTAATAAATAGTTTTTCAGTTATTAATAAAAATATCTTTATAGTTTTATATGTAAAATTGTCTTTGCTAAGCGGTTTGCACCTAAACTTAAGTTTAATACATAAAATTGTCAATAGATGTCACGAAATTGGCTGCGTTCCACTATCCACTTGCACTATACTAGGCTGCGTTACCAAACTACAATTTAGTACATAGAGTTTAATGTAAATTATTGTAAAAACATTGCTGCATATTTTATTTAATATCTGTTGTACCTCCCGCTCAATTTGGATGAAATTTGGTATACATATAGTAAAATCAATGAGGATTACGAATTTAATAATTTGAAACGTGTATTTTTATTATTTTAAGGAGAAAAATAACCTCAAAATTAGACAAAGTTTATTTGAGTTTTTTATAATTTTAGCGCATTCAATGGGCGGAAGGGCCGCCATGTTTTTTAGTTTACTACATCCGGAACTTGTAGAACGTTTAATTGTTGTCGATATATCTCCAATTTCATCTCCTAAAGACATATCTGTAATGTACGATTATTTTAAAGCTATGCGCAATGCGCCTATTGTAAACGGGTCTTTAAGCCAAGTCCGTATCACAGTGGACAAATATTTAACCCCAATAATAAAAAACAAAGACGTCCGTTCGTTTTTATTAACAAATTTGATCGAAATTAATGGTAAAATAAAATGGCGTATTAATCTAGTTGCCTTGGAAAACAATTACAAAAACATCGCAACGTTTCCCATAGCAACCGGAAAAACATTTGCCGGTCCTGTAACATTCATCAGAGGCGGCTTGTCTGATTATATTAATGTAAATGACAGTGGAAAAATAAAACAATTGTTTCCGGCTGCCATTATTGAAACAATTGAAGACGCTGGACATTGGATACACTACGATCATCCAATAGAATTTCAGGATATTGTTATTAGATGTTTAAAATAAAACAAATGATAATTATATTGTTATATATTTATAAATTATACATTTTTAATAAATATTTTGAACAGAGTGTATATTTTTGCTATTAATATATTTATAGGTTATAATACATCCTTTATACCCATTTTCGCACACCCAAAATCGGGTATAAAGTCCCTATTACACATTTATTCGTTTCTAACATATTTTTGCTCAAAAGCGAAAAATCGTGCGCCATTTTGTGATTAAATAATAACGGAATGCTTATTGTTGCAAATTATTATTGTTTTAAGACAATCCACCATCGTACGCATAATCGGCTTTATTATGCATCACCAATTGTTCGTCCACAAAGTAAAACGAGTCCGATCTTGTTTCAAACGGATTTTGAATCATTTCGCGTACTGAAAAAAACAACTTTGTTTAGGGGTGATTTTCTATGGAAAATAATAATAATTAAGGGGTAAAAGTGTGAAATTCGGATTCCTTGATGTCTTTAGGCCCTATAGACCAAATTTTGACGAAATCTGACGAAAATTTTCGGAATAAATAAATAAAAAGTAAATTTCGACGAAAAAAGTGAAATACTTGGGTATGTTGATATTTTACAAATATATTAATAAAATTTGTTCCAAAGGGCTTTAAGGGTTGAAAATTGGTACACTTATAGTTTAAACCCCGGACAACACGATTTTCGTGTTAGTTTCGATGTATTTCCAACACTTCAGGGTCTAAGTGCCATTAAAAATGGATGTTTTTCAAAACTAGTTGACATTTTAGAAATGTTTAAATTAATTTTGTGCCAAAGGGCTTTAAGGGTTGAAAATTGGTACACATATACTTTAAACCCCAGAGAACACGATTTTTATGTTAGTTTCGGTGTATTTTTAATAGTTAAGGGTATAAGTGCCATTAAAAATGGACGTTTTTTCAAAAGTAGATGACATTTTAGAAATATTTAAATTAAATTTGTGCCAAAGGGCTTTAACGGTTGAAAATTGGTACATTTATAGTTTGAACCTCGCACAACACGATTTTCGTGTTAATTTCGATGTATTTCCAACACTTGAGGGTCTAAGTGCCATTAAAATGGATGTTTTTCAAAAGTAGATGACATTTTAGAAATTTTTAAATTAAATTTGTGCCAAAGGGCTTTAAGGTTTGAAAATTGGTACACATATACTTTAAACCCCAGAGAACACGATTTTTATGTTAATTTCGATGTATATTCAATAGTTACGGGTCTAAGTGCCATTAAAAATGGACGTTTTTTCAAAAGTAGATGACATTTCAGAAATATTTAAATTAAATTTGTGCCAAAGGGCTTTAAGGGTTGAAATTTGGTGCACATATACTTTAAACTCCGCACAACACGATTTTTGTGTTAATTTCGATGTATTTCCAATAGTTAAGGGTCTAAGTGCCATTAACAATTGATGTTTTTCAATACTAGTTGACATTTTATAAATATTTAAATTAAACTTGTGCCAAAGGGCTTTAAGGGTTAAAAATTGGTACACTTATGGTTTAAACCTCGCACAACACGATTTTCTTGTTAATTTCGATGTATTTCCAATAGTTAAGGGTCTAAGTGCCATTAAAATTGATGTTTTTCAAAACTAGTTGACATTTTATAAATATTTAAATTATATTTGTTCCAAAAGGCTTTAAGGGTTGAAAATTGGTAGACTTATAGTTTAAACCCCGCACAACACGATTTTCATGTTAGTTTCGATGTATATCCAACCACTGGGGGTCTAAGTGCCATCAAAAATTGATATATTTTGAACACAAACTTTTCGCATTTTTAACTTGTTTTTAGACATGTTTTATTTAAATATATACAATTTTAATTATTTACATATTGAACTTACCCAAATCTGGTGGTAAAGTGGGAAATTCATAAATATGTTCACAAGTATTTCTCGAAAACGGTATACAGAACCCGAATTCAAAATCAAAAGTTTTCAGCAGTTTATCTCTGAAAAAATGCCGTTCGATCATTCTGAAACGGTTTACAGGTTTCGATCCGACTGTAAACTCGACCCTACGGCATAAAGAATGCCCTAAAAAGTTTTACCCCAAGACATACAATAGTTTTAAGTAACTTACGTGGCGCCCACAGTTTTCAGTTTTAAAAATTGAGGAGTGAACTGATAACGAACAAAACGCCCCGCATTTGGATCTAGGGCCTCTTCCGTGTCTGTCTGTTTGTCTGTCGGTATGTTATCATCGCTGTTGTCCACACAGGGCTTCGCTATTTCGAATAAAACGGCCCCGGAATCCAAATCTCTGATTTTAAAACGCGTGAAGTCGATTTCATAAATATTAGCGTCAGGACTGCACAAATAAGTATCTGTAATTTTATTTAAACGCAATACTTCATCCGGCGTGAAAGTTTTAGATGTTAATTCTGTGTTTTCTAATTGTTTTGGGGTATTTTCTAAACATTTATTACGTATAACAGACATTTTATTTAGATATATTCGAGAAATGAACACCAAATGACATATTTGACAATTTGTATAAAGAATTTGATATTAGACGTACGTATATGCATCAATTTCATGGGGGACGTATGTCGTAGACTCCCCAGATTAGTCCCCCACAATTTTTATTAATTATTAAAGCCCCTACATACTTTAAACAATCGAAAAATTAACAATAACACTTGCAAAATATTTGCTTAAAACTAACCATGTTTTCGCCTAATTTTCGACATCAACCATTCAAAATATACCATTTATAGTTTAATATTCGTAATCCTGACACTTTTAAGGCCCTTCACACAAATTTTCATTGATAACCTATGTGCCATTCAAATATAAATAAATAAAATATAAAATTTGGTACTTAACTCAAATTTTGTACGAGATATGCGCCTTAAACTTGTAAATATCTCAAAAATGGTAAGAGATATCAACTTAATTGTTGCAGATTTGTATTCCCTGATGTTTCAAGCATACATATACATATTTTTATTTAAAAATGAACAATGGTTGCAAAGTTATTAATTTTTTTGTAAAATATGAACAGATAAATTGGACATTTTTTACAATAATTATTAAATAATTATAATTAATAATAATGTGTATTTAATATTTAAAAATAGTAAAATGCATTTTTAATAAGTATATGTGGATTAAAGGCAGTTTTTTATTAAATTTAACTTATAAACTTCAATAAATTGACATTTATACTTGCTGCAATCTCGTGGCAAACCGTTGAACTATAACAATTGTTTATTTCTAGCAGTTGGCACTACCCTATGTTCAGCAGTTTGCCGCTAGATGTGTCTGCTTAAAAATGAGTAACAATTTAATTTATTATTGTGATTATTACATGTTTTACATAACTTTTAACTATATATAAACAATTTTTGTATATTTTAATTCATTTTCTATATATCTGAGTTTGTTTAAACAGTAACAATATAGTTTGGTTGTGAAATAAAAGTGACAGATAAAACAATATGGCGGAACTTTTACGCCGAAGTCTACATTGGAGTTTTTATTAGTTTTAATCGATTTTTAAGGCGATTTTAATATAAAATGAGTGTAATTATTAATAATTAATTAGTTTTGAGTGATTTATATATAAAATAGTGCTTCGGGCTGTGATTATATTTAAGAAAAAAGGTGCTAAGTTTGCAAGAATATGAGGAAGTTTATATTTATATTATGTATATTTTCGTTTATATCTATATATAATTCAACTAAAATTCATCAAATACAGTCAGAACTGAACGTAGAATACACAAATATTATAAATAATACGATTGAATACATATTTTTCTTCAATATTACAGAGGTAAGTTATACAAAATAATGCATGTTGTAAACCAAATTATATATTTAATTTTAGACTCAAATTCCATGTCGAATACAAGTTATTAGCGAAAATGCAACAAAAATATTTCCAATTTTAATCGTTGTCCGTCAACAAACTCAAGTGTTGTCATGGCAACTGCCTCTACTCGTTGATTCCGTCAACGGCGACTTGGATTTCAATAATTCAAGTCGAACTTTATGCCCAGAACACTTGACTAACGAAATAACAAACATTGTTTCTGATGAGATTATTATAAAACCATCAACTTTAAGTGTTAGTTTGACATGTTCTTCTCCAGAAAATGTTGAGTTTTATTTGATATTGACACCGGAAGTTGAGTTTAATATTGTTCAAAACAAAAAATATGAGACTAGAGTCAGTCCGAGTGCTCCAAAAATATTCTATTTTAATTTTCCTGATATTAATGATACAATGAATAGTTCTGATACTGTTTTGGTTAAAATAGACTCAACAGATGATGTTTGCAGTTTTGTTAGTATACAAAATTATTCCGTAAGTATTAATTTATAGGTTATGAACAATTTTGTAAGTGTCAAATTATAGTGTCCAATTTACGATCTGGAACATGATATCCGTTTTGAAGGTCTCTGGGAGACAATATCTTCAAAAGGTGGTCTCCTAGTCCCAAAAAACAAATTCCCTAGGGGGTTTTTCTTAATTTTCGTGTCGAAATCCGACGATTTTACGTGTTTCAACGAAAATAAATCGTTTTCGCGCCAAAAGCATCTTTCCTTTGTCTTGTTGCCAGGGGTAACCAAGCGTCAATACATTCTCGCGGTAATGGCCACCGTTGTCACGGCAACATGCGTATATTTGTTGACATGGTTGTTTCTTTTCATTTTCGCGCGGAATAGTGTAAGAAAGCCGTTGAGAATCGATGTTTTAGACAGAATTAGTGTGAATCAAGATGATATAGTGTCGCCGAATAGTGAAACTAATAATTTGGAAGAAGATTTGGTGAATTTAAGTGAAAATTCTAGTTTGAGTGAAACGGATTTTGATACGATCACAGAGGCGGTTAGTGTTAGAGATTTTTATCGGTCGAAAAGTGTTTTATTTGTGTGTGATTTGGCGAGGAAGCCCCCGAAACTTCTTCAAAAGAAAAGTTATTTGTATTTATGGCATTGTTTGACCGTAAGTGTTTTTTATGGATTACCAGTTATTCAGCTAGTTATAACCTATCAAAAAGTTTTGTTCACGACCGGAAATCTTGATTTGTGTTATTATAACTTTTTATGTGCACATCCGTTTTCGTTTTTGAGCGATTTCAACCATGTTTTTTCAAATTTAGGTTATGTAGCTTTGGGAATATTGTTTATTTTATTAGTTTTTCGGCGGGAAAAATGGTATGGTCAGGATTTAGAATTTGAAAAGTTGTTTGGAATTCCGCAACATCACGGTTTATATTACGCGATGGGCGTTTCTCTAATAATGGAAGGAGTTCTGAGCGCTTCATATCATTTATGCCCAAATCATTCAAACTTTCAATTTGATACATCTTTTATGTATGTTATGGCTGTGTTAATTATGATTAAATTGTATCAAAACAGACACCCGGACATAAATGCAACGGCTTATTCAACTTTTGCGTTATTAGCGGCCGCCATATTTATAGGAATGCTTGGAATTTTACTCCCATCATTATATTTCTGGATTTTTTTCACTATACTACACTTAGTTTCATGTTTTCTGTTAACTATTCAAATATATTATCTCGGATGTTGGAAGTTAGACTCTGGTATATTCATGAGAATATATCGAACGGTACAAAACGACTTTTCCGGCGGGGCTGTAAACGTTTTACGCCCGGTTTATAAAGGAAGATTGTGTTTAGCCCTCCTAGGAAATTTCTGTAATTGGGGACTAGCGATTTTGGGACTTATGAACCACGATAGAGATTTTGCGACGTATCTATTGGCAATATTCATGTCAAATACTTTGTTATACACGTTATTTTATATAATTATGAAGGTATATATTTGTTTTGAGGTTAAATTAGTTGTTCATAAAATATAATTTCAGATTTTACATAAAGAAAAGATTATGTGCCATGCAAGTATGTTTATATTGTTGGCAACGCTGTTCTGGGGGGCATCGATGTATTTTTTTATACATAAGTCTATTAGCTGGGCAGTAAGTTTCAGTTTTCAGGCGATTTTCAGAAATATTAAACTTTATTCTTGTAGTTAACGCCCGCGGAGTCGAGAGCTTTCAACCAAGAATGCAAACTTTTAAACTTTTATGATTCGCATGATATCTGGCATTTTTTAAGCTCATTCGCTATGTTTTTCTCGTTTATGATATTATTAACGTTAGATGATGACTTAACGCACACCCACAGATCAAAAATCCATGTCTTCTAACGCCCGAGGGCATAAAATTGTGTATATAAATAAAGCTATAATATATAATAATTGTGTTTATTGACCTTTATCTGTGAAATGGTTGGAGATAATGCTGAATTTCCTTCAGAAACGGACACAGGTAGGATTATTTGATATAAATACATAGCAAAAATGGTTAAATTGTCCAGAAAATCTCTGGAAAAAAATGTTCATTTTCTTATGCTCACAATTTATTTATTGTATGAAATACATAAAAATAAACATTAAAATCGTGTTCTACAATGTTTTAAATATAATTCACATAATTTTCAGCCTTCAAAACGGCCTGAAAAAAGTTTTATTTCAATATTTCAACGATGGGAACACGGTCTGAACTTCCCGCAATTTTACCATACATCAAAACATTTATTTTATAATAAAAACAGCTGATATGTACAGGAAATGTCTGAAATTAATTAAAAATCATTTATTTATATTTGAAACTTACTTTGAATTACTCCAAATTTACTGATTCTTAATAAAAACATCAGTTTGACATATAAATTGGTGCGTAACTTTGGGTGTCATCAGCGCCAAAATGCTCGAACTATGTGCAGCATCAATGACTCAGTCGGTAAAGCAGTTGAGACGAATCAAAATGGCGATTGAGCTGAAGTGTCAATGACAATAAATGTTTATTTAGAAGAAAATATTGGTTTTTAATGTGTTTTATATATGAAATATGTATAATTATGTAGTTTTACACCTTTCACATCCTTTTCAGTTGATTTTATGCAATAAAATGTAAGTAATTTTTATCCGTTTATCATTATTTGTATGTACCTTTTTTAAATTGGTTATTATATTTTATACGTAAGTATTTTATAGGAAATGGTTTGAAATGTACAAATATGTAAGTATTTTGGACATATCTTAAGTAATCAATTTATATTTTTACTCCGTACAACACGGTTTCAGTGAATTTAAGTTTCAAACAGTACAAAAATGTCTGGACAAAGTTTTATTTAAATATTTCTAAGATTTATGTGTAATTTAGTTTATATTATTAACAAATATAAATAAACAATAATTGTTTACGAAAAGTAGGGATTTTCATCACACGAAGTTGCATCCTAGTGACTTTTTATCCCCAAAACAAATGACATTTCATTCGCGTGAATACAACAACAAGTACATTTTGACATCGACTGAAAACGTCAAACTTATTGAATTTTTTAACGAAATACGTGAAATAAAAGCAGTATTATTAATATTAATCGTAATCTTTAATAAATAAGAATGTCTGAATTGGTTTGGGGCATTAAAAACGGTGATTTGGAACAAGTGAAAGATATAATTGAAAACAAGGTATTTCACAACAATTGAATTGTATGTTTGGTGTATTATTTCATAAATTGTGTTGTTTAGAATGTTGATATAAACATAGAAATTGATGGAAGGCCCCCGTTACATTATGCAGCCGACTATGGACAGTCTCACGTTATAGAATATTTAATTTCGAAGGGGGCAGACGTTAATGTAAGTTTTATAAGTTCAAACCCATAATATTTCGGCCGGTTTACCAAATAGTGAGATATTTCTTTCGACTAGTTTTGACAGCTTTGGCACTTTATAAGACCCAGAATATGTCACACCTTAAACCAAGTTTGTAACGTATAATTTAATTGAAAGTAAATACCCCGCAAATTTACTTCGTAAAATGCCGGCAAGCGATGCGTCGGTCGCCGACAAAAAATTCACAAATTTACGGTGAAAACATGTTTTAATAATTTGATCGATTTTCAATAAAATTAAACTAAAATTGACACTTGCCAGTTTGCGTAGTGGGTTTGAATTTATATTATACCTATAAATAATTTAATTTCAGCGCCTGAAAATCATTTATTTTAATTTTAGGCAAAAGACAAACATGGTATAACCTCAATTTTAGCTGCTATTTGGGAGGGACACACAAAATGTGTCCAATTACTGCTAGAAAACGTAGGTATCAAATGAAATATTTAAAAACGCTTAAAAGCAATTGTTTTAAATATTGTTTGTGCGTTGCTAGGGAGCATCTAAACAAGGAAACGCGCCTGACGGAACTTCGTATCTAGATAGCGCTGAAAAAACAGAGATTAAACAACTGTTAGCTTAGTAACATAACAACGAAATGACATGCATTTTTTTGTTAAATAAAACATATTAACAAATGTATTTTATTGATTTTTTTGTATGAACCCTTACTAGGTTTGCGTCTCTGCTTAGTTTTCTGGAATAGTTTGATGTTTAGCCGATAGATGGCACTGCATTTCAAACAAATATCATAAACTATATACGTTTAATAAATAAAATTTGGTAGAAATAATTAAACAATATTGAAATCAATTATAAATAAATTTTTGATGTATTTTAAGTAATATTTATATAAAAAATATGTGTTGGCAATTCAAAATGGCGGCGACAACATGTCAAATTTATAAATACGTGTCACATAAAATAAAACAGTTTTAAAGGATAAAAACACTCAAAATACATAATGAATAAAGAAGAAACTTTAATTGAACTATCTGGAGACATGCAAAATGTCGAAACTAACACAAATAATAAGTTTTTTGACGAGTAAGTACCGAAAATATATTTTTAATTATTCAACACTTTCAAAATCATTTTAGACTTTTAAAGTATCAATTCCAAATGCCCCAGGCCCAATTATGGATACAAGAACGACGAAATAATATACGACCATGGCTAATATTCATTCAAACATCAAATTTTAAAGCCCCACAATCTATAACTAGGTTAAGTCGTCGAGTTACGCGTAATCTAGATTATTTCCTAAGCAATTATTGCATTGTTTTCTTAATTTTATGCGCGTATTGTTTAATTACAACGCCCTTATTGTTGTTAACTATGTGTGCATCGCTTTATTTAAACTATAAATTATCGTTAAGATCTTTAAATTTTAAAATATTTGGCAGAGAATTGAATAAAACGCAGCAACAGATCATTTTGATGGTCGCTTTTATACCTGTTTTTTATTTGGTTGGGGCCACACAGGCCCTGTTTTGGACCTCAGGGGCCAGCGTGATCATTATTGGGCTACATGGTATGTTTTATAATATCGACAATGTTTTACAAGATTCAGAACATGAATTTTTATCAGAAAATGTATAATTATTGTTTATATAAATATTTTGTTATACAATGTGTTTTTATTTTATTAATAACTCTTCTAGGGTTAAAAGTGTGTTTAAAGGGGTTGAAATATTATATATACATCTTAAAAGTGGTTTAATGTTATTTAATTTCACCAGAAAATACCTGAAAAAAATGTTCAATTTCTTTTGCTCACAATTCATTTATTGTTTAAAATACGTCAATATAAACATTAAAATCGTGTTCTACAATGTTTAAAATATAAATCACATAATTTTCAGCACTGAAATCAGTCCAAAAATAGTTTTATTTAAATATTTTTAAAATCTGAACATTCGCCATTTTGTCATGTCAAAACTAATTAGTTCCAGCTTTTTGGCGCTGATGTATATACCCCATGTTATGCAGGTTGGGTAGTAGTTCAGTTGTATCAAAATGGCGTCGGAGGTGTCAAGTGTCAGTGACAAATAAATGTTTATTTAGAAGAAAATAGTGTTTTTTAATATGTTTTATATATGAAATATGTATAATTATGTAGTTTTACACCTTTCACATCCTTTCCAGTTGATTTTATGCAATAAAATGTAAGTAACTTAAGATTTATTTTTGGTTATGTACATACCCGACTTTATTCATGGTTTTTGTGTTTATAAAATGTGATTAGATGCATTTTTATGTAAGTATCTTATTGGAAATGGACTGAAATGTACGAATATGTAAGTATTATGGACATATCTTTAATTGTTTATAAGATATTTGTGTTAAAAGTTAGGTTAATAAACATATATAACGTAGGTAAGGGTTGACATAATTTATTACAGTTTATATACAAATCAATATATTTTATACATTTTTTTTACATATTTTAGTCGTCCAGGGTTAAGTCTAACTCTAGATCGATTAAATCTAGTTGTGTAAAAGTATTTATTAACATGTACCGTGAAAATAAAACATACAATTTTCTGAACCAAACAAACTGGGATTTGTGTTCTTTCATAGCCGCTAAAATAATTTGCTTTTCGTTATTTTTTAATATATATCTATGGGTTGACAGAATAAAACTTAGTGGTATATCTAAAAACTGCCAATATTTTCGCAAAATATTTATAGATTCCAATGTATATATTTTGCAATAATTCGGTAACATTTTTTCTATACTTAAGTACGCCACTGCATAATAAATACTTGTATGGTTCATATGTTTCGAGACACCATTTTTATCAAACGTAACCAAAGCGTCAATTTGCAAAGATTCAATATATTTCAAAATGATTTTCGCTAGGAGATCAGTCCGCCATTTTGTTTTTTCATCATCTTTAAACAAGGTACAATTATATAAAATGATGTTACTGGTGTTTATACCTAGTTTTAGGCAACTGTTCCATAATTCTCGTTGCCTTATTCTGCCTAAATTTTGCTTATTACCATTCGAAAGACATAATAAAAATACTTGTTTTTGTTGTTTACATAGTTTGTATATTAGCGGGCCAAAAAACATCGCTTCATCATCTGGGTGCGCGATGACAACTAAAACACGATTTGAAGGGTTTATACATCTTTCATACCGTAAACTATAACCGCGGTTTAATAATTTTGATAATAGAACACAAAGGCAAAAATATGCCAAACAGAATATTACAAAATGCTCCAGTATGGATAAAATATATGATACAGCTTGTGAAATCAAACAATTTAATATATATTGAACATTAATATACTCATATATATTCGCGCAATCTTCAAACACAGTCGTAATATTGAAAAAAGTCATTATTTGCAACACCTCGCATCATAAAGTTAGGTTAAGTCATTTTATTGTCACTTTTATATTGTTTAATTGTTGTTTAAGCCACACACAGCACAAAATATCGTTGAATTTTATCCAATCTTCGTTTAAAATAAGTTTTTTATATATTTTACACTTATATTCGGCGAAAAGTACGAAAAAAATCGTATAGTTCTAACCACAATTTTCCACTATTTCACCAACACTTTTTCACATATACAAGTATTTATGGCACAATTTTTATATATAAATATCAAAAACAGTCTGTAGAGATGTATTATTGTTGTTTCCCACGAAGTAACATTTAATTTTTGACACAAAATGTCCACAAATAACACCAGATCTTCATCGGAGTTATGTCACACTTATCAGTAGATTTTTCGATGTTTAACCACTCAAAATCGATTAAATATCTTCTCAAATTATAAGACAATATATTTAAGGAATATTTCCACTTGAATTTGCCACATTAAAACAGTTAATTCTTCAAAAATATCAGATATTAACCTTACTAAAATACATTTGCCATTTTGAGGAAAATTACCCCTACCGACATCTTACAGTACTTGCCTGAACTTCTATAGTTCAGCAGTTTGCTGTAAGATGGCAGTGTATGTACTTCGCGCTGTCATATTTGTTGTTCATTGTTGCGCTTAGATAAACACAGTTTTTAGTGAAAATATGTATAAATCTATGGAAAAGTTGTGTGAAAATGCAAGATAAAGTGTTAATGCGTTGTTTTTGATAATAATTTGTCGTGGATATTGTGTTTAATTATGTGAAAAATGTATATTTGTATCAAGTGTTCGTGAGCGCAACATTGTTGTTTATTTTGTTTTCATAGTGAAATATTGTCATTAATTGTTGCAAAATATTAACAAACGTAAGTTTAAACAATGTTTTAATAGTTAATAATATGTTTTATTGTTGAAATATTTGTATTTTAAAGTATTTTTCAAAAATAAACCTAACCTAAGTGATCCTCATGTAACCTAGGTTACCGACTGAAAATTTCTATTTACAAAATAAAAAACACAATATATTTAATTATTTATTAAGAATTTTTTTATTACAAAGTTAAATATTTATTTTAAACAACACGTCTAACCTCAAAAAATCTTTTCAAATAATATACTTGGCCTAATGTCATAGCAACCAATATTAACGCTTCGAAAAAACTCCAAAGTACAACTCTAGAGTTTGTAGATTCATTGATCGATCTATGAATTCGATCTCTTATTTGCATGTATTCTTGTTCATGTTTGACGCCTGCAATAAATTAAATTGTGAACCATTCTGATACGGTTAAAAATAAGACATACCTGTTAATGTGCCACTTAATTCCTTTATCATGTGTTCCAATTTTTTATTGGGGTCTACATCGCCCCCCAAGTCTTCTTCAGCTGCTTTGGGGGGTTCTCCGACCGCCATATTGAACATAACGACTTTTGGAGTCATAGTAGACATTTTATTCGAGAAACAATATGTGTAAACACCATTAGTGTGTGCGGCAAATGTAAATTTACCGGAAGTTTCGCGTTCCCCTTGATAAATAATTTTATTGTCGGGCCCCACAATACGGACGTCTATGTCTAGAAAGCCCCCCTCCGCGATTTCAAATGTTAGACCTGTAAATATCGACAACAAATACAGAAAATGACTGAATTAATGTTCAAACTATATCAAAAATATCAAATACGGCTGAAAAAATACCTGAAACATACTGAAAAGTATGAAAATATGACTAACCTAATTTTGTACCAGCTTCAACTTTGTCAAAAAAACATTCTTCAGCGTGTGCATCCACTGTAATGAAATAACTTTGTGAAAAATGTATTAAACTACAAATTACAACAATTAGAATTGTTAATTTGTTCATTGTTAGCGAATTATAATGAAAAATGTTGAAAATTGACACGTATTTTCTGACAAGTAACTAGAACGATTTTCACTTGTATTGCCAACCTCTAAAATGAAATGTCACTAGGTTGGTGATTAGATAGTTCGGCGTTTTTACGAGAGATGGCGACACGGTTTAAATATATTTTAAATATTGTTATTAGTTGTTTTTAGTAATTATTAATAATTTTTAAGTTTTTTAATGAAAATTGTTATATTTTAATGAAAATTAAAATGTTTTTTGTGTTATTAATTATGTATTGGTAATAGTGAAACAAAAGAACACCAAAATGGAGGTTATCTGTCATTGTGATATTGATTTAAACAGGAAAATAGTTTTAATAGGTAATATATATTTAAAAATTAACTATTAATCATTAATATTATCTTTTTTGATAATATTTCTTCATAATTTATTGTTCAATTTTCCCCTGACGTCGTTTGTTTCAATTTAAACAATGATAATCGTTGTAAAATCCATAATTGTCATAATTTCATATTTTTTTAATCATATGTCACGTGAATATCAATTGTTTTAATTGTGTCAATGTCACGAACCAGTTTTTTGTTTAAACAAGTGCAATGTAATTAATTTTAGATGACAGAAATAACAAAAAATCCAAGATGTCATAGGAAATAATTGTAAGGCGTGCTGTGGTTCATTTGTTACTTAAAATCATATAAAGTAACCATGGCAATGCTACCGGAGAATAGTATATATGGTAACGAATTGGTTTATAAAAAGAAAGAACGTCGTTGTATATTAATATGTGGTTAGTATTCATATTTAAATTTTCCTGGTAGGCCTTGACTAAAAAATTACCCCCTCCACTTTCTAACACATTCAGTTTGAAATGGATTTATTTATTATTTTTTGCTATCTAGTTGTAAAAACATTTGAATAGTGCAACTCATCATTTTAACAGATAATCATAGTGTGCGTCAATTAACAACTTTTATATTCAAGTATGTCATGCAATATGTGTTGTTTTGTCTTCCATAAAATTTCCAGTAAGTGCATCCTAGCAACAAGTGTTGACATTATGCTTTTGCTTAGTAACCATTATTAGTTGATCGTTTTCTTGAGTTTTTGCTTAGCAACCATTGTTTTTTTCGAGTTTTTGCTTAGCAACCATTGTTTTTTTTGAGTTTTTGCTTAGCAACCATGCTTTAAAAGTGTTTTTTTGGTATTTTTATTGAGAAAAAAATATTTTTAGGACATGTGCCGGCTAGAATGGTATTATATCTCCTCAGTTGGTCCGGATTTTTGGTTTCCTTCATGATGAGAACAGATATTAATTTAGCTATCGTTGCTATGGTGGAACAACCGACATATACAAACATTTCAACTGTTTTGGAGGATCCTGATCGTTGTTTTGACAACAATAACGACGGAAATTCAACAGATTTTATTAACTACGGTACTTTAAATTGGTCCCCCGATGTTCAATCGTATATTTTGGCCAGTTTCTATTGGGCTTATATTGTTTCACAAGTGATAGGGGGCGCTGCAACGCAAAAATTCGGAACTAAAAAAGTTTTTGGGTGGGCGCAATTTCTTACGGCGGTTTGTTCTCTGTTAATTCCGATATCTGCGGAGACCAGCTATGTTTTAGTGATTTTATTGAGGTGTGTACAGGGGTTCGCTAGTGGGTTAACATGGCCTGCTATGTATACATTGGTGGGACATTGGATTCCGACACCAGAGCGCAGCAGATTTATGTCTAGTTTTCAAGGGTTCTCCATAGGTAATATTATACATATATATTCAGTTTTATAAATTTACTTTCAGTTATGTTGAGTTTTACGGGCGTGAGTTTTTTGGAATTAAATTCTTTTTAATATAAACCTGACTGAAGGTAATATAACCTAAATTAAATTGGCTAAAGTTAGGTTATGTGAGCTTCAGTTAGGTTTGGGGTACACGCTAACTATACCTTAAAAAAATCGCGTTGCATTTGTTTAATTTTATAAATTTACTTTCAGTTATGTTGAGTTTTACGGGCGTGAGTTTTTTGGAATTAAATTCTTTTTAATATAAACCTGACTGAAGGTAATATAACCTAAATTAAATTGGCTAAAGTTAGGTTATGTGAGCTTCAGTTAGGTTTGAGGTACACGCTAACTATACCTTAAAAAAACGCGTTCAGTTATTCCGAGTTTTGCGGGCGTGAGTTTTTCAGCATTAAATTCGTTTTAAATTAAACCTAACTGAAGATAATATAACCTAACCTAAATTAAATTGTCTAAAGTTAGGTTATGTAAGCTTCAGTTAGGTTTGCGGGCCAAAACAAAATCGTTTTGCATTTGTTTAATTTTATAAATTTAATTTTCAGTTATTCTGAGTTTTACGGGCGTGAGTTTTTCGGTATTAAATTCTTTTTAAACTAAACCTAACTGAACTCACGCCCGTAAAACTCAAATTTAAGTTAGGTTATGTGAGCTTGAGTTTTACGGGCGTGAGTTTTTCGGCATTAAATTCGCTTTAAAATAAACCCAACCACATCTAACATAACCTAACTTAAATTAAATTGATTTAAATTAGGTTATGTGCGCTTCCTTTGCGTTAAAATCAAACATAACCTAAAAACAAAAACCCATTTTAGGCATCGGTCTGACATATCCCCTTTGCGGCGTATTAATCGCTAATTTGGGCTGGAAGTCCGTATTTTTCACAACTGGCACAATCGGCATTTCTTGGTGCATTCTCTGGTATTTACTTGCATTCGACCACCCGGACATACACCCCCGGATATCCGAAGAAGAAGCCAACTACATCAAACAAAACACCATCAGCGATTGGGCCACAAACAAACAACGGAAAGTGCCATGGAAGCACATCTTAACATCACTTCCGGCCTGGAGTATCGGTCTCACAACTTTTGGTCGCATTTGGATTCATTATACATTTATTATAAACGGTCCACAGTATATGAAGTCTATTTTGGGGTTTAAAATACAACAAAATGGACTCCTAAGTGGTTTGCCGTTCATTTGTTCGTATCTCAGCAGTGTTTTGTTTTGTTATATAGCGGATTTTTTGAGTCAAAAATATTTAAGTCTCACGAATGTCCGTAAAATTTTTACTATGTTGGCTCAAGTTGTTCCAGGGTTACTTATTGTCCTGATTGGTTACATTGGTTGTAATATTATTCCAGTTTTAATTGTTTGGTTTATTGCTGTAACATTTATTACAGCTGCATATGCAGGTGCTATGGCTAATGTTGTTGATATAAGCCCCAATTTAGCCGGACCCGTTTTGGCATTTGCTCAAACTATCCACATGACGGCTAGTTTTATTAGTCCATTAGTAGCTGGCTATTTAACACGCGATGGACATACTTTAGAAGCATGGCGAAACGTTTTTTTAACATCTTGTATCGTAGCATGTTCAACATATATAATATACCAAATTTGGGGCACAGCCGAGGTCCAATATTGGGATAATCCAAATTTTAATAGTGATAAAAAGCGTAAAAAACGTCTCTCTCGTGATGAATTCGAAGAAAACATTGATGTTCAAGCCCCTATGATAGACAAAAATAAAGATTCCTTCGACAACAGCCCTATATAATGTTTGTGATAATTTTTAATAGCTCTCTTTAATATTTAATGTAAATTCAGGGAATTTAGGTTTTTCTCTATCTAAAAATATAGTATTGTAGTTAAAAAACTCTTCTGGTAGCGTAACAATTGAAAAAACGGTGAAAAACTAGCCGTTGCTAAGGAAAAACACGAAAATAAACAACGGTTGCTATGCAAAATCATGAAAAAACAGCGGTTGCTAAGGTAAAACACGAAATAAACATGCGTTGCTATGCAAAACCATGAAAAAACAACGGTTGCTAGGGTGAAACACGAAATAAACAACGGTTGCTATGCATAATCATGAGAAAACAACAGTTGCTAAGGTGAAACACGATATAAATACGCGTTGCTATGCAAAATCATGAAAAAACAGCGGTTGCTAAGGAAAAACACGAAAGTAAATAACGGTTGCTATGCAAAATCATGAAAAAACAGCGGTTGCTAAGGTAAAAAACACGCGTTGCTATGAAGTGTTCAATAAATTTGTTACGTTGCTAGGATATGTGATTTGAGGCGATGTTATTGGGTGGGCAACAATGCATCGCCTCATTGTTAGAAAGAAAACAGTATTTTTGTATTTGTTAAGTAGTTACTATAAGTAGCGAACGTATTGTTAAAAATATATATTTTTATTTAGAATGTACTTATAATTACAATGTTTTTGATATTTACAAAGCATTCCAAATGAGCTTAATATAAAAAAAAGCTCTAAAACTTTTAAAGTGTAGCACAATAAACAATACAGCAATTAATTCTTGTATTTATTATAACAATCACAAAAACTCTATACACTAAATAGATACTCTACCACTCTCAATATAAAAAGTGGAACGCAGCCAATATCGTGCCATCTATCCACAAACCGTTGAACTACGTAGCATTTTCACAAACCGGTTAGCGCAGACAAATACCAGAAATTCAAAAAAGTTCAGGGTTTTGCCGTAGGATGGCATTAGTAGTATTATCGGTATGGAAGACATTTTGTTTAGTGACGTGCAGTTGATTTCTGTCATATATTATTGCAGATTTTTGCTGATATCTGTTGAATTTGAATAATTATTAATAAAAATATTGTAGATAAGTGTTTTTAAAGTGTTAATAAAAGGTTTTTAATAGTTTTTATTAAATAATAAATTGTGAAAATGTGTTAAAACAGTGCAGGAAGAAAATGAGTGATTTTTGTTTGTAAATTGATTGTCTTTAACCAAATTTTTCGTGGTTTTTTGGCCAAAATAAATATAAATAAATATATTTGGGACATTATGGCACAAAATACAACAGATATACAATATGTACAATTAGTTGACGTGCCGGTTTATGACGAAAATAGTGATCAGTGTATACAAATAGATGACGATGATTCCACGGCCGAAATATCTGAAATTGTTACAATTAACAACCAAAATCATGAAATAGAAGAAGTAGAATATATAGAAGCCGAAGAATTGGACGAAAATCATACGATAATAGTGCATGACGGTAAACAATATGTCATTCCAACTGACCAATTAAATCAGGCGGGAAACACAATTATACTTGAAGAAAATGCTGAAAATCATGAAGATATTACTGAAAACGACACGGAAGACAATAATATGTACTTTACTGAAGAAAATAGTGAAATTTCAGCTCAGTACGCCGTCTTAAAAGACGGCAAATTACACATACGTGATCAGACGTCTGAAATGACTGAAAAACTCCGCGATTTTGAACAAAGCATCAACAATTTCTCCTCTAACGACTACGAAAATGATGCAGACGATCAAGAAAACGATTCATCCCAAGAAGAAGATGAAGTCTTATCGCAAATAACCGGTAAAAACTTGCTAACCGGCCAGACAATATCGCTAAGCGGTTTTCTGGAAAAATTGAAGAAAAAGAACTTGAATACTGTCAACCCAAAAAAGCAGAGTCCACGGTCGCCTAATTCTAACCAAATTCAGGGGGATTACATGTTGGTACCTCCCGTCAATAGGCGAGTAGTTGTCGGGAGAACGCCCGACGGGAGAAAATTGATTGGGCGCATTTTGCAAATACAGAAAAAGATAACGCCTGTTGAAGCAGCTCAACTTGTACCAAGAAGACAAAATCAAGTAAGAGTTTAGTTATTTTTGAGTTATCTAAATTTGCATGTGTAAAAACTTATAAAATTTCATTAAAAATGTCGTAAATACTTATAATGATAAAACTACCTTAACCTAGGTTAAGGTAGCTTCAGTTAGGTTTATTTTAATTTAAAATACATTTAGATTCATTAAATATTTTTATAGTAAACCTAACTGAAGCTAACGTAACCTAAGTAAGACCAAAGCTAACTAAACCTAATTTAAGAAAGGAAAACGGGGTTATATTTGAAGAAAAGTTGGGTTAGGTTATCTTCAGTTAGATTAGGTTCATTTTATTTTAATTACATAGTGAAAAACTATCGGTTGCTAAGGAAAAACACGAAAATAAACAATGGTTGCTATGCAAAACCATGAAAAAACAATGGTTGCCAGGGTAAAACACTAAATAAACAACGGTTGCTATGCAAAAGCATGAAAAAACAATGGTTGCTAGGGTAAAACACTAAATAAACAACGGTTGCTATGCAAAACCATGAAAAAATAATGGTTGCTAGGGTAAAATACGAAATTAACAACGGTTGCTATGCAAAACCATGAAAAAACAATGGTTGCTAGGGTAAAACACGAAAATAAACAACGGTTGCTATGCAAAACCATGAAGAAACAATGGTTGCTAGGGTAAAACACGATATAAACAACGGTTGCTATGCAAAACCATGAAATAACAATGGTTGCTAGGGTAAAACACGAACTTAACAACGGTTGCTATGCAAAACCATGAAAAGACAATGGTTGCTAGGGTAAAACACGAAATAAACACGCGACAATAAACAACGGTTGCTATAGAAAACCATCATATTATTTTAAGATAAACCTAGCTGAAGCTAACATAACCTAACTCAGGCCATATTCAGGCAAACATTTAAAAATGGTGGTATTTGTTTGCAGAGAGCACCAAAACGCCACCACCGCATTCCCGGGGGGCCCCCCGACACCCAACTATTATTTTCCACCGACAATCCCCCCAAATACAGTCCACTATTAGACGACCACGTTTCGAGAACTCTAGCGGGTCTCATGGACCTAGAAAGCGTAAACAAAAACTTATTCGGTCGCAAACTAATCGTCCGCCATGTACAGCGGCGTAGCTTAAGGGGCAAAACAATGGGGGCGTCGCGAAAAGTCAGTTATTATAGCGGAAAAATGCGCAAAACGGGCGAAACAACTTGGATGTTTATTGCTGATAACCCTAGTGATAATTTAGACAGTTCCGGTAACGCGATAGACTTAAATGTTACTAATAATGACCCACAACAAGTGAACATAGCTGACACTGATCCCACTTCTGAGGAAATTGATGAAATAGATGGTGACCCAATCACGCTTTTTTTGACAGTCACACAAGATGAATTCGGTAAAAAGAAAACAAAAGTTTCCATACCACAATTGGGCAATAATACCTTAAAAAAAATGAAAACAAATGACGAAACTACACCAAACAATTTATTATTAAACATATGTCAGATTTGTAACAAAAAATTTCAAACAGCTGGCAGTCTAAGACGCCATGCATCAATCCACGATCCAAATTTAAGGCCATTGCAATGCCTTCAGTGTCTGGCAAGATTTACTGACGAATCCAGCCTTAAAAAACACCTAGTGCTCCATTCAGGGCTTCGCCCCCACGTATGTAACATCTGCGGCAAAAACTTCGCCCATAGGGGTGACTTAAATTTCCATAATCGCACGCATAACCCTGTCAAACAATTCAAATGCGACATATGCGCTAAAACCTTCCATCGTCATAGCAATTTAATCCGCCATCTTGAGATACACAAGCAACAAACCCCCGTTGCTAAGGATACAGCTGAAGAGGCCGTTGCTGAGAAACAACCGCCGTTTGTTTGCGAGACATGTGGATGTCAGTATAATTTTGTTTCTAGTTTGACGCGACATATTGTTACACATCATTTGAAAAATGAGGAGAATGATGAGAAAATGATCGAATGATTAATCATTATGGCAAATGTATATATTATTTATATATAATTAAAGTTTTGTATAATAAACAAAAATGTGTTTGAATTTTCCCGCCACTTACATATGCATCTAGCTTCATATCAGATACAAACAAAAAAATAAATTTTATTCTCATAAAAATAATAATTACATAATTACATGCGCAATTTATGCATTTCTGACACTTTTTCTCGGACTGTCATTTGTCTTGACACATGATAAACGTATATGTGTCTTTTGTTTTCGTTTTTGGTGATAAGGCGTCCATAAACCTTCATCTGGAAACAAAAAAAATATATCAAACGTATAAATTATTAAAAGATATTTTCACCGCAAATTTATGAATTTATTTGTCGGCAAGTGACGCATCGCTTGCCGGCATTTTGCGAAGTAAATCTGCGGGGTATTTAATTTCAATTAATATGTATTTTTTATGTTTAATACAGTGATAATCGAATGTTATAGGGTTTTTTTAAGGTGTGGCCTAATTTTGGGTGACATATAAACTGCCAAAGCTGTCATTGTTACGATTTTAAACGTATAAATTATTAGAAGATATTTACACCGCAAATTTATGATTTTTTTGTCGGCAACTGACGCATCGCTTGCCGGCATTTTGCAAAGTAAATCTGCGGGGTATTTAATTTCAAATAATATGTATTTTATATTTTTAATACAGTGATAATTGAATGTTATAAGACTTTATTTAAGGTGTGACCTAATTCTGGGTGACATATAAACTGCCAAATCTGTCATTGTTACGATTTTAAATGTATAAATTATTAGAAGATATTTTCACCGCAAATTTATGAATTATTTTGTCGGCAAGTGACGCATCGCTTGCCGGCATTTTGCGAAGTAAATCTGCGGGGTATTTAATTTCAATTAATATGCATTTTATATTTATAATACAGTGATAATTGAATGTCATAGACTTTATTTATGGTGTGACCTAATTCTGGGTGACATATAAACCGCCAAAGCTGTCATTGTTACGATTTTAAATGTATAAATTATTAGAAGATATTTTCACCGCAAATTTATGAATTATTTTGTCGGCAAGTGACGCATCGCTTGCCGGCATTTTGCGAAGTAAATCTGCGGGGTATTTAATTTCAATTAATATGCATTTTATATTTATAATACAGTGATAATTGAATGTCATAGACTTTATTTAAGGTGTGGCCTAATTCTGGGTGGCATATAAACTGCCAAAGGTATCATTGTTACGATTTTAAATGCATAAATTATTAAAAGATATTTTCACCGCAAATTTATGAATTTTTTTGTCGGCAACTGACGCATCGCTTGCCGGCATTTTGCAAAATAAATCTGCGGGGTAATTAATTTCAATTAATATGAATTTTACATTTATAATACAGTGATAATCGAATGTTACAGACTTTATTTAAGGTGTGACCTAATTCTGGGTGACATATAAACTGCCAAAGCTGTCATTGTTACGATTTTAAATGTATAAATTAATAAAAGATATTTTCACCGCAAATTTATGAATTATTTCATCGGCAACTGACGCATCGCTTGCCGGCATTTTGCAAAATAAATCTGCGGGGTATTTAATTTCAATTAATATGCATTTTATATTAATAATACAGTGATAATCGAATGTCACCGACTTTATTTGGGTGTGACCTAATTCTGGGTGGCATATAACTGCCAAAGCTGTCAATCCGGCCGAAATATGAGTTTGGGGCCGTAACTTACCCGCGACCCCACTTTGGGCCTCATAGGACTTTCGACGTCAAATCCAAACCTCATTTTTTGAGCGAAAACATAAACAGCCTAAAAAAAAAACAAAATTTCGACATTTTTCGAAAACATATTCGAAAAAACTTACAGTGTTTGCAAAGCATTCTAGATATGTTCGATTTTTTTTACAAAACGCTTCCGGGGGTATATTGGTTGAAGCTAAAAACGATTTCTTAGTGAGCATTGTTTTTTGTTTTAATTGCGGCATCAATTGTTTCAGCGCGTTACCATGGATATAATCTGGATTTGTTTTATCTATTAGGCATTTAATTGTAGCACTACCGTCGGTTACGTAAAATTTAATCATCTTGGATGAATTTTCTACATATTTTACAACAATGCCTTCAATTATTACTTCGGTAAATTGGACATTGTTGTGGAGATAAACAGTTGAATGTATGGGGCAAATAAACAAGTTGATTATATCTGTCGGATAGGCATTTTGTCGACCGATATCATGTGTCATGATATCATCAATTGTTTTTTTAAACTTTTGTGTTGTCATGGGGATTTCGATGTTTGTTTTGTCAAAAAAAAACATATCGTCTGTTGTTTTAGACAAGGCAATCTCGATGGTTTGTTTTTCATCGGCTGGCAGTTGTTTTTCCACAGCAATCTTTTTGTTATCAACAAATGACAGTTGTTTTTTTTCAACTGTCATTTGTTTTTCTTGTTGACTTGTTGATGGTTTTTTGTCAATTGTTATGAAATCGCAGATAGTCGTTTGTTTTACTTTTGTTTTTTGAGCGTCGATTGTTTCGCGATTGTCGGATGTTTTGAATCTTTTGGCGGGAGATTCAAATTTATTTTCGGTTTTTTCTGTTAATTGGCGTTTTTTTGTTATTTCAAAACTTTCCACGACACTTTTTAGGGTTTTTAAGTTTTCAGGGATGCAACTATCATTTGTTACGTCGGATTTAAATAAAAAATCGCTAGTGCCGTCTGTTTTTTTATTGTTTTCGGAATTTTGCGGGAAATATGATTTTAAAAGTTCAAATTCCATTTTTTTGTTATAATTACTTGTTTCTTTTTGTAACTGTTTTTTGAGCTCTTTTATTTTTTTATCATTATCAATTTCTTGTGTAACGGAATTTTTACACGCTCTAGAAAACAATTGTGATCCTGTAACGCGCCGGTTTTTAATTAAAGCCTCTCTGTGTTCCATAATTCGTTTTGAAATTTTTTCCGCGCGAAGTATTTGAGCCTTCAACCGATTTATTTCAATTTTTGTCTTTTGTTCATCTGTTAATTTAAATTGTTGTGGTTTAACAACTGTTTCTTGTACTGGACATCCGGTTTCTATTAAATTTACAAGATTTGTTACATTAGTTGTTGTAATTTATGTAAAATTTGCAGATTTTCAAACTCACTTTCATTTGAAACCGTTTTTTGAGATTGGTCGTTTTTGCAGGTAATAGTCGACGTTGCCGGTGCTTTTAAGGCCGTTTTAGACGCTGAACATCCGGTTCCTACTAAATTTACAAGAATTGTTACATCAGTTGTTGTAATTCATGTAAAATTTACACATTTTTAAACTCACTTTGATTTGAAACCGTTTTTTTAGATTGGTCTTTATTGCAGGTAATTGTCGACGTTGCCGGTGCTTTTAAGGCCGTTTTAGACGCTGAACATCCGGTTCCTACTAAATTTACAAGAATTGTTACATCAGTTGTTGTAATTCATGTAAAATTTACACATTTTCAAACTCACTTTGATATGAAACCGTTTTTTGAGATTGGTCTTTATTGCAGGTAGTTGTCGACGTTGCCGGTGCTTTTAAGGTCGTTTTAGACGCTGAACATCCGGTTCCTACTAAATTTACAAGAATTGTTACATCAGTTTTTGTAATTCATGTAAAATTTGCACATTTTTAAACTTACTTAATTTCCCGGCTTTTCGACGTTCTATTAATTCATCCCATAGTCTTTTCGCTTCTAAATAATGTTGATGTTTATCATATCGACATACTGACGTAATGCCCTTTTCTGAAAAAAAAAGTTGATAAACTTTTGTTTTGTGTAAAATATATTGTATTTCATACGGTAAAGGGCTTGTGTTTCTTTATTTTTATCGTGTTCATTGTTGTCGTTTTCGTCAGTGTCACTGATGACAATGACAGCTTCGGCTTTTTCATCCTCCTTTTCGTTTTCGCTATCGCTACTTATATATATTATTTGATTTGACTCAGCTAGAATAAAAATGTGTATTTGTGTGATTTTTATACGTTTTAAGTTGTAAAATGATGTAAAAACAGAGAAATTTGTAAAAAACATAACCAAAAACTGTGTTGTAATCAGTGTTTTTTAGTGTTTTTACAGCGTAATTTACAGGTAATGTATAAAAATATTAATATTTATTCGTTTTTACATGTTTTCTATAAGTTTCAAGCTGTAAAATGATGTAAAACCAGAGAAATTTGTAAAAAACATAACCAAAAACTGTCATGTAATCAAAGTATTTTTTGATGTTTACACTGTGTAATTTACATGTAATGTATAATAATATCAATATTTATTCGTTTTTACATATTTTCTATAAGTTTCAAGTTGTAAAATGATGTAAAACCAGAGAATTTTGTAAAAAACATAACCAAAAACTGTGTTGTAATCAAAGTATTTTTTGATGTTTACACTGTGTAATTTACATGTAATGTATAAAAATATCAATATTTATTCGTTTTTACATGTTTTCTATAAGTTTCAAGTTGTAAAATGATGTAAAAACAGAGAAATTTGCAAGAAACATAACCAAAAACTGTGTTGTAATCAAAGTATTTTTTAGTGTTTACACTGTGTAATTTACATGTAATATATAAAAATATCAATATTTATTCGTTTTTACATATTTTCTATAAGTTTCAAGTTGTAAAATGATGTAAAAACAGAGAATTTTGCAAAAAACATAACCAAAAACTGTGTTGTAATCAAAGTGTTTTGTAGTGTTTACACTGTGTAATTTACATGTAATGTATAAAAATATGAATATTTATTCGTTTTTACATATTTTCTATAAGTTTCAAGCTGTAAAATGATGTAAAAACAGGTAAGTTTGTGTAAAGATATGAGTAAAAATTACGACACAATATGCATGATTAATGTAACTATTTTAATAATATTTAAGCTTGTAACGTGTAATTTATATTAAAAATAGAATATTTACCCATTTTATCACAGGTTTGTTGCTTATTCTAAAGATGCTTAGACTAGAATAAGGTAAATGCGTAAATGTACAATGAATGTGAAGTTAGTTAACTACTGATTTGGCGCCAAAATTGCGCGGGTAAATCTAGTAACTTTTCATCACTAGAAGTTGTAGTTTTGAACTGCATTGACAAAATGGCGACGTCAATTTTCTAGAATTCTAGAACAGTGCGTCGTTTGCCATTCTGTTGAATATTTTGAACTTTGTCAAGCTTTATTGAGCTTATAAACTATAAAAACGTATTCATGGTTTATAAAGTGTATGTTTACAAACAATTTAGTGGATAAAACATGTTGATAGACAACCCAGATGCGTTTAAAAGCTGGCTTACGTCAGTTTTGGAGCCATTGTGAGTTTTGTGTGCATTCTAGACTCAAAATAAGGTTTAATTTGTCGTTTTTTGATATTGTAGGTGTGATGCGGATCCCGAGGCATTAGCCAAGTACGTTTTCGCGTTAGTTAAAAAGGACAAATCAGTTGAAATCTTGCGTCAAGGTATGTTAGAACAACTAGACGTATTTTTACAGCACGAGACAAAACCATTCGTTGAACTGTTATTTAAAACGATAGAATCACAAGATTATCTGTTGATTCCAAACACAAATCCCCCAAATCCTAACGTACCGGCTAAAAACCCCGCGGATTTAGTTGTGAAAGATATAAAACCGATAATACCCGTGTCGACTCTGCCAAATTTATCCGAGACTATCAATGGTTCAAAAAAACCCGAAAAAGAGGAACGCCGGCGTCGTAGGTCTCGCAGCCGGTCGTGGGACCGCCAAAAGCGCTCCAAATCGCGGGAACGAGACCGCGGCGAGCGTTCGCCCCGTCGGGGGCGCAGCTGGAGAAACAAATCTCCCCCAAGTCGGCGATATCGCCGATCGCGCTCCGGGAGTCCGCCACAGCGACAACGGTCCCGATCTCGCTCTCCCAGGCATTACAGGGGGGCCCAACGGACTTATAGGAATAGAAGCCCCCCTAGGAGTGTCTCTCGGAGCCCTAGCCGCAGCCAGGAACGGAAGGACAAGCGGGAAAAGGACGCAAAGGACGAGAATTCGGGAGCAGGTTAGAAATTTTTCTTTTAACATTTTTTTTCAGATATTGTGTTTTTTATAGTGCCCTTTTGTGCAGTTTGTGCTAAAAACTAACCAAAAAGTGTTTTTTCATAGATTTTGGGGGGGATTTATTAAATAAATGCGGAAAATTCGATGAAAACTAACCTCAAATTGTGTGTTTGAACCGCGTAGTTTTTCGCGTTTTATTTGTGTTTAACAACTAATTTGTGCGTGAAACTTGAGTGAATTTATATTTGAACCTCGTACAACACGGTTTTCGTGTTTATTTGAAGATATTTTGAATATTTCAGACGTTATGAGCCCTAAAAATTTGAGGTTATAAATGCTTAAATTTCTCGTTTTATGTTAAAAATAAAGTGTTTATTTTTGCAAATATGAACGTTTGAAGGTTTATTTGTATGTTTTTATATAAAAGTGGTTAAATATCCGGTCAAAAAGTCTTGGGCCCCATTTTTGAGTCAGTTTTTAAATTCTAGCTACGCCCACTCAAGATTCGAACCATGGGGACACAGATATGCGCCTGACATCAACAACACAATCTATACAATCCGTAGTACAAGCATCGGGCCTTAATCAACCCAATTTGGTTACACAACACTCCCAAAATTTCAAAAAACGTTGTCGCGATTTTGACGAAAAAGGCTATTGCATGAAAGGCGAGTTATGCCCTTACGACCACGGCTTAGACCCTGTAGTTTTAGAAGACAGTGCTTTAACCACCGTTCTTCAATTTGGGGGGGAAACAAACCCCCTAAACCCGCCCATGAATCAAAATTTCAAACCCATTGTCGAATACAATCCCTCCGCGCCTAGTATGTGGCAAAAGAACAGTTTCCGCCCAAAAATGGGTGTGATGAGTGTCGGTAACGCGCGATTCCCAAACCCTAATATACCCGGAAGTGGGTTTTTTCAGCGCGAACTCATACCGGTTCCGGTTAGCGACTTACAGACTAATAAACGCAAAATTGACAAAACTGATTTTGATGTGCAAAACTCGCGGAAAAAATTTGATTTTAATCGGTTAGGGCCTAAAAGGAACTCGCAAAATTGTAGTTTGGAACTTAAAAAAATCCCCAAGGGCCTTAATAACATCACGCATTTAAACAATCATTTCTCAAAATTCGGAAAAATTGTTAATATTCAAGTCAACTACAACAATGATTTAGAATCGGCTTTAATTACGTTTTCTTGTCACTCGGAAGCCAATTCGGCGTATAAATCGACAGAAGCGGTTCTTAATAATCGATTTATAAAAGTTTTCTGGCATTCTAATATTCAAATTGACCAAAAGTTATCGGAAAATGATCCGCCGAACGTTGAAAACGTTCCTAATGTTCATTTACATCAAAACATGCATCAAAATCAGAAATCCGTGAAAGATCGCCTCGGAAAGGTCGAAATAGCCTCAACAGAGCCTCAAAAATCCGAAAAAAACAATGAAAAACATAAATTGATTGCTAAAAATCAAGAAATCTTACTCGAAAAGGAAAAACTAAAAAGAAAACAGCTAGAAAAGCGAAAAGAAGCGATTAAAATAACTCAAGATTTACGTAAGAGAAAACAAGAGCTACTCGAAAAACAATTGGCACAACAAAAGCTACTGATTGAAAAATTAGAAAAAGGTATGTATTACACCCATAAATGGGTCGAAACCCCCAAAAACTCAACCAAATTTCCACTTTTAGCTCCGATTGGTCCACAGCGCGATTTACTCAAAACAACAATCAAAACAGTTCAAGAATCAATAGAAAACATACGAAAAGACATCTCCCCTTTAGTTTCCCCCCAGACTAACGTCCCCAAACTCCCCAAAACAAAAGAAGACGCGCAACGAGAGTTACTCGACACTGAATTAGATTTAATGACTCGACAAGCGGAAGGGTTGGACACTAGCGCCTTGCAGCGTCGTTTAGCGGAACTCCGCGCAACCGCCCTCAGTTTATCATCCCCCCAGAAGAGGGGAAAATGTCACAAATGGGGGGAAAGTATGAAAAACTGGCGGGAAATTCAAAATTTCCCGAAAAAAGACAAGAAAATGTTCGGGGCAAAACTAGGCGGAAGTTTATTGAATTTAGACCGCAGACCGACTGGTATCCTCATTTCCGGTTTCGAGTTAGATGAGCTGACATCCGTTGTGACACATTTTGCCAACTTTGGGGAAATAAAACAGTTTATACCGAATAATTCAATACCATCGGTTGTTCTTATTTATAAACAAAGAAAAGAGGCGGAAATGGCTGTGCAGGGACGCAACTTCCGCGACCGTGTTTTGTCTGTGACGTGGGTGAAGACGACTGGAGTGGCGAGTGCACCACAGGCAGTTAAGCCGCCGTTGTTGGACAGCGCTGTGGATGATGTGGGGCAAGGGGCGAATGTGGGTGCTGTGGGGCCCCCGCTATCGAGTAGGGAGGCGCCTGATGAAAATGGCGGCCGGGAGAATGGGAGCGATGGGAAATTAGTGGTGAAGGAATTGTGTGATGGTCCTGCTGTTGATGTTGATGCGAATGTGGATGAGGTGGTGGTGCGTAGGGAGGCACAGGAGACGACAGATGTTGAGAAGAAGGAACCACCGCCGCCGCTATCACCATCGCCAGCGTCCCCGCTACCATCACTAGCACTAGCACCACCAAATAATGGTGGTGGTGGTGAAGAGAGTGGCGCCGAAGTCGAAGAGGATCATTTATTATTGGAGGGCGATGATGAGGTGAGTTAAACAATTCAAAATTGACTGTCTTTCTTTTTGGGGGAAAACAATTGAACACCGACTATTTTTAAACAATTAAACATCAACTCATTTTTTATAAAAAAAAGATTTTTTTTCATTTTTCAATTAAAGAACAATTGAATAACAACTGTCTTTTGTTTTTGAAAGAAATAAACAATTAAATATCGACTGTCATTTGTTTTTTGGAAAAAATAAACAATTGAATATCGACTGTCTTTTATTTTTCAATTTAAAAAAATAATTGAATATCGACTGTCTTTTGTTTTTCAATTTAAAAAAATAATTGAATATCGACTGTCTTTTGTTTTTCAATTAAATAAACAATTGAATATCGACTATCTTTTGTTTTTCAATTTAAAAAAAACAATTGAATGTCAACTGTCTTTTATTTTTCAATTTAAAAAAATAATTGAATATCGACTGTCTTTTGTTTTTCAATTTAAAAAAATTATTGAATATCGACTGTCTTTTGTTTTTCAATTAAATATCAATCGACTGTCTTTTTTAATTAAAAAAAAACAATTAAATATCGACTGTCTTTTGTTTTTCAATTAAATAAACAATTGAATATGGACTGTCTTTTGTTTTTCAATTAAATATCAATCGACTGTCTTTTTTAATTAAAAAAAAACAATTAAATATCGACTGTCATTTGTTTTTTGGAAAAAATAAACAATTGAATATCGACTGTCTTTTATTTTTCAATTTAAAAAAATAATTGAATATCGACCGTCTTTTGTTTTTCAATTAAAATAAACAATTGAATATCGCGTGTCGTATTTTTTTGTTAAATAAATGGACTAATATTTTTTTTGTCTGTGCGCGCCTGTCTGTCTGTCCGTGGCCAAAACAAAAGAATGTTTTGAGCGTGGCTGAGTACACGGAGGAGGCGTTACTGCAGGACGACGAGGAGGAGGAGGAAACAGAAGAGGATCGCTCATGGAGGCGATAAAAATTATCCCCCTTCATTATTATTATTATAATATATTAGAGATATAGTTTGTAGTTGTAGTGTTTAGGTTTTCCTTTTCTTTTTTTTTTTGTTTAGTTTGTTGTTTGAAACAAATGCTTAGTTTGTAAGACTTGTGTGGTTTTAAAACAAAAAAAAAAAATAACAATTATTGTATAGAAAATATAATTCTATATCTCTTAAACAGACAAATATTTATAAAAACTTTGTATATTTCAATGAATTTGTGAGCCCAACAACAATTAACAATAACAATTGCATATATTTTTAATTGTTAACGGGCCTTAAAGATATTTTGTATATCTATCTGTAAAGATAAAATGTATTGTACAAAATTCAATGAAAAAAACATAAGGTAGTGTCTCGAAAACAAATGAAAAAATTAAAAAAAGAACGATCAAAAAATATGAACACCGGCAAAAAATAATAGAAAAAATAATTGAACAAACAATGCAATAGTCATAATTAAAACAAAGCCGGCTATGCAAATAATTAAAAGAAAAAAACAAACGAGACACAAAAAAATTAAAACAATCACGAAAAGAATAATTAACTTCAAATATGTAAAAAAGAAAACACAACAATCAACTGTTGTTAAGGAAAGTTACAATAATTATCAACAATCAATTATTTACTAATTCTTTTTCATATGTTTCAGGTAGAACCAATCGACAATTCCGTACAAATATTGTAAAATTCAATAAACAACTTTATATTGTATTTGTTTTAATTAAATTTCCCGCTTATTTTTGTGGGATATTTGCTTTAGAATGATTGGCAACACTGCCCACTAACTTCACATATCTTTGTGGAATATTTGCTTTTGAGTAGTTGGCAACATTGCCCGTAACTAACTTCACAATAAACGTATTGCTTGTCATCAGAAATTGCAATATTCATAAAAATGGCTGCTGTCGTTGCCCCGCAAAATGTCCAAGATTATCTGGCTAAAAGTCAGAAAGAATGCCCGAAAGAACTCGCCAGCGAATGGACACAAATGGAGGAACTGTACAACAAACGGTAAGTCAAAAAATATCTTGAGGTTATATCATTAAATCTATTCTTTTTTGATAGTCTATGGCATCAACTCACTTTACACTTACAAACTTTTGTCAAACACCCTTATTTACAACAAAATGAAAGACTATTAGCGCTTTACAATAATTTTATTCAGAGTTTTGAAAATAAAATTAATCCGTTAAGTTTAGTTGAGATTTTGAGTCACGTAGTCGAACAATACAAAAACAAAAAAGACGCTGTTGATTTTATTGAAAAGCTAGCAACGAAAGTAAAGTTGAATTCAGACGCGTATAATTTGTGCAAAGTTTTGGCGGGACAAATATATTTAGAGAAATTAAACGATTTAGACAATACTAAAAAGATTATTGAAGAAATTGAAGGTATATTGGATAATGGCGATTCAGTTACGTCAGTCCACGGTAAGTTTTATTTACTAGCATCGCAGTATTATCGAATCCAAGGCGATCATAGCCAATATTACCGCACCGCGCTTAAATATTTGGGTTGTATTGATTTAGACGCACTTACTATCGACGTCAAAGTACAACACGCGTTTTTTCTGGGCCTAGCCGCTCTATTAGGCGACGGAATATACAATTTAGGCGAATTACTCGCACACCCAATCTTAGAAACGCTTAAATCAACCGACAATTCATGGCTAGTCGATTTGTTACACGCGTTCAACACTGGAGACATTCACAAATTCGAGCAAATGAAACCAAAATGGTCCAAAATCGCCGATTTAGCCGCACAAGAGTTATTTTTAAGGCAAAAAATATCACTTTTGTGTTTGATGGAGATGTCTTTTAAGCGGGCTAGTCATAACCGGCAACTGACATTTGATGAGATTTCGCGGGAAACCAAACTGCCTGTTAATGAAATAGAATTGCTGGTTATGAAGGCCCTGGCACAAGAACTGGTGAAAGGGCATATAGATCAAGTGTCAAACACCGTAAATATAACATGGGTGCAACCTAGAGTCTTGGATAGAACTCAAATTACGGCAATGGTTCAACGACTCGATGTTTGGTGTAAACATGTGTCTTCCATGGAAATTCTACTGGAAAATAAAGCTTCAGAAATACTTACTTTGTAATAATTATTAAATAAAGTGTTATTATTAATGTGTAAACTTCAATAAAATGTATGATTTCAAGGTTATGTCGGTTGTTATATAAATATAGCTTTATGACACTTTAAAGGATAAAAATTAAACACAGTAAGTATTATTTTTGAAATATATGTTTATTATTTAATACATAAATACCTTTAAAATACATAAAAACGTTATAAATATTAAATAAAGTCGACTAAAACAATCTGTAAATTGCGCTACAAAAAAGTCCATTTTCTTTCAGTCATATTTATTATACTATACAAAATACACTTCAACAAACATTAAAAACATATTCTACAGTCTTTAAAATATAATCCACAACATTTGCACCGCTTAAAACCATTTCAAATAAATTATATGTCAATATTTATAATCTGATGTCCTGTCCAAATCTCGGACATTTTTTCCGAACCACCCAAACTTTTATTACGTGATCAATCAGCATAAAACTTACATAAAACACTTAAAACTAACCAAAAATCATTTATACATACTCAAAACTTCTTTAAAACTTTTTTTTTAATAAAATCAATGATTTATTTGAATTTTTATGACACCTTTGTCCGCCATATTTGTAGTGTTGCCAATAGTTGCATACAAAACTTTTGAACTCTGAATATTTGCAAAATTATAATTATTTTATATTTATACATATGATTTATGCTTAAAACATATGCAAATGATTTTATTTAGCTTTAATTAATATTTTAACAACATTTACCGGTAGTATAAAGCCATAGTTTGAGCATTTTAGCGCAGATGTCACCGAGTGTTTGCAGGTTAGGTACGTCCTAATTTTACGCTATCAACAAATATTTTTTTTATATAAAATTAACACGTTTTAAGTGTAAAATAAGGTAATATACTTAATTTTAGACGTTCTACACAATTTTCAGTAAGTTTCATGCACATAAATAACAAGAAACTTTTTTTTAGGTTATTGAAGATTTGGACGCTTTGAAGGATAAAAATTCAACACAGTAAGTATTATTATTATTATTGAAATATATGTTTATTTAGTACATAAATACCTTTGAAGTACATAAAAATGTTTTAAATATTGAATAAAGTCAGTTGAAACAATCTGTAAACTGCGCTACAAAAACGTCCATTTTCTTTCACTCATATTTATTATAATATACAAAATACACTTCAACAAACATTGAAACCATATTCTACAGTCTTTAAAATATAAACCACAACATTTGCACGCCTTAAAACCTTTTGAAACAAATTATATGTCAATATTTCTAATCTGATGTCCCGTCCAAATCTCGGCCATTTTTTCCGAACCACCCAAACTTTTATTACGTGATCAATCAGCATAAAACTTACATAAAACACTTAAAACTAACCAAAAATCATTTATACATACTCAAAACTTCTTTAAAACGTGTATTTATTAATAAAATCAATGATTTATTTTAATTTTTATAACATCTTTCTCCGCCATGTTTGTAGTGTTGCCAATAGTTGCATGCAAAACTTTTGAACTCTGAATATTTGCAAAATTATAATTATTTTATATTTATACATATGATTTATGCGTGAAACATATGCAAATGATTTTATTTAGCTTTGATTAATATTTTGACAAAATTTACCGGTAGTATAAAGTCATTAATAACGCCTATGTCATACTGAATGTTTGAAGGTTATGTTCGTCCTGATTTTAAGCTACCAACAAATATTTTTATATAAAATTAACTAGTTTTAAGTATAAAATAATATTATATACTTCATTTTACATATTCTACATTAATTTTAGTAAGTTTTGTGCAATAATAATGAAGTAATCCAACCAAAACAATTTTTTTTGGGTTATGGAAATCGTCAATGGACATCACCGGACAAAATCTTTTCTGAATCTTATACCAAACAGTTTTAAGGGGTGAAAGTGTTGTGATTTATAGTGTAAAGTCCAAGGAATCCGATTCTGTACTCGAATTGACGATATTTCTAACCGTTAAAGTGTTATGAGCAAGTGAAAATTAAGTTGCATCGCTGTAGAAATTTTTGTGACATGTACATAAATATATTTGTAATTCCAAGTGTTTTTATTGTTGTTGACAGCTGTTAAACTTGTGAAACAACTTGAACGACGATTGGCCGAAGCCAACGCGAACAAATGGGGCCCTGCGGCCGAACAGATGGACAGATATCGCGCCCTGAATCTTTGAAGGTGGGTTGTTTTCTTATAATGTTCACGCCGACCAACAACTCTTGTGTACTGTGTCAATTGTATATCTGTATTATCCTGTGTTGAATAAAGATTGTTCCTTTTTAAATCCTTCCAGAAATCCTGTCATTCCAAAGAGTTAGTGACGGTAAGTGTCAATAAATTTAAGTAATTTATCATTGAATATCAATATATTAAGCTATTTTAATCTCAATAATTAATAATGTATTGAATTATTATGCCACAAATATATTTTTAAATCAAACAATTTATAGGTTAGGTTAAACAAATACTTGCCGTGCCATCATGTAGCACAATTTCAAATTACATATTTTTGTGTTAAACAATTGGCAACACTTTCAATAAAATACTGGTGCCATTTTGTAATACAGTTTTAAACTACATATTTTTTGTTCATGCATGAAATTAAATGAAAAACATTTATTTACACTTAAAACTAGTCAATATGTTAAATTTCTAATAAAAATATTTAAGTGACAAAGTTAAAATGTCCTGCATAACATTTGGCTAACGCACCGCTCTTTAAAATAATATATACATACATTATACTGTATAGTACAATTATTTTATATTTATTGTAATACTTATGGCCTATAGACGCGTAAAATATATGCAAATCATTTTATTTAGCTTTAATTAATATTTTGCTATGGACAGAATTCAGAATTTTTGTGCTCAACTGGTGGCAACATTTACAATATGGCGACTAGTTTTTATAACAAGAAAGACGTCAACAATCAATGAAAATATTAAATTATAAACGTATAACAATGATTAGAGTTATGAAACTTAAGAAATATGTAAATAAAGGTACGGGGAATGTGTATTAAATAGTAAAAATGTTCTATATTTTTACTCGTTGACGGTGCAATAGCAAATGTAGTGACATTAAAATGACAGAGTTTTGTGAACTATCCGTTAATATATTTGTGATTTCGTTTGCTACAAGTGTTGTTTATTGTTGTGGACAGTTGTACGATGTCGTTGTGCATACGGGCGGACAAACATACATCGCTTGTCGTGATCCTGGAGCTGTTGAACTTGTGAAACTTCTCGAACGATTGCCCGAAGACAGCGTGTGAAAATGGGGCCCTGCAACCGTGAGGAGTCGCCGAGCAGACGGACAGCGGGACAGATATTACAACTTGAAGCTGTTAAGGTAGGAAAAGTTGTTTTTTATGTAGTTTATAACCTCCAATTACTCGAAATTCTAATGAGTTAACCAATACTCGAAATGTCAGTCATACAGCGTTTATTTTTTCAAGTAAAGTACTCATTCTGTGCCCCCCACAGTTTTGGTAATTTTTATATGAATGCAATGTTAAATGATTACCTTGGATATAAGATTTCATATTTTTAGCTCTGTTAGTTTAGGAAATATTCAAAATAAGTCGAATTTTTTTCAAGTAAAGTACCCCTTCTGTGCCCCCCAGAGATTTGGTAATTTTTATATGAATGTAATGTTAAATGATTACCTCGGATATAAGATTTCATATTTTTAGCTCTGTTAGTTTAGGAAATATTCTGAATAAGTCGAATTTTTTTCAAGTAAAGTACCCCTTCTGTGCCCCCCAGAGATTTGGCAATTTTTATATGAATGCAATGTTAAATGATTACCTCGGATATAAAATTTCATATTTTTAGCTCTGTTAGTTTAGGAGATATTCAAAATAAGTCGATTTTTTTTCAAGTAAAGTACCCCTTCTGTGCCCCCCAGAGATTTGGTAATTTTTATATGAATGCAATGTTAAATGATTACCTCGGATATAAGATTTCATATTTTTAGCTCTGTTAGTTTAGGAAATATTCAAAATAAGTCGATTTTTTTTCAAGTAAAGTACCCCTTCTGTGCCCCCCAGAGATTTGGCAATTTTTATATGAATGCAATGTTAAATGATTACCTCGGATATAAAATTTCATATTTTTAGCTCTGTTAGTTTAGGAGATATTCAAAATAAGTCGATTTTTTTTCAAGTAAAGTACCCCTTCTGTGCCCCCCAGAGATTTGGTAATTTTTATATGAATGCAATGTTAAATGATTACCTCGGATATAAGATTTCATATTTTTAGCTCTGTTAGTTTAGGAGATATTCAAAATAAGTCGATTTTTTTTCAAGTAAAGTACCCCTTCTGTGCCCCCCAGAGATTTGGTAATTTTTATATGAATGCAATGTTAAATGATTACCTCGGATATAAAATTTCATATTTTTAGCTCTGTTAGTTTAGGAGATATTCAAAATAAGTCGATTTTTTTTCAAGTAAAGTACCCCTTCTGTGCCCCCCAGAGATTTGGTAATTTTTATATGAATGCAATGTTAAATGATTACCTCGGATATAAGATTTCATATTTTTAGCTCTGTTAGTTTAGGAAATATTCAAAATAAGTCGATTTTTTTTCAAGTAAAGTACCCCTTCTGTGCCCCCCAGAGATTTGGTAATTTTTATATGAATGCAATGTTAAATGATTACCTCGGATATAATATTTCATATTTTTAGCTCTGTTAGTTTAGGAAATATTCAAAATAAGTCGAATTTTTTTCAAGTAAAGTACCCCTTCTGTGCCCCCCAGAGATTTGGTAATTTTTATATGAATGCAATGTTAAATGATTACCTCGGATATAAGATTTCATATTTTTAGCTCTGTTAGTTTAGGAAATATTCAAAATAAGTCGAATTTTTTTCAAGTAAAGTACCCCTTCTGTGCCCCCCAGAGATTTGGCAATTTTTATATGAATGCAATGTTAAATGATTACCTCGGATATAAAATTTCATATTTTTAGCTCTGTTAGTTTAGGAGATATTCAAAATAAGTCGATTTTTTTTCAAGTAAAGTACCCCTTCTGTGCCCCCCAGAGATTTGGCAATTTTTATATGAATGCAATGTTAAATGATTACCTCGGATATAAGATTTCATATTTTTAGCTCTGTTAGTTTAGGAAATATTCAAAATAAGTCGATTTTTTTTCAAGTAAAGTACCCCTTCTGTGCCCCCCAGAGATTTGGCAATTTTTATATGAATGCAATGTTAAATGATTACCTCGGATATAAGATTTCATATTTTTAGCTCTGTTAGTTTAGGAGATATTCAAAATAAGTCGATTTTTTTTCAAGTAAAGTACCCCTTCTGTGCCCCCCAGAGATTTGGTAATTTTTATATGAATGCAATGTTAAATGATTACCTCGGATATAAGATTTCATATTTTTAGCTCTGTTAGTTTAGGAAATATTCAAAATAAGTCGAATTTTTTTCAAGTAAAGTACCCCTTCTGTGCCCCCCAGAGATTTGGCAATTTTTATATGAATGCAATGTTAAATGATTACCTCGGATATAAGATTTCATATTTTTAGCTCTGTTAGTTTAGGAGATATTCAAAATAAGTCGATTTTTTTTCAAGTAAAGTACCCCTTCTGTGCCCCCCAGAGATTTGGTAATTTTTATATGAATGCAATGTTAAATGATTACCTCGGATATAAGATTTCATATTTTTAGCTCTCTTAGTTTAGGAGATATTCAAAATAAGTCGATTTTTTTTCAAGTAAAGTACCCCTTCTGTGCCCCCCAGAGATTTGGTAATTTTTATATGAATGCAATGTTAAATGATTACCTCGGATATAAGATTTCATATTTTTAGCTCTGTTAGTTTAGGAAATATTCAAAATAAGTCGAATTTTTTTCAAGTAAAGTACCCCTTCTGTGCCCCCCAGAGATTTGGTAATTTTTATATGAATGTAATGTTAAATGATTACCTCGGATATAAGATTTCATATTTTTAGCTCTGTTAGTTTAGGAAATATTCAAAATAAGTCGAATTTTTTTCAAGTAAAGTACCCCTTCTGTGCCCCCCAGAGATTTGGCAATTTTTATATGAATGCAATGTTAAATGATTACCTCGGATATAAGATTTCATATTTTTAGCTCTGTTAGTTTAGGAAATATTCAAAATAAGTCGAATTTTTTTCAAGTAAAGTACCCCTTCTGTGCCCCCCAGAGATTTGGCAATTTTTATATGAATGCAATGTTAAATGATTACCTCGGATATAAGATTTCATATTTTTAGCTCTGTTAGTTTAGGAAATATTCAAAATAAGTCGATTTTTTTTCAAGTAAAGTACCCCTTCTGTGCCCCCCAGAGATTTGGCAATTTTTATATGAATGCAATGTTAAATGATTACCTCGGATATAAGATTTCATATTTTTAGCTCTCTTAGTTTAGGAGATATTCAAAATAAGTCGATTTTTTTTCAAGTAAAGTACCCCTTCTGTGCCCCCCAGAGATTTGGCAATTTTTATATGAATGCAATGTTAAATGATTACCTCGGATATAAGATTTCATATTTTTAGCTCTGTTAGTTTAGGAAATATTCAAAATAAGTCGAATTTTTTTCAAGTAAAGTACCCCTTCTGTGCCCCCCAGAGATTTGGCAATTTTTATATGAATGCAATGTTAAATGATTACCTCGGATATAAAATTTCATATTTTTAGCTCTGTTAGTTTAGGAGATATTCAAAATAAGTCGATTTTTTTTCAAGTAAAGTACCCCTTCTGTGCCCCCCAGAGATTTGGCAATTTTTATATGAATGCAATGTTAAATGATTACCTCGGATATAAGATTTCATATTTTTAGCTCTGTTAGTTTAGGAGATATTCAAAATAAGTCGATTTTTTTTCAAGTAAAGTACCCCTTCTGTGCCCCCCAGAGATTTGGTAATTTTTATATGAATGCAATGTTAAATGATTACCTCGGATATAAGATTTCATATTTTTAGCTCTCTTAGTTTAGGAGATATTCAAAATAAGTCGATTTTTTTTCAAGTAAAGTACCCCTTCTGTGCCCCCCAGAGATTTGGTAATTTTTATATGAATGCAATGTTAAATGATTACCTTGGATATAAAATTTCATATTTTTAGCTCTGTTAGTTTAGGAAATATTCAAAATAAGTCGAATTTTTTTCAAGTAAAGTACCCCTTCTGTGCCCCCCAGAGATTTGGCAATTTTTATATGGATGCAATGTTAAATGATTACCTCGGATATAAGATTTCATATTTTTAGCTCTGTTAGTTTAGGAAATATTCAAAATAAGTCGATTTTTTTTCAAGTAAAGTACCCCTTCTGTGCGCCCCAGAGATTTGGCAATTTTTATATGAATGCAATGTTAAAAGATTACCTCGGATATAAGATTTCATATTTTTAGCTCTCTTAGTTTAGGAGATATTCAAAATAAGTCGATTTTTTTTCAAGTAAAGTACCCCTTCTGTGCCCCCCAGAGATTTGGTAATTTTTATATGAATGCAATGTTAAATGATTACCTCGGATATAAGATTTCATATTTTTAGCTCTGTTAGTTTAGGAAATATTCAAAATAAGTCGAATTTTTTTCAAGTAAAGTACCCCTTCTGTGCCCCCCAGAGATTTGGCAATTTTTATATGAATGCAATGTTAAATGATTACCTCGGATATAAGATTTCATATTTTTAGCTCTGTTAGTTTAGGAGATATTCAAAATAAGTCGATTTTTTTTCAAGTAAAGTACCCCTTCTGTGCCCCCCAGAGATTTGGCAATTTTTATATGAATGCAATGTTAAATGATTACCTCGGATATAAGATTTCATATTTTTAGCTCTGTTAGTTTAGGAAATATTCAAAATAAGTCGATTTTTTTTTCAAGTAAAGTACCCCTTCTGTGCCCCCCAGAGATTTGGCAATTTTTATATGAATGCAATGTTAAATGATTACCTCGGATATAAGATTTCATATTTTTAGCTCTGTTAGTTTAGGAAATATTCAAAATAAGTCGAATTTTTTTCAAGTAAAGTACCCCTTCTGTGCCCCCCAGAGATTTGGCAATTTTTATATGAATGCAATGTTAAATGATTACCTCGGATATAAGATTTCATATTTTTAGCTCTCTTAGTTTAGGAGATATTCAAAATAAGTCGATTTTTTTTCAAGTAAAGTACTACTTCTGTGCCCCCTAGAGATGAGGCAATTTTTATATGAATGCAATGTTAAATGATTACCTCGGATATAAGATTTCATATTTTTAGCTCTGTTAGTTTAGGAGATATTCAAAATAAGTCGATTTTTTTTCAAGTAAAGTACCCCTTCTGTGCCCCCCAGAGATTTGATAATTTTTATATGAACGCAATGTTAAATAATTAAGTTAGATGTAAAGTTTCATATTTTTATCTGTATTAGTTTAGGAGATATTTAAAAAAAGTCGATATGCAAAAAGGGTGCCCCCATCATTCCGATTGTCAAGTATGTTGGCCATAATTATTACCATAATGTTCCCCACTTCAATAACGTCGAGTGCATATTGATTTTCTGACAGAGAAAGATATACTGTAAGACAGAGACAACACGACATAGAATAATAAAAATCGGAGTGAACACTTACTCGAAAATATTTGTTCATTTTAGACGAAGAGGTGAATATATAACTATTTCATTTTAAAGAAGTCTTCTTATTACTGTAATTTTTATTAGGAAACATGGTGTTCACTCCTGTATTACTCTATGATCACCGAGATATAAACACGCGTGGACTGAACACCACGTTTCCCAATAAAAATTACAGTAATAAGAAGAGTTCATTAGAATGAAATAGTTATATATTCACCTCTTCGTCTAAAATGAACAAATATTTCCGAGTGAGTGTTCACTCCAATTTTTGTTATTCTATGTCGTGTTGTCTCTGTCTTACAATATATCTTTCTCTGTCAGAAAATCAATATGCATTCGCCGTTATTGAAGTGGGGAACATTATGGTAATAATTATGGCCAACATACTTGACAATCGTAATGATGGGGGCACCCTTTTTGCAAATCGACTTTTTTAAATATCTCCTAAACTAATACAGATAAAAATATGAAACTTTACATCTAATTTAATTATTTAACATTGCGTTCATATAAAAATTACCAATCTTCTGGGGGGCTCAGAAGGGGTACTTTACTTGAAAAAAATCGGTTTTTCTTGATTATTTCCTAAACTAACGGAGACAAAAATCTGAAATCTTATATCCGAGGTAATCATTTAACATTGCATTCATATAAAAATTACCAATCCTCTGGGGGGCTCAGAAGGGGTACTTTACTTGAAAAAAATTCGGTTTTTCTTGAATATTTCCTAAACTAACGGAGACAAAAATCTGAAATCTTATATCCGAGGTAATTATTTAACGTTGCATTCATATAAAAATTACCAATCCTCTGGGGGGCTCAGAAGGGGTACTTTACTTGAAAAAAATTCGGTTTTTCTTGATTATTTCCTAAACTAACGGAGACAAAAATCTGAAATCTTATATCCGAGGTAATCATTTAACATTGCATTCATATAAAAATTACCAATCCTCTGGGGGGCTCAGAAGGGGTACTTTACTTGAAAAAAATTCGGTTTTTCTTGAATATTTCCTAAACTAACGGAGACAAAAATCTGAAATCTTATATCCGAGGTAATCATTTAACATTGCATTCATATAAAAATTACCAATCTTCTGGGGGGCTCAGAAGGGGTACTTTACTTGAAAAAAATTCGGTTTTTCTTGATTATTTCCTAAACTAACGGAGACAAAAATCTGAAATCTTATATCCGAGGTAATCATTTAACATTGCATTCATATAAAAATTACCAATCCTCTGGGGGGCTCAGAAGGGGTACTTTACTTGAAAAAAAATCGGTTTTTCTTGATTATTTCCTAAACTAACGGAGACAAAAATCTGAAATCTTATATCCGAGGTAATTATTTAACGTTGCATTCATATAAAAATTACCAATCCTCTGGGGGGCTCAGAAGGGGTACTTTACTTGAAAAAAATTCGGTTTTTCTTGATTATTTCCTAAACTAACGGAGATAAAAATCTGAAATCTTATATCCGAGGTAATCATTTAACATTGCATTCATATAAAAATTACCAATCCTCTGGGGGGCTCAGAAGGGGTACTTTACTTGAAAAAAATTCGGTTTTTCTTGAATATTTCCTAAACTAACGGAGATAAAAATCTGAAATCTTATATCCGAGGTAATCATTTAACATTGCATTCATATAAAAATTACCAATCCTCTGGGGGGCTCAGAAGGGGTACTTTACTTGAAAAAAAATCGGTTTTTCTTGAATATTTCCTAAACTAACGGAGATAAAAATCTGAAATCTTATATCCGAGGTAATCATTTAACATTGCATTCATATAAAAATTACCAATCCTCTGGGGGGCTCAGAAGGGGTACTTTACTTGAAAAAAAATCGGTTTTTCTTGAATATTTCCTAAACTAACGGAGATAAAAATCTGAAATCTTATATCCGAGGTAATCATTTAACATTGCATTCATATAAAAATTACCAATCCTCTGGGGGGCTCAGAAGGGGTACTTTACTTGAAAAAAAATCGGTTTTTCTTGATTATTTCCTAAACTAACGGAGACAAAAATCTGAAATCTTATATCCGAGGTAATCATTTAACATTGCATTCATATAAAAATTACCAATCCTCTGGGGGGCTCAGAAGGGGTACTTTACTTGAAAAAAATTCGGTTTTTCTTGAATATTTCCTAAACTAACGGAGATAAAAATCTGAAATCTTATATCCGAGGTAATCATTTAACATTGCATTCATATAAAAATTACCAATCCTCTGGGGGGCTCAGAAGGGGTACTTTACTTGAAAAAAATTCGGTTTTTCTTGAATATTTCCTAAACTAACGGAGATAAAAATCTGAAATCTTATATCCGAGGTAATCATTTAACATTGCATTCATATAAAAATTACCAATCCTCTGGGGGGCTCAGAAGGGGTACTTTACTTGAAAAAAATTCGGTTTTTCTTGAATATTTCCTAAACTAACGGAGATAAAAATCTGAAATCTTATATCCGAGGTAATCATTTAACATTGCATTCATATAAAAATTACCAATCCTCTGGGGGGCTCAGAAGGGGTACTTTACTTGAAAAAAATTCGGTTTTTCTTGAATATTTCCTAAACTAACGGAGATAAAAATCTGAAATCTTATATCCGAGGTAATCATTTAACATTGCATTCATATAAAAATTACCAATCTTCTGGGGGGCTCAGAAGGGGTACTTTACTTGAAAAAAATTCGGTTTTTCTTGATTATTTCCTAAACTAACGGAGACAAAAATCTGAAATCTTATATCCGAGGTAATCATTTAACATTGCATTCATATAAAAATTACCAATCCTCTGGGGGGCTCAGAAGGGGTACTTTACTTGAAAAAAATTCGGGTAACATACGTGACTGGCGATTTATTACAAACACGAATTACGTAAGATCTAAGCGTCAAATCCCAATTTGGACGCCGGATTCGAAATCCTTGGGGTCGAATTAAGGGGTTGCCATGTCTAACTCAAAATTTATTTTCCCGATCGAAACTAAAAAAATGGACTATAGCCTTGGGGTTTTTTTGGCAAAAAAAACTTTTTGACTCCGATTTGTTTCAAATTTCGTATACGGTAACTAGGGACAAAGGGCTAATGAATAGCCAAATCTGAGCCCATAGGGGTTGATATTAAGGGAGTTATTGAAGTCTGAAGTGGGTTTTTGGAAATAACTGTCTAATAATGTTTTTCTGTGTGATTACAGGATCAACAGCGGACCAAGGACCACTTAGGGACATCTCAGGATGCATTTAATTGTGATTGTTGTTTATTTATTGTGTATACTATTATTAATTTTGTAACAATAATGTACTTGTAATTGTTGCAATAAATATTTATTTTTATTTTAAAAAATGTTTTATTTATTCTTTTTCAGATATCTATTTGTTCAATATTCATAATTCTACACTTTTCTAAAGCGTATACCCTTTAAAAAGCTTTAAATTCGCTAAAAAAATTTGGTCGTGCATAGATGCTACCTGAAAGTAGCATCTACGCACCAAATCTGTCCAAAAAACCGTGATAGATGCTACTTTCAGGTAGCATCTATACACCAATTCTGTCCAAAAAACCGTGCATGGATGCTACTTTCAGGTAGCATCTATACACCAATTCTGTCCAAAAAACCGTGCATGGATGCTTCTTTTCCGAGTGCTCTTTTGATTTCTGTTATCCGGATACCATCTGATTTTTTTAACAAAATCGGACAAAAGTGGTGACGAAAGTGCTCTTCGGATTCCTGTTATTCCGATACCATCCGAAATTTTCAACAAAATTGAACAAAAGTGGTGACGAAAGTCCTGAAAGTAGGCACCACTTTTGTCGTATTTTGTTGAAAATTTCTGATGGTATCAGGATAACAGGAATGCAAAGAGCACTTTCGTCACCACTTTTGTCCATTTTTGTTGAAAATTTCAGATGGTATCGGGATAACAGGATTGCAAAGAGCACTTTCGTCACTACTTTTGTAAAATTTTGTTAAAAATTTCTGATGGTATCCGGATAACAGGAAGGAGAAGAGCTCTACAAAAATTTAAAATGTTCGTTTTTCACTGAAAATCAATAATAAGGGTTGTAAAATAAAATATATTATTATTTTATATAAATTTTATTCATTTTAAAACAAATACAATGTATTTTACAATAATTTCCACCCAATAAAATATACAGCACATTCTAAAATTGTTTATCACTCAATAACTACGGCCCTAATTCATTTTTAAAAACTAATTTAACAAATATAGACGTAGAACTCCACGTAGAGTTCAAATTTTTAATAATTGAAACAATATTCCAATTACTTAAAGAGTTATTAAAGAAAATGTAATTTTTCACCACTTACGACATTTTTTAAACTTTAATAACTCCGGCCCTGGTTAATTTTTAAAATCTAATTTAACAAATATGGACGTAGAACTCCACGTAGAGTTCAAATTTTCAATAATTGAAACAATATTCCAATTACTTAAAGAGTTATTAAAGAAAATGTAATTTTTTGCAACTTATGACATTTTTTAAATTTTAATAACTCCGGCCCTGGTTAGTTTTTAAAAACTAATTTAACAAATATAGACGTAGAACTCCACGTAGAGTTCAAATTTTCAATAATTGAAACAATATTCCAATTACTTAAAGAGTTATTAAAGAAAATGTAATTTTTTACAACTTATGACATTTTTTAAATTTTAATAACTCCGGCCCTGGTTAATTTTTAAAAACTAATTTAACAAATATGGACGTAGAACTCTACGTAGAGTTAAAATTTTCAATAATTGAAACAATATTCCAATTACTTAAAGAGTTATTAAAGAAAATGTAATTTTTTACAACTTATGACATTTTTTAAATTTTAATAACTCCGGCCCTGGTTAATTTTTAAAAACTAATTTAACAAATATGGACGTAGAACTCTACGTAGAGTTCAAATTTTCAATAATTGAAACAATATTCCAATTACTTAAAGAGTTATTAAAGAAAATGTAATTTTTTACAACTTATGACATTTTTTAAACTTTAATATCTCCGGCCCTGGTTAATTTTTAAAAACTAATTTAACAAATATAGACGTAGAACTCCACGTAGAGTTCAAATTTTCAATAATTGAAACAATATTCCAATTACTTAAAGAGTTATTAAAGAAAATGTAATTTTTTACAACTTATGACATTTTTTAAATTTTAATAACTCCGGCCCTGGTTAATTTTTAAAAACTAATTTAACAAATATGGACGTAGAACTCTACGTAGAGTTCAAATTTTCAATAATTGAAACAATATTCCAATTACTTAAAGAGTTATTAAAGAAAATGTAATTTTTTACAACTTATGACATTTTTTAAATTTTAATAACTCCGGCCCTGGTTAATTTTTAAAAACTAATTTAACAAATATGGACGTAGAACTCTACGTAGAGTTCAAATTTTCAATAATTGAAACAATATTCCAATTACTTAAAGAGTTATTAAAGAAAATGTAATTTTTTACAACTTATGACATTTTTTAAATTTTAATAACTCCGGCCCTGGTTAATTTTTAAAAACTAATTTAACAAATATGGACGTAGAACTCTACGTAGAGTTCAAATTTTCAATAATTGAAACAATATTCCAATTACTTAAAGAGTTATTAAAGAAAATGTAATTTTTTACAACTTATGACATTTTTTAAACTTTAATATCTCCGGCCCTGGTTAATTTTTAAAAACTAATTTAACAAATATAGACGTAGAACTCCACGTAGAGTTCAAATTTTCAATAATTGAAACAATATTCCAATTACTTAAAGAGTTATTAAAGAAAATGTAATTTTTTACAACTTATGACATTTTTTAAATTTTAATAACTCCGGCCCTGGTTAATTTTTAAAAACTAATTTAACAAATATGGACGTAGAACTCTACGTAGAGTTCAAATTTTCAATAATTGAAACAATATTCCAATTACTTAAAGAGTTATTAAAGAAAATGTAATTTTTTACAACTTATGACATTTTTTAAATTTTAATAACTCCGGCCCTGGTTAATTTTTAAAAACTAATTTAACAAATATGGACGTAGAACTCTACGTAGAGTTAAAATTTTCAATAATTGAAACAATATTCCAATTACTTAAAGAGTTATTAAAGAAAATGTAATTTTTTACAACTTATGACATTTTTTAAATTTTAATAACTCCGGCCCTGGTTAATTTTTAAAAACTAATTTAACAAATATGGACGTAGAACTCTACGTAGAGTTCAAATTTTCAATAATTGAAACAATATTCCAATTACTTAAAGAGTTATTAAAGAAAATGTAATTTTTTACAACTTATGACATTTTTTAAACTTTAATATCTCCGGCCCTGGTTAATTTTTAAAAACTAATTTAACAAATATAGACGTAGAACTCCACGTAGAGTTCAAATTTTCAATAATTGAAACAATATTCCAATTACTTAAAGAGTTATTAAAGAAAATGTAATTTTTTACAACTTATGACATTTTTTAAATTTTAATAACTCCGGCCCTGGTTAATTTTTAAAAACTAATTTAACAAATATGGACGTAGAACTCTACGTAGAGTTCAAATTTTCAATAATTGAAACAATATTCCAATTACTTAAAGAGTTATTAAAGAAAATGTAATTTTTTACAACTTATGACATTTTTTAAATTTTAATAACTCCGGCCCTGGTTAATTTTTAAAAACTAATTTAACAAATATGGACGTAGAACTCTACGTAGAGTTCAAATTTTCAATAATTGAAACAATATTCCAATTACTTAAAGAGTTATTAAAGAAAATGTAATTTTTTACAACTTATGACATTTTTTAAATTTTAATAACTCCGGCCCTGGTTAATTTTTAAAAACTAATTTAACAAATATGGACGTAGAACTCTACGTAGAGTTCAAATTTTCAATAATTGAAACAATATTCCAATTACTTAAAGAGTTATTAAAGAAAATGTAATTTTTTACAACTTATGACATTTTTTAAACTTTAATATCTCCGGCCCTGGTTAATTTTTAAAAACTAATTTAACAAATATAGACGTAGAACTCCACGTAGAGTTCAAATTTTCAATAATTGAAACAATATTCCAATTACTTAAAGAGTTATTAAAGAAAATGTAATTTTTTACAACTTATGACATTTTTTAAATTTTAATAACTCCGGCCCTGGTTAATTTTTAAAAACTAATTTAACAAATATGGACGTAGAACTCTACGTAGAGTTCAAATTTTCAATAATTGAAACAATATTCCAATTACTTAAAGAGTTATTAAAGAAAATGTAATTTTTTACAACTTATGACATTTTTTAAATTTTAATAACTCCGGCCCTGGTTAATTTTTAAAAACTAATTTAACAAATATGGACGTAGAACTCTACGTAGAGTTAAAATTTTCAATAATTGAAACAATATTCCAATTACTTAAAGAGTTATTAAAGAAAATGTAATTTTTTACAACTTATGACATTTTTTAAATTTTAATAACTCCGGCCCTGGTTAATTTTTAAAAACTAATTTAACAAATATGGACGTAGAACTCTACGTAGAGTTCAAATTTTCAATAATTGAAACAATATTCCAATTACTTAAAGAGTTATTAAAGAAAATGTAATTTTTTACAACTTATGACATTTTTTAAACTTTAATATCTCCGGCCCTGGTTAATTTTTAAAAACTAATTTAACAAATATAGACGTAGAACTCCACGTAGAGTTCAAATTTTCAATAATTGAAACAATATTCCAATTACTTAAAGAGTTATTAAAGAAAATGTAATTTTTTACAACTTATGACATTTTTTAAATTTTAATAACTCCGGCCCTGGTTAATTTTTAAAAACTAATTTAACAAATATGGACGTAGAACTCTACGTAGAGTTCAAATTTTCAATAATTGAAACAATATTCCAATTACTTAAAGAGTTATTAAAGAAAATGTAATTTTTTACAACTTATGACATTTTTTAAATTTTAATAACTCCGGCCCTGGTTAATTTTTAAAAACTAATTTAACAAATATGGACGTAGAACTCTACGTAGAGTTCAAATTTTCAATAATTGAAACAATATTCCAATTACTTAAAGAGTTATTAAAGAAAATGTAATTTTTTACAACTTATGACATTTTTTAAATTTTAATAACTCCGGCCCTGGTTAATTTTTAAAAACTAATTTAACAAATATAGACGTAGAACTCCACGTAGAGTTCAAATTTTCAATAATTGAAACAATATTCCAATTACTTAAAGAGTTATTAAAGAAAATGTAATTTTTTACAACTTATGACATTTTTTAAACTTTAATAACTCCGGCCCTGGTTAATTTTTAAAAACTAATTTAACAAATATGGACGTAGAACTCCACGTAGAGTTCAAATTTTCAATAATTGAAACAATATTCCAATTACTTAAAGAGTTATTAAAGAAAATGTAATTTTTTGCAACTTATGACATTTTTTAAATTTTAATAACTCCGGCCCTGGTTAGTTTTTAAAAACTAATTTAACAAATATAGACGTAGAACTCCACGTAGAGTTCAAATTTTCAATAATTGAAACAATATTCCAATTACTTAAAGAGTTATTAAAGAAAATGTAATTTTTTACAACTTATGACATTTTTTAAACTTTAATAACTCCGGCCCTGGTTAATTTTTAAAAACTAATTTAACAAATATGGACGTAGAACTCTACGTAGAGTTCAAATTTTCAATAATTGAAACAATATTCCAATTACTTAAAGAGTTATTAAAGAAAATGTAATTTTTTACAACTTATGACATTTTTTAAATTTTAATAACTCCGGCCCTGGTTAATTTTTAAAAACTAATTTAACAAATATAGACGTAGAACTCCACGTAGAGTTCAAATTTTCAATAATTGAAACAATATTCCAATTACTTAAAGAGTTATTAAAGAAAATGTAATTTTTTACAACTTATGACATTTTTTAAATTTTAATAACTCCGGCCCTGGTTAATTTTTAAAAACTAATTTAACAAATATGGACGTAGAACTCTACGTAGAGTTCAAATTTTCAATAATTGAAACAATATTCCAATTACTTAAAGAGTTATTAAAGAAAATGTAATTTTTTACAACTTATGACATTTTTTAAATTTTAATAACTCCGGCCCTGGTTAATTTTTAAAAACTAATTTAACAAATATAGACGTAGAACTCCACGTAGAGTTCAAATTTTCAATAATTGAAACAATATTCCAATTACTTAAAGAGTTATTAAAGAAAATGTAATTTTTTACAACTTATGACATTTTTTAAACTTTAATAACTCCGGCCCTGGTTAATTTTTAAAAACTAATTTAACAAATATGGACGTAGAACTCCACGTAGAGTTCAAATTTTCAATAATTGAAACAATATTCCAATTACTTAAAGAGTTATTAAAGAAAATGTAATTTTTTACAACTTATGACATTTTTTAAATTTTAATAACTCCGGCCCTGGTTAATTTTTAAAAACTAATTTAACAAATATAGACGTAGAACTCCACGTAGAGTTCAAATTTTCAATAATTGAAACAATATTCCAATTACTTAAAGAGTTATTAAAGAAAATGTAATTTTTTACAACTTATGACATTTTTTAAACTTTAATAACTCCGGCCCTGATTAATTTTTAAAAACTAACTTAACAACTATAGACGTAGAATTTCATGTAGAGTTCAAATCGATGAGGAATTCCAATCAGTTCAGGAGATATCGGCGCTGGAATGAAGTCAGGAAATCAGGCGAGTCGTTGGAGATGTTTTCCAAGTTCTGCAGGTCCGGAATTCCCACGATTTCTGTAGTTGCCACACCCGAGAGCTGAATGCAGTTCATTGATCCTAAAGAAACAGTTATTAATAATTGGAAATAAAAATGTCAGTAGCTGATAAAATTATACAACTCCAATTTGGAGCTCCATATTAAAACAAATCGACATCACACCCTAAAATGGGTGGAGATACAGTTTTGATACCGATTTTGGAATCTATGTATTTATTTGTGTATATAACCAAAATTTGGCTTCTCAATTATTAAAAATAAGAAAAATTCAAATTTTTCACACCCAAAACTAGGTCAAATAGGAAATTATCTTTGGTGCATCGTATATAACTTTAGATTCTCTACAACTTTTGTCCTTTGCAATTTTGCTCTAAAATTGATGGTTTAGCCGGAAATGACGTCACACCCTAAATTGGGTAAAGATAAAAAGTCGACATATTTTTTTTCGGAATCTACGTAATTTTCAACATATGTACCCAAAATTTGGTAATTTAATATTTGTAAACACCGGACCTATCTTCATTTTTAATTGACGGGAGGTACTGTGCTATATCCTCGTTTGTAATTAGCGGGAGCTATTGTTGTTCTATTCTCTTTTCCCTCTTAATTATTAGCGAGTGCATATTGATTTTTGTATGACGGAGAATGATATATTGTATGACAGAGACAACACGACATAGAATAACAAAAACAGGGGTGAACACTGGTGAATACTTAACTTGCAAATATAGATTCTTGAAAGACAGAGAGAGGAATATATAACTATTTCATTCTAATGAACTCTTCTTATTACTATAATTTTTATTGGGAAACAATGTGTTAAGTCCGTATATATCTTGGTGACAACACGATATAAAGATAGAACAGTATCTCCCGTCTATGTTTACAATAAATTATCAAATTTTGGGTATATACGCAGAAAAATACGTAGATTCCGAAAAGCGATATCCAAACTTTAAAACTCCACCCATTTTCGGGTGTGACATCGTTATCTGCTAAACCATCAACTTTACGAAAAAAATTCATATGACAAAAGTTGTAGAGAATCAAAAGTTATGTAAGATTCATTAAAAATATGATTGGATATGGTGCTCCACATTGATTGTTGACGTCTTTTTGTTATAAAAACAGGTAGACATATTGTCAATGTTGCCACCAGTTGAGCACAAAAATTCTGAAATCTGACCAAAGGAAAATATTAATTAAAGCTAAATAAAATCATTTGCATATATTTTACGCGTCTATAGGCCATAAGTATTACAATAAATATAAAATAATTGTATTATACAGTATAATTTATGTATATATTATTTTAAGGAGCGGTGCGTTAGCCAAATGTTATGCAGGTTGGTTAGTACATTTTAACCTCAAATTTAAATGTCACTTAAATATTTTTATTAAAAATTCACCCCATTGACTACTTTTAAGTGTAAATAAATGATTTTCAGTTAATTTTATGTATGTGGACATAAAAAATACGTCGTTTAAAATTGTTATAACATGGCACTGCTAGTAGAAGTGTTGCCAATTGTTCAACACAAAAATATACCGTTTGAAATTGTGTTACAAGATGGCACTGCCAGTAAAAGTGTTGCCAATTGTTCAACACAAAAATATGCAGTTTTAAATTGTGCAACATGATGGCGCTGCCAGAATTTATGTTTAACCTAACCTATAAACTCTGATTTAAAAATATATTTGTCGCATAATTAGTTCAATACATTGTTAATTATTAGCTTTGGATATTCAATGATAAATTACTTAAATTTATTGACACTTACCGTCATTAACTCATTGGAATTTCAGGATTTCTGGAAGGATTTAAAAGGAACAAATGTACAATTTCACAGGAATAATCGTTTATTTAACACAGGATAATACAATACACATATAAACGACAATACAATTGACACAGGATGTGAAGGATAAAACAGGAGTTGTTGGACGGCGTGAACTTAATAAAAATACAATTATTCCTACCTTAAAAGATTCAGGGCACGATGTCTGTCCATCTGTTCGGCCGCAGGGCCCCATTTGCTCGCGTTGTCTTCGGCCAATCGTCGTTCAAGTTGTTCCACAAGTTTAACAGCTCCAGAATTAATTCAAGAGATGTCTGTATGTCTGTCCACTTGCAAGATGGTTTCATACAGCTGTCAACAACAATAAAAAACACTTGTAACAAACGGAATCACAAATATATTCACGTACCTTGTACAAGAATTTACCAGCGATGGATTTTCATTTTCACTTGCTCATAACGGCTCAACGGCGAGAATATCTGCCATTTTGAAAGTGGAATCGAATTCCTTGGACTTTAAACCATAAATAACAATCTTTTCACGCCTTGAAACTGTTTGGTTTAAGTTTGGGAGACGGTTTTCTTTTATGTCATCCACTGGAAATTTTAACATAACCTAAAAAATGTTTTGATTGGATTACTTACTTGTTAATGCATAAAACTTACTGAAAATTATGCAAAATGTGTAAAATTATGTATATATTGCTATTTTCTACTTAAAATATTACATTAAATATTATTTAAAACATTTTTTTAACGTTAGATTCTCAATACAAGATCGCGCGTTTACCTAATGTTTGCAGGTTGGATAATATATTTTAACCTCAAATGTATATGTCAAATCATGTAAAAATCAACATTTTCGACTACTAATAAATATTTTTCAGTTAATTTTAAGTGTTTCCTGTAAATTTCACACGAATTTATAACCAAATAAAAGTTTTGATGTTTTGGTAGAATTGCGAAATATTCCCAACTGCCGTCATCTCAAAAATATTTAAATTATACTTTGTCCAGACGGATTTAAGGCATAGAAATTAATCAACTTACATTTTAAACCCCGTACAACACGTTTTTACACTAACAAACCTTAATTTCATTTTTAAATACCCAAAAAATAGGTACAAACTAATTATAACCACAAAAATTACAGCACAAATTTTGTGCTTCCAAATTCATTAATATCTTTTAAAATAATGAATATAAACCATTAAAAACTTCACACACTATGTAAAAACCCCACAGATTTTATATTTTAAACCTCGCACAACACGAATTTAATGATTTCAAGTATTTGTTAACGCGTTAGAATTACCAGTTATTGAAGGTTATAAAAAAGTTCAACAGCTCCAGGATCACGACAAGCGATGTATGTTTGTCCGCCCGTATGCACAGCGGCTTCGTACAACTGTCCACAACAATAAACAACACTTGTAGCAAACGAAATCACAAATATATTAACGTATCTTTCACAAAACACTGTCACTTTGATGTCACTACATCTGCTATTGCACCGTCAACGAGAAAAAATATAGAACATTTTTATTATTTAATATACATTCCTCTTACCTTTATTTACATATTTCTTAAGTTTCATAGCTCTAATCATTGTTGTATGTTTATAATTTACTATTTTCATTGATAGTTGACGTCTTTTTGTTGTAAAACCAGGTCGCCATATTGTCAATGTTGCCACCAGTTGAGCACAAAAATTCTGAACTCTGCCCATCACCAAAATATTAATTAAAGCTAAATAATATAATTTGCATATATTTTACACGTTTATAGGCCATAAGTATTACAATAAATATACAATAATTGTATTATACAGTATAATTTATGTATATATTATTTTAAAGACGAATGTAATACAGATTGCTTAATAAATGTTAACCCCAAATTTAAATGTCAATAAAGAATTTTTTAATAAAAAATATATGCTTGTGATTTGTTTTAAGTATAAATAAATGATTTTAAGTTATAAACTTTACAAAAAACAACTTTTCTTACCTTCAAAGTTACGGCAAAAGTTGATGAAATGAAATATGCATTTTCGGTTGTTCATATGTTATTTATTGGTTGAATTATATCAAAACTAATATTAAAAACGTGTTCTATGGAGTTTTAAATATAATTCACAACATTTTCACTGCTTAAAACTACTTAAAACAATATATATTTAAATTTTTATTACTTACGAGATCGTTTCTGTTTACGACAATTATTCAAAACATCCAAACTTGTATTTAATGATGACTCAAGCTGAAATTTACAGGAAACACTTGAAACTATAATATTGTTTACACTAAATAGACTGAAACACTTATTTTCTAATAAAAACTTACGTTTAACATGTGGTTTGACAGTTTTAAATAGGTTAGAATCAAATGTATTTTAAAATTGTGCCACAAGATGGCACGGCATGTATTTTTGTGGTAGTGTTGCCAATTGTCCAACACAAAAATGTATAGTTCAAAAGTTGATATATAAAAAACATCGTAGGTTTCATTTTTTGTACTGTTAACCCTTAATTTCAACCCTAAATATTCAAAACGTGGGTGCAAACTTCATATAACCGATATCTCCTGAACTGATTGGAATTCCGCATCGATTTGAACTCTACATGGAATTCTACGTCTATATTTGTTAAATTAGTTTTTAAAAATGAATTAGGGCCGTAGTTATTGAGTGATAAACAATTTTAGAATGTGCTGTATATTTTATTGGGTGGCAATTATTGTAAAATACATTGTATTATTTTAAAATGAATAAAATTTATATAAAATAATAACATATTTTATTTTACAACCCTTATTATTGATTTTCAGTGAAAAACGTACATTTTAAATTTTTGTAGTGCTCTTCTCCTTCCTGTTATCCGGATACCATCAGAAATTTTTAACAAAATACGATAAACTGGTGCCTACTTTCAGGACTTTCGTCACCACTTTTATCCGATTTTGTTAAAAAAATCTGATGGTATCCGGATAACAGGAATCCAAAGAGCACTCGGAAATTCTTTTAAACCGTGCTCTTTGGATTCCTGTTATCCCGATAACATCCGAAATTTTCAACAAAAATGGACAAAAGTGGTGCCGAAAGTGCTCTTCGGATTCCTGTTATCCTGATACCATCAGAAATTTTCATCAAAATTCGACAGAAGTGGTGTTACTTTCATGCACGGAAAAAATTTTTTTAGCGTTCATGGATGCTTCAAAGAAGCATTCATGCATGATTTTTAGACAGATTTGGTGCATGGATGCTTCAAAGAAGCATTCATGCACGGTTTTTTTAGACAGAATTGGTGTATAGATGCTACCTGAAAGTAGCATCTATCACGGTTTTTTGGACAGAATTGGTGTATAGATGCTACCTGAAAGTAGCATCTATCACGGTTTTTTGGACAGAATTGGTGTATAGATGCTACCTGAAAGTAGCATCTATCACGGTTTTTTGGACAGAATTGGTGTATAGATGCTACCTGAAAGTAGCATCTATCACGGTTTTTTGGACAGAATTGGTGTATAGATGCTACCTGAAAGTAGCATCTATCACGGTTTTTTAGACAGAATTGGTGTATAGATGCTACCTGAAAGTAGCATCTATACACGACCAAATTTTTTTTAGCGAATTTAAAGCTTTTTAAAGGGTATACGCTTTAGAAAAGTGTCGAATTATGAATATTGAACAAATAGGTATCTGAAAAAGAATAAATAAAACATTTTTTAAAATAAAAATAATCATTTATTGCAACAATTACAAGTACATTAATGTTACAAAATTAATAATAGTATACACAATAAATAAACAACAATCACAATTAAATGCATCCTGAGATGTCCCTAAGTGGTCCTTGGTCCGCTGTTGATCCTGCAATCACACAGAAAAACATTATTAGACAGTTATTTTCAAAAACCCACTTCAGACTTCAATAACTCCCTTAATATCAACCCCTAGGGGCTCAGATTTGGCTATTCATTAGTCCTTTGTCCCTAGTTAACGTATACGAAATTTGAAACAAATCGGAGTCAAAAAGTTTTTTTTGCCAAAAAAACCCCAAGGCTATAGTCCATCTTTTTTAGTTTCGATCGGGAAAATAAATTTTGAGTTAGACATGGCAACCCCTTAATTCGACCCCAAGGATTTCGAATCCGGCGTCCAAATTGGGATTTGACGCTTAGATCTTCCGTAATTCGTGTTTGTAATAAATCGCCTGTCATGTATGTTACCCGCAATTCATACTTGAAACATGAAAAATCTAAATACAAGAATTTTATGTAATTACCTCGGATATAAGATTTCAGATTTTTATCTCCGTTAGTTTAGGAAATATTCAAGAAAAACCGAATTTTTTTCAAGTAAAGTACCCCTTCTAAGCCCCCCAGAGGTTTGGTAATTTTTATATGAATGCAATGTTAAATGATTACCTCGGATATAAGATTTCAGATTTTTATCTCCGTTAGTTTAGGAAATATTCAAGAAAAACCGAATTTTTTCAAGTAAAGTACCCCTTCTGAGCCCCCCAGAGGATTGGTAATTTTTATATGAATGCAATGTTAAATGATTACCTCGGATATAAGATTTCAGATTTTTATCTCCGTTAGTTTAGGAAATATTCAAGAAAAACCGAATTTTTTCAAGTAAAGTACCCCTTCTGAGCCCCCCAGAGGATTGGTAATTTTTATATGAATGCAATGTTAAATGATTACCTCGGATATAAGATTTCAGATTTTTATCTCCGTTAGTTTAGGAAATATTAAAGAAAAACCAAATTTTTTTCAAGTAAAGTACCCCTTCTGAGCCCCCCAGAGGTTTGGTAATTTTTATATGAATGCAATGTTAAATAATTACCTCGGATATAAGATTTCAGATTTTTATCTCCGTTGGTTTAGGAAATATTCAAGAAAAACCGAATTTTTTTCAAGTAAAGTACCCCTTCTGAGCCCCCCAGAGGTTTGGTAATTTTTATATGAATGCAATGTTAAATAATTACCTCGGATATAAGATTTCAGATTTTTATCTCCGTTAGTTTAGGAAATATTCAAGAAAAACCGAATTTTTTTCAAGTAAAGTACCCCTTCTGAGCCCCCCAGAGGTTTGGTAATTTTTATATGAATGCAATGTTAAATAATTACCTCGGATATAAGATTTCAGATTTTTATCTCCGTTAGTTTAGGAAATATTCAAGAAAAACTGAATTTTTTTCAAGTAAAGTACCCCTTCTGAGCCCCCCAGAGGTTTGGTAATTTTTATATGAATGCAATGTTAAATAATTACCTCGGATATAAGATTTCAGATTTTTATCTCCGTTAGTTTAGGAAATATTCAAGAAAAACTGAATTTTTTTCAAGTAAAGTACCCCTTCTGAGCCCCCCAGAGGTTTGGTAATTTTTATATGAATGCAATGTTAAATAATTACCTCGGATATAAGATTTCAGATTTTTATCTCCGTTAGTTTAGGAAATATTCAAGAAAAACTGAATTTTTTTCAAGTAAAGTACCCCTTCTGAGCCCCCCAGAGGTTTGGTAATTTTTATATGAATGCAATGTTAAATAATTACCTCGGATATAAGATTTCAGATTTTTATCTCCGTTAGTTTAGGAAATATTCAAGAAAAACTGAATTTTTTTCAAGTAAAGTACCCCTTCTGAGCCCCCCAGAGGTTTGGTAATTTTTATATGAATGCAATGTTAAATAATTACCTCGGATATAAGATTTCAGATTTTTATCTCCGTTAGTTTAGGAAATATTCAAGAAAAACCGAATTTTTTTCAAGTAAAGTACCCCTTCTGTGCCCCCCAGAGGTTTGGTAATTTTTATATGAATGCAATGTTAAATAATTACCTCGGATATAAGATTTCAGATTTTTATCTCCGTTAGTTTAGGAAATATTCAAGAAAAACCGAATTTTTTTCAAGTAAAGTACCCCTTCTGAGCCCCCCAGAGGTTTGGTAATTTTTATATGAATGCAATGTTAAATAATTACCTCGGATATAAGATTTCAGATTTTTATCTCCGTTAGTTTAGGAAAATATTCAAGAAAAACCGAATTTTTTTCAAGTAAAGTACCCCTTCTGTGCCCCCCAGAGGTTTGGTAATTTTTATATGAATGCAATGTTAAATAATTACCTCGGATATAAGATTTCAGATTTTTATCTCCGTTAGTTTAGGAAATATTCAAGAAAAACTGAATTTTTTTCAAGTAAAGTACCCCTTCTGAGCCCCGCAGAGGTTTGGTAATTTTTATATGAACGCAATGTTAAATAATTAACTTAGATGTGAAGTTTCATAATTTTATCTGTGTTAGTTAAGGAGATATTTAAAAAAAGTCAATTTGCAAAAAGGGTGCCCCCATCATTCCGATTGTCAAGTATGTTGGCCATAATTATTACCATAAAGTTCCCCACTTCAATAACGTCGAGTGCATATTGATTTTCTGACAGAGAAAGATATATTGTAAGACAGAGACAACACGACATAGAATAACAAAAATTGGAGTGAACACTCACTCGGAAATATTTGTTCATTTTAGACGAAGAGGTGAATATATAACTATTTCATTCTAATGAACTCTTCTTATTACTGTAATTTTTATTGGGAAACGTGGTGTTCAGTCCACGCGTGTACATATCTCGGTGATCATAGAGTAATACAGACTGAACACCACGTTTCCCAATAAAAATTACAGTAATAAGAAGAGTTCATTAGAATGAAATAGTTATATATTCACCTCTTCGTCTAAAATGAACAAATATTTCCGAGTGAGTGTGCACTCCGATCTTTGTTATTCTATGTCGTGTTGTCTCTGTCTTACAATATATCTTTCTCTGTCAGAAAATCAATATGCACTCGACGTTATTGAAGTGGGGAACATTATGGTAATAATTATGGCCAACATACTTGACAATCGGAATGATGGGGGCACCCTTTTTGCAAATTGACTTTTTTTAAATATCTCCTAAACTAACACAGATAAAATTATGAAACTTTACATCTAAGTTAATTATTTAACATTGCGTTCATATAAAAATTACCAAACCTCTGGGGGGCTCAGAAGGGGTACTTTACTTGAAAAAAATTCAGTTTTTCTTGAATATTTCCTAAACTAACGGAGATAAAAATCTGAAATCTTATATCCGAGGTAATTATTTAACATTGCATTCATATAAAAATTACCAAATCTCTGGGGGGCACAGAAGGGGTACTTTACTTGAAAAAAATTCGACTTATTTTGAATATTTCCTAAACTAATAGAGTTAAAAATTTGAAACCTTATATCCGAGGTAATTACTTAACATTACATTCATATAAAAATTACCAAACCGCTGGGGGGCACAGAAGGGGTACTTTACTTGAAAAAAATTCGACTTATTTTGAATATTTCCTAAACTAACACAGTCAAAAATTTGAAACCTTATATCCGAGGTAATTACTTAACATTACATTCATATAAAAATTACCAAATCTCTGGGGGGCACAGAAGGGGTACTTTACTTGAAAAAAATTCGACTTATTTTGAATATTTCCTAAACTAACACAGTCAAAAATTTGAAACCTTATATCCGAGGTAATTACTTAACATTACATTCATATAAAAATTACCAAATCTCTGGGGGGCACAGAAGGGGTACTTTACTTGAAAAAAATTCGACTTATTTTGAATATTTCCTAAACTAATAGAGTTAAAAATTTGAAACCTTATATCCGAGGTAATTACTTAACATTACATTCATATAAAAATTACCAAACCGCTGGGGGGCACAGAAGGGGTACTTTACTTGAAAAAAATTCGACTTATTTTGAATATTTCCTAAACTAATAGAGTTAAAAATTTGAAACCTTATATCCGAGGTAATTACTTAACACTACATTCATATAAAAATTACCAAATCTCTGAGGGGCACAGAAGGGGTACTTTACTTGAAAAAAATTCGACTTATTTTGAATATTTCCTAAACTAATAGAGTTAAAAATTTGAAACCTTATATCCGAGGTAATTACTTAACATTACATTCATATAAAAATTACCAAACCGCTGGGGGGCACAGAAGGGGTACTTTACTTGAAAAAAATTCAACTTATTTTGAATATTTCCTAAACTAACACAGTCAAAAATTTGAAACCTTATATCCGAGGTAATTACTTAACATTACATTCATATAAAAATTACCAAATCTCTGGGGGGCACAGAAGGGGTACTTTACTTGAAAAAAATTCGACTTATTTTGAATATTTCCTAAACTAATAGAGTTAAAAATTTGAAACCTTATATCCGAGGTAATTACTTAACATTACATTCATATAAAAATTACCAAACCGCTGGGGGGCACAGAAGGGGTACTTTACTTGAAAAAAATTCAACTTATTTTGAATATTTCCTAAACTAACACAGTCAAAAATTTGAAACCTTATATCCGAGGTAATTACTTAACATTACATTCATATAAAAATTACCAAATCTCTGGGGGGCACAGAAGGGGTACTTTACTTGAAAAAAATTCGACTTATTTTGAATATTTCCTAAACTAATAGAGTTAAAAATTTGAAACCTTATATCCGAGGTAATTACTTAACATTACATTCATATAAAAATTACCAAACCGCTGGGGGGCACAGAAGGGGTACTTTACTTGAAAAAAATTCGACTTATTTTGAATATTTCCTAAACTAACACAGTCAAAAATTTGAAACCTTATATCCGAGGTAATTACTTAACATTACATTCATATAAAAATTACCAAATCTCTGGGGGGCACAGAAGGGGTACTTTACTTGAAAAAAATTCGACTTATTTTGAATATTTCCTAAACTAACACAGTCAAAAATTTGAAACCTTATATCCGAGGTAATTACTTAACATTACATTCATATAAAAATTACCAAATCTCTGGGGGGCACAGAAGGGGTACTTTACTTGAAAAAAATTCGACTTATTTTGAATATTTCCTAAACTAATAGAGTTAAAAATTTGAAACCTTATATCCGAGGTAATTACTTAACATTACATTCACATAAAAATTACCAAACCGCTGGGGGGCACAGAAGGGGTACTTTACTTGAAAAAAATTCAACTTATTTTGAATATTTCCTAAACTAACACAGTCAAAAATTTGAAACCTTATATCCGAGGTAATTACTTAACATTACATTCATATAAAAATTACCAAATCTCTGGGGGGCACAGAAGGGGTACTTTACTTGAAAAAAATTCGACTTATTTTGAATATTTCCTAAACTAACAGAGTCAAAAATTTGAAACCTTATATCCGAGGTAACTACTTAACATTACATTCATATAAAAATTACCAAACCGCTGGGGGGCACAGAAGGGGTACTTTAATTGAAAAAAATTCAACTTATTTTGAATATTTCCTAAACTAACAGAGTCAAAAATTTGAAACCTTATATCCGAGGTAATTACTTAACATTACATTCATATAAAAATTACCAAACCTCTGGGGGGCACAGAAGGGGTACTTTACTTGAAAAAATAAACGCTGTATGACTGACATTTCGAGTATTGGTTAACTCGTTAGAATTTCGAGTAATTGGAGGTTATAAACTACATAAAAAACAACTTTTCCTACCTTAACAGCTTCAAGTTGTAATGTCTGTCCCGCTGTCCGTCTGCTCGGCGACTCCTCACGGTTGCAGGGCCCCATTTTCACACGCTGTCTTCGGGCAATCGTTCGAGAAGTTTCACAAGTTCAACAGCTCCAGGATCACGACAAGCGATGTATATTTGTCCGCCCGTACGCACAGCAGCTTCGTACAACTGTTCACAACAATAAACAACACTTGTAGCAAACGAAATCACAAATATATTAACGGATAGTTCACAAAACTCTGTCATTTTAATGTCACTACATTTGCTATTACACCGTCAACGAGTAAAAATATAGAACATTTTTATTATTTAATACACATTCCCCGTACCTTTATTTACATATTTCTTAAGTTTCATAATTCTAATCATTGTTATACGTTTATAATTTAATATTTTCATTGATTGTTGACGTCTTTCTTGTTATAAAAACTAGTCGCCATATTGTCAATGTTGCCACCAGTTGAGCACAAAAATTCTGAACTCTGTCCATAGCAAAATATTAATTAAAGCTAAATAAAATGATTTGCATATATTTTACGCGTCTATAGGCCATAAGTATTACAATAAATATAAAATAATTGTACTGTACAGTATAATTTACGTACATATTATTTTAAGGCGCGGTGCGTTAGCCAAATGTTATGCAGGTTGGTTAGTACATTTTAACCTAAAATTTAAATGTCACTTGAATATTTTTATTACAAATTCAACAATATTGACTAGTTTTAAGTGTAAATAAATGATTTTCAGTTAATGTTATGTGTTTTCTGTGAATTTCAGCCAAATTTATGACCAAATAAAAGGTTTTATGTGTTGAAAGAACTGTGAAAAATTTGCACCATATATCATTTCAGAAATATGTAAATTAATCTTTGTCCAGACGGTTTTAAAGTTTGAATATAGGTTGATTTATATTTCAAACCCCGTAGAACACGTTTTTTATACTGTTGACTCTTAATTTCAACCCGAAATACCCAAAAAAAAGGGTACAAACTTCATATAACCTCAAAAATGACAACACCGATTTTCTGCGTGTTCTTAAACTACAAATTCGTTGATAACTTTTAAAATAATGAATTTAAACAATTAAAACTGTTTGATATAAGACAAAAACACAATAATACAACAGATAAAGTACTAAAAATGTATTTTATTGACGGACATCTGTCGAATTTTGGTGCGCAATCGACGCGTCACTCGCGCATTAAAATTTTACCAATATTACGTCCATATTTACGCCTTTTTGACACTTTTAAAATATAAATACATTAATAATATATATATTTAGTTAAATGTTTGTACTTTAATACCTCCCGCTAATATTAAATAATGATTAATTTATTATATAAATATATTTATTTGAAGGAAATCATAATTATATACAATCTATACATAATGGAATGCGTAAAAAAAATATACAAAAAATAAAGTTACAGAATGCTTCCGACTGCTTTTGCGAGTTCGCTTTCGTTAACCCTATGTATTCTTTTATACCCTAAATGTTCATTATCATCCATTTCATCTTTCAACACATTATTTGTGCTACAAATCGATTGAATCGCGCTGTTCAGTTCATCTTCTTGTTCGACCTCTTCCTTAATTTCAATTTCATATTCGTAATCATCAATTTCTTCGCAATCATTTTGTATATCATCGATTTCTTCTTCGATCGGTTCAGATTTGACAGACAATCGTTGAGACTTCGATTCGCACATCATGTTGCGGAGCATTTCTTGCTCTAAATTTGGGCTTTGAGATCTTGAATCGTCCGATGATTCATCTTGATCATCTTGATCATTCTCTTGATCATTTTCTTGATCGTTTTCTTGATTTTCGTCACTTGAGGCTTCAATTTCTTCGATTAGCGATTCGTAATAATCTTCAATTTGTTTTATATCTTTTTCGGAGTTTTCTGATGTGTCGTCGGAATCTTGTTCGTCCGAATCGGATTCTTCGGAATCGTCCGAATTTGATTCGTCGATTTTTTGATTTTCGTCGATTTTTTCAGTGATTTCTGGTTCTATTTGAGTGTTGTTGTAACCAACGTGTATAGCCATGTGTAAACGTAGTTTAGAGCTTGCGTTGTGGTACCTCCCGCATATTTTGCAGATGAAGTTACTCCCGAAACCTTGGCCGTATAAAAGTTTGGGGTGTGTGTCGCGTAAATGTCTTTGTAAGGCTGAATAGCTTGGATTTGTTTTTAAACAAATGCCGCACACTGTAGCGGCAGTTGTTTTGTGGCATCTGATGTAGTGTTGCCACAGATGTTTTTTTGCTGGCCATGTTTTTAGGCAAATTTCGCATAAACTTGGATCATTTGAATTTACATAAACTGTTCTTTTGGAACTGTTTTGAAGTATATCATCACTGTTTTGGGATTTTGATGATATATCATCATTTTTTTGTAATATATCATCAGAAGAAACATCGGCTTCGATTGAATCAAAGTTTAAAAGTCGTTTTTCTAATAAACTCGTGTTGTTTTTACCATTTTTTTGTTCAAATTCAAACAATTCTTGTTCGTTTTCACTGTCAACATATTTTTCAATTGTTTTTTCAATTGTTTTATCAGTTTTTTTAACAGTTTTTTTGATTTCCGCCGGTTTTAAAGTCAAATTTTGATTTATATGTTCTTTATCGAAATGTATGGTCAGATCTTTTTCAGATTCAAATACTTCTAAACATATTTTACAAGCCTTGAAAATTCTTCCATGAGATTTGTTTAAATGATCAAAAGTTTTCCATTTTGATCCATAATTTTTTCCGCAAACTGTACAACTTGTTAAGGGCTTTAATTCGTCAGCGTGAGCGAATTTGACGTGAGCCCTTAAAATATGTTGTGTTTCGAATAATTTCAGACAAATTCCACAACTTAACGCCAATATTTTCCGGTGCAAACTCAAAATATGCATTTTTAATTTGATTTTTGTGGGTAGCATGTCTCCGCAAAACTGACAAACATGTGAATCGCGATGTTCGTTCTTATGTTTCAACAGATCTTGTTTAGATCTTAATATTTGGCCGCAAAAACATTGTAAGTTTGAGTTGGGGTGAGTGAAACGTATGTGAGAAACGATCTCGCATTTTGATTGGACAGCCAGATTGCATATTTCGCAAGTGTATTCCGAATGGTAGTTGACCAAATGTTTCGCTAAACTTTGTCTGTCTTTAAAAATTCGAGAACATGTTTTACATCGAGTTAATAAATCTTTTTGAAGCCTAGGTCGACAATTTTTTTTGTGTTTTTTGACCAGGTTTTTCTTATGAAAGCCTTTTAAACATTTAGGGCACTTAAACGGACCTTCATTTGTTGGAGGAGTGTAATTCGTAATAATAGTTGTGTACAAATCGGAAGTAGAATCGATTTCTTTTGGTGGTGGCGTTTTTTCCTTTACTTCCGGTTTTTTAATTATATCATCATCGAAAACATTGTTTTTCTTTAAAACAGAGACGTATCGATTTTTTTTATCCATTAATTCTTGTCTTAAAAAACTTTGTTTAACAGAATTAAAATCAAAACCTTGAAATTTCTGATTTAATAAATCGTCCTCATCAGACAAAACAGCATCGTTTTCATCATCCAGATCGTCATTTGTTTCTACCACTTCTGGTTTTTCAATAACAGTTGTTGTTATTTGTTGTTGCTGTTGAGCCGCGTGCATTTTGTTTTTGTGTTGTTGTAAGTGGTATTCACTAGCAGATGTCTTGCCGCATTGGTTACATGTGATGGCTGAATGCCCTTTGTGCACACGATTTACATGTTTCCATAAATGAGAGTTGCGTCCATAAAATTTAGGGCATAAATCACAATGGAATATTTGATGTTGAGCACGCCGATGTGTTGAAAAGTCAGGAAATGATGTAAAAGGTCCTTTATTTTCTGGACATTCATTACATAAAAATAATGAGTCATTTAGTGATGACATTATTGGTTTTGATGGCTCAACAATTGGCGGAGGTTCGTTTATTTGAGTTATTTCCAAAGTATCATCCACTAAAATATTTAAAAACATTAATTTCATCATAAAACATTGAAAAAACTATTTAAAAATATTTAAAAATGCTTAAAAACCCCCGTTGCTAGGTAAAACAACAAAATAAACAACCGTTGCTAGGTTATAAACATCGTTGCTATGCAAATACACTTCGTTACTAAGCATTAAACAACTGTTACTAAGCATTAAACAACTGTTGCTAAGCACCAAACAACTGTTACTAACCTTGAGTATTAGGAGTATTGTTGTATTGTTGCCCCACAACTTCGACTGTTAACTTGGGAGGCAATTTTCCCAAGTTTAAAACATCTGAGATCTTGACGAGTTCTGGCATTTTTTTCTTGGGGGCAGGGGGGTCGATGGACTCGTTTACCTCCCCATAAACTTGGGCGAAATCGATGCCATGCGTTTCGAACATATGGGCCGCCAGTTGGACCATATTTGGGACTTGGACGTCACATAACAAACACACTTGTTGAGGTTGAGTCCCGGATTCTAAATGGTACTCAACACGTTTCGGTCTGCTGTTTTTCCTCCGAGAACTCGATTCTTCCGTTTTGCAAACTTTGGCGGGAGGTGCAACAACAGGGCTGGTTATTTTTCGTTTCAAACACTTCCGTTGCACAATTTCATCAATAATTGTTGATTTTTCCTCATCATCTGACAATTCATAATCGACCAATTGGACATTTTGATTTTTAAAATCAAAATCTAACGTTTCTATTTTTGGAATATTCAATAATTTAATTGGAAAATCTAGTGGGTCACAAACAACTGCCTGATCAACCCTTCTCTTGTTTTTCAAACAAGATTCCACGATCTGATATTGTTTTTCCAACAAAACAATGTTCTGGATGCATTGTTGTATGAAACAATAAAAGCTGTCAATTTTTTCATTACAATTTTTGCAAATTGTATCTGGTATATTGTACTGTTGAAACACCTGCAATATGTAACAATGAAAACAAGAAAACAACAACAATGAAAACTTACAATTATTGGTAGACATGTTTCTATCTTGTGTTTCAAGTTTTTTTCACCAGAAATGCCGACTAAGTCATTTTTATTGTTGCAAAATCTACAAGACTTTGCGACGTCCATGACCAAGCCCTGGACGCTTGAGACCTAGTGGTCTACTCCAAGAAACACCCTACATTCCTTATTATTTATGATTCAAACACTTGCAACAATGAAACACACTTTTATTGTTGTCAATTGTTCACTTTTACACTTAATTCTTTCACTATATACACGCGATATTTGGGAAAACAATGTTTGTTTTATATAGACAAACGACATTCCGCCATTAACTGTTTTTGAAACAGGTTGCTACTTTACCGGCACAGCACAAAACAGCAATTGTTTTACTCGCCATAACTTCAAAACTGTTTTTATATTTTTAACTATTTTATTTAATATTCAGTTATATTAAAATAGTCTATAATATTAAAATGTGACAGATATTATCCATTTGGTCTTGGTCGTGCCAAATTGCATTAAAACTCAAAATAATATTACTGGTGACATCTGACGGCAAACGCTTGAACTTTTTTGAATTTCTTGGTATGTGTCTCCACTAGCTGTTTGTGTCTATGCTAATATAGTTCAGCGGTTTGCTGTAAGATGTCACCAGTATCAATTGTAGTTTGCGTCTGTGCTAAATAGCTAACAAACTGAATTTTTTCATGTTATTTAACAGAAAAACGTGTAAAAACCAAAAAAAAATCAATTACATCAATTGTTTATTATTTATAAATACATTTATAACTGGTTTAATTGTTTTTAGGCGTCACTAAGGGCTGCTACACCAGGCAAAACTTTGCCTAAAACAAAAACAGACATTTGTTTTAACAATTCAATTGTTTATTGTAATATATACCTTCAAGTAATTCTAAAGACGCACCACCACCTGTTGATACATGAGAAACTTTATCTTCTGTGCCCCATTGTGCACAACAAGTGGCTGTATCCCCCCCGCCAATGATAGTAGTAGTGCCGTTTTGAGTCGCCTGTACAACTTCATCCATAAGGGCCTTAGTGCCATTCGCAAAATTAGCAAATTCAAAAACGCCAGCCGGCCCGTTCCACACTATGAGTTTAGCTGTTTTTATGGCCCCTGCAAACAATTCTCGTGTTTTTGGCCCTATGTCCAAACCCATCCAACCTTCAGGTATTCCCTCTTCAATTGTTACAGTTTTTGTTTGGGCGTTTTCGGCGAATTTATCAGCAATTACGAAATCAACAGGTAGGTGAACTTTTACATTGTTTTTTTGAGCTTTCTCCATTAATTTTTTGACTATTTGCGCGCCATGTTCGTCGAATAAAGAATTTCCTATTTGCATGTTGTTTAAAACTTTCAAAAAAGTGTAGGCCATTCCGCCACCGATAATCATTTCGTTTATTTTGTCTAATAAGTTATCGATTAATTGTATTTTGTCTGCAACTTTCGCGCCACCCAAAATTGCTAAAAATGGTCTATCAGGATTTTCTAAAGCTTTAGCGAAATATTTTAACTCTTTTGCCAATAAAAAACCGGCCGCCCGTTCGTCAAAACTATCCCCTAACATACTACTGTGTGCCCTATGGGCTGTACCAAAAGCATCATTCACATAAACATCCCCTAATTTACGTAAACTTTGCCTAAACAATTTCACATCATCTGAAGACGCTTTTATTTTGTTTCCCGCGCAATCTACACCCTTTCCTTCCTCTTCTAAATGAAACCGCAAGTTTTCTAACAATATAACACTCCCTTGTTTCGGATTTGCACATATTTCTTCGATATCAGACCCAACACAGTCAGGCAAGAATTCAATTTCTCTAAAAAATGTCAAATTACGTGAAAACACAAATTAATACTACTGGTGACATCTTACGGCAAACGCTCGAACTTTTTTCAATTTCTTGGTATGTGTCCCCACTAGCTGTTTGTGTCTATGCTAATATAGTTCAGCGGTTTGCTGTAAGATGTCACCAGTATCACTTGTAGTTTGCGTCTGTGCTAAATAGCAAAACAACTTGATTTTTACAGGTTATTTAACAGAAAAACGGCAAATAAATGTAAACCAACACCAATAAACAAAAAATTGTTGTGAATTTTCTAACCTTTAAATTGTTTTCAATTAATTTGCGGGCACAAAACAAACAAAAGAAGCGATTATACCTTGTTTTATACCTGTTTAACAATGTTTTAAGTTCGTCAGCAACAGGTTTCAATGTATATTTCATATTTTTTTGACCATCAGGTCTGCCTAAATGCGACATTAAAACAACTGATTGTGCGTTGTTATTCAGTGCATATTTAACTGTTTCCAAGGCAGCAACAATGCGTTGATTGTTGGTAATTTTCCCATCTTTCATTGGTACGTTAAAATCAACACTATAATTAATTTATAACAATGTATTTCAACAATAAACATCACTATGGTTACTTACCGCATTAATACACGTTTATTGGCCAAGTTTAAACATTCGATACTCAATTTGTTTAGCGCCATGGTTACTGCTTAGATACCACTATTAAACACTTAGTTACGACTGTTAAACACTTAGTTACGATTGTTATAATGTTATACCGGCCTATCAGATGTTAGCAGTCACCTTCAAATGTCATCTGAAGGACCAATGACATAACAGAACACCATCTAGCGGTAACTATGGCAATTATTGATTGTTGGGCGGCTATTTGAACAATGTAACAACAATATAAGGAGGAATTAAGTGTTTTTAAATTAAAATAACGCATTTTTTAAATATTTTATTGAATTATATGTAATGATTTTTATTTTTTAGAATATTTACAATGTTTTTACTAAAAACCAAATTATTTATTTTATTCTTAATGAATTAACATTCAACCTAAGCGAAACTTGAAGAAAATAAATGAAGGTGATTAAAGATGAAGAAAACTGTACATATGACTCTCAATTGTTTCAATCGTCGTAGTTTTGCGATAGTAAAAAATTCGCAGCTAGATTTTCATTTTTTTCACACGCAAAATAAGCTTGAATAACCTAAAAACACAAATATTAAAACCGTGAACCACTTTTTAGTGAAAATAATGTACCAAATGTTCTGGGAAGCCCAAAGCCTTTAATCTTTCAATAGCTTCCTTATCTTGAGGCGTTACATGGATTACACCAGGTGGGGCAGTTCCTGCATTGCCTCCTGCTGCCGGTGGCACAGCAGGAGCTGCGGCCCCGGCAGGACTCGAAGCAGGACCGCCTGTACCAGGTTCATTCAACATACGAACAAAAGACTCCTGATTTTGAGAGATAAGTTGTAAGAGTGCAGGATTAGTTTGTCCGATTTGTTGTAAAACGGCATTTAATAGTCCTGGATTATGTTGAATTACTTGGCGCATTTGTTGGAACTGTGGCTGCGCTCTCAAAAATGCCAAAGGGTCATCTACATTCATTAAAAATATTTATAAATTTTTTTTGGCATGCTTACAACAGTTAAAATGTTAGTAAACACATTGAAAATACTTTTAAAACAAAGAAAAACATGCGTTGCTAGGTAAAAACACTGAAAAACATGCGTTGCTAGGGTAAAAACACTGAAAAACATACGTTGCTAGGGTAAAAACACTGAAAAACAAACGTTGCTAGGGTAAAAACACACGTTGCTATGATAATGAACAACTATTGAAGCCTGTGTTAGCAACAAACATGCGTTGCTATGTAATATTATGATAACTGATTGTTACTTAGTTACCGCAAACAATGTAATAGCAACAATGACTTACCGGGATCCTGGTTAGGAGGCGCACTGTCCAACGTCGCTAATTCGGGCGGTGCTTCACCACTTGGCGGCTCTTCGTCTAAAATGGGCGGAATTCCGGTTATTAAATATTCCACGGCCCTATCAGGGTTATTAAAAGATGCCCGAAGGGCCGCTTCAACCTGTGACCGCTCGTAACCCATATCAACAATATTCTGCACCATCGTATGGTACTCGGGGCCCATCAACAATGCACTTTCCGCGCTGGCCAATTCCACAGGTGGCACGGCAGCAGGAATCGTCAATTCCTGCTCAACAACAGCAGGAGTAGGCTCTGGTTGTGGTGTAGGCTCAACGACTGAAACAGCCGAAGCGCTATCGCCGGAGCTTTCACTTTTTTCCGGCTGTTTCGGCTTTGTAACCATGACTACGATGAATTTTTTCTCATCTATGTTGTATTCCGATATTGCATTGTCATCTGTTAGGATTTTTCCTGAAATTTGTTGGTTATATGATGAAATTTTTCAGTTTTTCATGAAATACCTGCATAGATCAATCGCTGGTTTTCAGCTGCATAGTCTTTGCCTTTTTCAGCCTCGATTTTCAGCTTTAAATGCTTTACCTAACCATGAAATTATTTAAAAAACGTTTAAATTATACTTAAACTTAGTGAAAGATGTATAATTGTCTATTTCTTACAGTTTTGCTGCCATCAATTTCTACTTGAAACGTCTGTTGCTGTAGATTCTTCAGAGTTATCTTCATTTTGTAAAAATCACAATAATAAAACTCACAATAATCTAAACTAAAGTTATTGTTAACAATCTGAACTATTGTTGCACTCTAAAATCTGTTTTTAGCAATAATAACTGGTAAAGAATGACTTAGCTAAAATGTCAGCCATTTTCTTTTACATGCGACAACTTTCGAACAAAAAAACGTCCAACATTAAGTACAACACTTTAATAATTTTAAAATAGTTTAAAACGCACTGAAATCTATTAATTTTTTCAAGTTTTCCTATATTTCCAACAATATATTTAATTTTATGATGACATTTATAACCTTCAAAATATTCCAACCAGAATTTCACAATTTTTCAACGAATTAGATATCCATTCTTTTATAAATATATCAAAATATATTCTAAACACTTGTAACCACAATAATTCACACAAATTTTATATAAATTTCACCTATTTTTACAAAATTTCACGAGAAATACTTCGACAAACTGTTATCTTGAAACAACTGAATTAACTGTTTGACATATGACAAACTTTAACACAAATAAACAAAATATACGTTTAAACATTTATATTTTAACGTAAAACTAAATTAAATATGTTTATTTTTAAATATAGAACACAATTTTATTTATTTTTTAAAAAATAATTTTCCACTTAACTGAACTTAGCTGCGGTTGAACAAACAGAAGCTAGCTACATATATGTGCAGTGAAATGAGTAATAAGTTAATAATGTGAAGTGAGCTACTTACTGTTTATTTTGAGGGAAAAGTTAACCTAAAATTCAAGAAAACTCATTTTTTTAACACAAAAATTCATAATTTGTCTTTATTTTCTTGTAAAGGCACAAATTCAATGAATGAACAATAATATTAATGATGTTTCGATTATATAATGACATTTCGAAAAAACAAAAAAAGTATATTAATAAATAAATAAACTGTTCGTTCTTTATACGTTGATATAAACCTAAGAACAAAACAGTCTTGCAATAATCACCCGCTAACAATCAAAACAAAAATAGAAAACAACAAAATAAACTCTCTAAGTGATTTGTGTAATCCTAGACAATACAATCTAATCCCATTATCATAGCAACCCCCTAGCAACAATTATTTCGATCATGATTTACCTTAGCAACGATGGTTTTTCGTAGCAACCACCTTAGCAACGATTGTTTTTTTAACATTTTACCCTAGCAACGATTGTTTAAGTCACGAACCACCATAGCAACGGGTGTTTGGTAGCCTAGAAACGGCTGAATGCAACAATTAGAAATGAAAAACAGGTACACAGAGTCCTTTTTCTCACTCGCGCACTCTTCAACAATGGAAATAGACACAACAATAGCTTTCTAACAATATATCAACAACAACAAGTCGCCATATAAAAAAAACAAACATTTCAAGCCATTAAATATTAATTCGTACGATCATTTTTGGCATCGGTTAACGAAAATTTCATATGTTTTAAGTCTTTTTTCACATTATAGAGCAACATATGGCCCTATATGGTAGGCCTCCGTCGCGTGGGGCCCTTATATTAGCAGGGCGAAGCCCTAACACTTCAGATTGGATCCTTTGATAGTCTCCTGCTGATCCATACACTGAATTATAGGCCCCTAGAGGACTATCTTCAAGTACTTCGACTGCCGGCTCAACAGCTGGACTCTGGGGCCTATTGGGACCATCATCATAGTCCCAAGATAAGGACACTGACCTAAATGACCGTGAGTGAGCTACAAAACCACTCCACACAACAACAATGATAATGAATGATAAATGAAATGGATATGAACATAATATTTACCTTGAACGTTCTACTAGAACATCTTCGGCTTGTTCTAGCTGTTCTAGATCGTCAACTAGAACCCTATCTAGAACCTCTTGTCTCAGTTCTTCTGGTTTACGGAATATTTCTACTTCCGGTGTGCGCTCTCTTGTTTTTTCCATCCATTCCTGGACGGCTTTTGTTATTCGACCTGCGGGGAGTGGTGCTTTCTCTATTTCAGCGGAAACGGGCGGGGAAAGTGGGGATATGACCACGGGATTGTTGGCACGAGGGGTGGGGGGGATTGTTGCCGAATTTAAAGTTGTTAGAAACGAGTCCGAGGGGTTGTAATTTTGTAATCTTTGCTCCAAAGTCGAATATAAGCCGCGTGTTATCATTCTGTCTAATTCTGAGCTAATATCGTCGTTTGTGTCGATATTTTCACTTGCATTTTGAACGGAACATGTTGTTTGTATAGTTTTGACTTTGTTTCGTTTCTTTTTTGTCTTTTTGGAAACTTCCTGCAACTGAAATTGTAATAAATGTTAGAAAAACGCAAATAACTCAAAAATAAAGTTCCTACGTTTTCCAGTTTTTGTGGGACAACCTGTTGCTCAATTTTTTCCTCGATGCGTGGTTCAATTGTTTTTGGTTCAGTGGTGACTAGATTTACAGCAGGTGGTGCCACAACAGTTGGTAAACTCTCCACTTTAATCGGAAGTGGTCCATCTGTTATAATTATTCGTTTTTTTGGCTTCTTTTGTTGTTGTTTTCTTGTTTTTTGTACTTTGTTACCATCATTCGTTTGTTTAATTTCAATTGTTTTACATTCCTCAATTGTTTCATCCTTAATTGTTTCATTTTCAACTGTTAATTTAATGTTTTCACTTATTATTTGTACAACTTCAGGTTCGGGAATCAATTGTTGTTGACTGTCAATTGTTTCAACTACAGTCTCTTGTTTTTCGTCATTGTTTCGCTGTTGTTTTCGTTTCTTTTTATTATTAACGCAAACCCAATCATCGTCAGATGTTTTCTTTGTTGTTTCATTGTTTATAACAATTGCTGTGCGGTTCAAACGAGGACAAATGCCTGTCTGAGGGTTGTTGGCGATTGTGTTTTGTTTTGCTGGTGGTTTCCTACCGGCATTTGTTTTAATTTTAAGTCTATCAGAATATTTTTGTGTTTCAGTCTTTTGTGGTTGTTTTAAAAGTTTTGGGACCACTTTGGGTTTAATTGCGGGTTGTGACGGGGTCACCACTTTTTCTAAAGCCTTCTCCGCTATTGGTTCTTGGATTTTTTCAGCTGTTTCAGTCTTTGTTTCGTTTGTCTTGCTTTCCTCGTCATTTTTTTGTGTTTGAGCCGCTTGTTCGAGTTTGCTGACTATACTTTGGATATCAACCGAGTTTGAGTGGTTCGTATCGACGGGGGGTAGTGCTGGGTTAACATGGGGATAAAATTGCGGTAACGGGGGATGGACTAACACTATTGGGAACATTTCTAATGGTACAAATGGTGGATTTATTTGATAATTTCTCGGGATGAATTCTTCCGCGTCTACTCGATATTTTGGCGCGGAATTTAGGGAGGTATCGTCACCCAAATTGGAAATATTTGAGGATGAATTCTCCCCTTCAGTTTCAGTGCCCGTTTCGAATTCATCACTGTCGAGACTGTTGCGTTTTTTCTCTAAATCGACCAAGTTTTCATCGTCTATTGTCGGTTCTTCAGTCAGCGGGAGGTTCGTTGGTGGTTCCCCCCCTCCTATTTGTGGGTGTGGAAAATTTGGGGGGTAATAAACAGTTGTTGTGTTGCCATAGGGATCATATAATAACAATGGGTGTTGTTGATGACTTTGCGATTCATAATTTATGTAATATAAAGGCGTTGGGTATATTTCCGGTGGATAAAATTCAACTTCCGGTTCTTGTTCGTAATCGGCACCATCTATAAATGTTTTATTTTTACCCTAAATGTGTCAAAACGGCTTAAAACAGTTGATTACATGTTTAAAATTGAAATGAGCTTCAAGTAAAGTATCACTTCCGGTTGATCGTTTATAAAAAAAACTTAGTATATTGTTTAAAATTATATACGAATTTTAAATACCAAATTTGAGAAATTTTGAATCATAATTTAATATATTTTTTCACGAAAATCTGTTTAAAGCTTCAAGTAAAGTATTACTTCCGGTTGGTCAATTTTAGCCAAAATCTAATATGTTGTTCCCCTTGACATAAAAGGCTTAAATACTGAAATTGAAAAATTTTGCATAATATTTACGGGAGGTAAAAATAAAAATAAATTTAAAGTTTTTGTCCCCGCTAAACGTATAGTTTACGAAATTGTCAATAGATGGCAGAAAATTGGCTGCGTTCCACTATACACTTTGGAGTGTATAGAGTTTTAGGCTGTGAAATGTGTAGAGTATATAACCATATTAATTTGTATTAATTGACATAAAACAATGAAAATTAAGTATATGTATAGTTAAAACATAGACGAATCGATTGGACTTACTATCAATGGACTGATAACATTACCTCCCTTATTTATGGGAGGTAAAAATAAATTTAAAGTTTTTGTCACTACATGTATAGTTCACAAAATGGCTAATAGATGGCACAAAATTAGCTGCATTCCACTATACACTTTGAAGTGTGTAGAGTTTAGGCTGTGAAATGTTTAGAGCATATGTAGAGTGTATAACCAAATTTTATATATTTTCAAATAAAATTTGTATTAATTGACATAAAATAATGAAAATAAGTATATGTATAGTTGAAACACAGACGAATCGAATGGAATAAAAATTAAATTGATATCTTTAATAGTTTAAGAGATATTTAATGTTTAATCTTATAAAAAATTAAAAGTTATGTCAAAATTTCATATTTTATTTATTTATTACAAAATGGTTCGATCAATTTTAATAAAATTTGGTATACAGGGTGTTGAAAATATGCAGAATTCATATTTTATATTTAAAACGACGTATCCATATTATTTATCGCATAAATGACCGCCGAAAGTGATACAAGTTTTTGTGTTACATAACGAGCACATGTTCCCAAATCACGAGATTGTATTGAGTTTAAAAATAAATATAGTTATATATAACAAACATACGTAAAAACACAAGTCACACGGCGTTCAAAAATAGACCAATATTAAAGAAATAAATTTTTAAGCCGCATAGACACATTTTATTGTAATATACCTGCACTATGATGGTCAGGAGTGCCGTCTCCGGTGCTATTTCCGGCCGAAGTCAACGACTTCCGGTTCGAATTGGAGGTGTTTTGTTGTTTTGGTTTACTGAGATACCCTTTTTTAAACAATACGTCTTGTCTGGGTGTGGTAATACGCGTATACTCGTCTTAAAGTTTATAAAAAGTTTAACAATGCAAATATTTATTTTTGAAGATAGTAGAACGCTAGTAGGCTACTAACGCGTGGTAATCTTTAAGATAAATATTTAAACTTGACATATTTTAACACATTAGCGCTCTACTAGCGTTCAACTAAGTTATTACCTTCATTAAAAGTTATTTTATTTTCTGAAGTGTTTGAATTTGAGCGAGAACTCCATTTTGATTTTGTAGGAGTGCTGCTGCTTGAATTAAATTTAGTAGGGCCCCATTTTCTCGGGGCATTTTTAGTAAAATCCCCCCCCTGGCTTTCCGTATCACTAGGATTATCTAAACATTTAACCACGTGTTTTAAAGTTGGGTTAATTACAAATTTCAAAGTCTAAATTATGTAATTAAGTCTAAAATATATTTAAAGTTAAAAAAAATTAGTTTTTAATGTTAAAAACAAAAGCCTACGCCCCCGTAGCAATTGTTTCCCAAACAAAACAATGTCGGGGATGTTAAGGGGGTGTGTTACCAGGACAACACAAAAATCAATTTTTTGTTTCAAATTAAAAACACATGTTTTTACACCTTTTCTGGGTGGAAATCGGGTGTATTATTAAACCAAATATAGGGTGTGCTCTTGCACCTTAATTTAAAATATGGGTATAGTCAAACACACAAATAACTGGGTATTAATTAAAAAAAAACTAAATTAAAAATTTAAACATTTACATGATGAAAATTAGATGTAACTCGTTACATCAGGCAAAAAACGCACATGTAATTTGTAAGTCTAACCTTTAAATATATTTTAAACCTTTTTCTGGGTATATAACAACGCACAAATCAATTTAAGGGTGTGGAAATCGTGTTTAAACTTACCTCCTATTGACAAAGTTCTCCACCGGGTTTTTCTGGTTTTTTTCCCCATTTTTTAAATAAATATTATTCCTATCTCTTCATCTCTTTCATAAGAGACTTCCCTGACACTCGGCCCCACAATATGGGGCCCACCGACGCCGTAAAACACACAGAAATACTGAAAATTCACAAAATTGTTAAACACTTTTTTTAGGAATTTAACTGTTTCTTCAAATTTTAGAGGTTATTTAATAGGGCTCCTGTCTTCTACAGATGTTTGACACTGTATGGGGCCCTACTACACAGGGGGCAGAGCGCTAACTTGGCGAATAATCACGTTTTTGAAGGTTACGTAATACTGTTACATAGGACGATTTGAATGTACGTATGTCTTCTCGGAAGTTTAGTGTAATACTAAAGGTTTTGTAAGTCGCCACTAGATGTATTTTAGTCGAGAAATCGATTACGAAAATACGGAATATTTCAAATCGATGACAACCGAAGCGCCATCTTATAAATAGAGCGGTTTATGGGCATAAAACAAGTCAAAACACTTTGAAATTTATTGTAACTTACGTAAAAACTTATTATTATTTAATATTTCAATAATATTTGGCACTTAGAACCCATGTTTTATTATAATTTGATGTTTGTTTAACAAAAGTCAAATTGACATTTGAACATACCTTGCCACCTGGCGGAAAAACACGGAACAATCCCGTTCGTAAAAAAGTTTATCTTTAAAATGCTTTAATTACGTTGTCGTATTTCAATTTAAATATTATTTTTCTAAGTTAAAACATTAAAATTAAACCGTTTTATTGTTTCAAGTAAGTATTAAAATCAACAATGAATTGATTACAACAATATTTAATTAATAAAAGTATTATCTAACCTCTAAATTATTTTTAGAATTACAGTGTGCTCAAAAACAAAATATGGGACGTCCAAAAACAGTGGAAAAGCCTAATTTTAAACAAAAAATCAAATATTTAAACCCTAATTATATAAAAGAATTATTAATAAACCCCAAACACACTATGACAATTGGGTATTTGTTGTTAATTGTTGAGCTATTGTTGAACATTTTAATTGTTAACTATGTACCATATACAGAAATTGATTGGAGGGCTTATATGCAAGAATGTGAAGGTTTTTTAAATGGCACACTTGATTACACACAATTAAAAGGTAAGTTATGATTGGTTGCTATGTAAAACAACAATTAACTATTGTTTCCTAGGTGATACGGGGCCACTTGTTTATCCAGCGGGTTTTTTATACATTTTCTCATTTTTTTATTATTTAACATCACAAGGGGAAAACATAAGACTAGCGCAATACATTTTCATTTGTTTATATTTGTGTCAATTGTTTCTAACGTTGAAAATTTATGAAAAAACAAAGAAATTACCGCCGTATGCGATTGTTTTGACAACTTTAACATCTTATCGGATTCATTCTATATATTCTTTGCGATTGTTTAATGATTGTTGGGCTGTTTTGTTGTTTTTTGTTTCATTAAATTTGTTTTTGGGCGATTTTTGGAAAATGGGGTCAATTTTTTATTCTCTAGCCGTTGGGGTCAAAATGAATATATTGTTATACGCGCCATGTTTGTTTTTGGCCTTTTTGGCATGTTGTGGTTTAAAAAACACAGTTATAAATATTTTAATTTGTGCCGTAATTCAATTGTTATTAGGCCTACCATTTTTATATGTCAATTGTTTCGGTTATATCGAAAGATCATTTAATATTGGACGAATTTTCGACCACAAATGGACTGTAAATTTCCGTTTCCTGTCTATAGAAACATTTGAGAGTCGCATATTTCATTTGTCTTTACTCGTATGTCATTTGTTTTTATTAGTAATTTTTTCGCCAATGATTTGGAAATATTTAAAAAGTTACGCGAAACTAAAACAATTGGAGAAACAATTGACGCCACAACTAGACAATGAAAAACAAAAGAAGATCGCCAAGAAGACAAAACACAATCAGAAATTTAATAATGTGGAACAAAAGTTTCTTGAAACATATGAACAAGGATTAAAACAATTCACTGTCGATTTTTCCAGCTCTGCGCAGTTGTTTGTGCTGCCGTTTTTTGTCACCAATTTAATAGGGATTTCATTATCTAGAAGTTTGCATTATCAGTTTTACAGTTGGTATTTTTTTGGATTAGTTTATTTAGGGTGGAATTTAAGGTTTCCTGTGGTGGTATTCCTGGTTTTAGGGCTGTTGGAAACTAGTTGGAATACGTATCCAAGTACTGAACTATCAAGCATTGTTTTACATTGTTGTCATTTATTGTTATTGATTGTCAATTATTTACATATGCGACAAGCAACAAGTTGTAAAAAAAATTTGTAATAAGTATAATTAAATAAATAAATTGAGTGAATGTATTTGTCGCTAGTCTGTATACTAACCGGTGCAACGTCTACTTGACGTGTATTTATTCAAATATAACATGAATAATAATAAAAATCCGGTGTTGGAGACTGAAATATGTCACAATTGGTAAGTATTTATTCATTTATTATATGTTTCAATTGTTTTAAAATTATTAATAACTGCGGCAAATTGTTTGACACTATTGAACGAATATAATTTTATTTTTCACTGATCAAGTAAATATGTTTAAATATAAACACATTTATGCGCATGGATATGCGCTATTTATAAATATAAGTCAGTTGAGTGAACGTGTCGCTAGTCTGTATATGAACCGGTGCAACGTTTAGTTGACGTGTATTTATTCGAAGATAACATGGATAATAATAAAAATCCGCTGTTGGAGACTGAAATATGTCACAATTGGTATGTATTTTTTCATTTTTTATATGTTTCAAGTGTTTTAAATTATTAATAACTGCGGAAACGTGTGAAAATCTATTTTAAGTCGATTTATTTATAGATCTTTTGTATTTAAAACCAAGGTTAGTGTACGGGGAAGAACATACGTCCAAATATCAAATTACGATAAGAAATATGTTTTGATAACATTTTAATTTTAATGTTTATATGTTTACAGTAAGAAGGAAGTGCCACAACAAAACTATTTGATGCATGTTGCGCATTGCTCAAGAAACGTTTGTATTTGTCAAATATGTAATGAACCAGTGGCAAAAACGCTTTTAGAAGAACACAAAAATAAATATCATAAATGTATTCAATGTCCAGCTTGCAAAGAAAAGCTTCAAAGCTCGGAATTAAGTTCTCACAAGCGAGAAAAATGCCCCAAACGAATGAGTACGTGTCAACACTGCGAACTGGAGCTTCCATTCGCTGATTTACAAGATCATATTTACCATTGTGGGGCTAGAACTGATCGTTGTAATGAATGTGGAGAACTTGTAATGCTGAAATACCAAAAGTTACATCGAGAAAGTAACCATGGGTTTATAAAACTAAATGATGGTGAGTTTAAATTAATACAAGATTGCAGTGTTGCCAATAGTAGCAGCAAAAGTCACTAGAAATCACTCTGAACATTATTTTTTATTGTTGACCAAGTTTACGGCACAATATCTCTGAAAATATTGGAAATAAAGACTTCAAAGTTGCAAATTTAGATTCAGCGGAACTTTTTCATATGGGTTACATATATTTCAGAAATTTCAGGCAGCTGAAAAAGATTTCAGGAAAACATTTATAAAATAACAGATAATTTGTTCAACTTCAGCGGTGAATATCTCAAAAACTATTAAAGATACAGTGTTAATTCGTGCAAATTTGGATTCCTCAGATTTTTGTGTATATATAAACTAATTTTTATGAAATAATTCCTGAAACTTACTGAATTATTTAAAAAAATATAAAATATGGCGTATATTTGTCTTAGCGGGGACACATACCGGTCAGTGGCATCTGGCGGCAGACCAGTGAACTGTTTAAGCGAGGATACATACTCTTAGTGGGGACACACTCCTAGTAGTTCAGCGGTTTACTGTAAGATGTCACCAGTCGTATTTTGAAATTTTTTATTTTTTTCTAATTTTATTTATAAATATTAAATTATCAAAATTTGGGTATGTATAGAAAAAAATACGGAGATTTTGAAAAATTGAGTGTGATTTTTCCACATCGGCCCATTTTTGGGTGTGACGTCATTTCCGGCTAAACCAGCGATTTAAGGGAAAAATGTTATATGACAAAAGTTGTTCAAAATTGTTTAAAATGTAAGATTTACTCAAAAGAAATAATCATAAATACCCCAATTTTGGGTATATGAGCTTGGAATTTTTTTAGGTTTTACCAAAAAATGATTAAAAATCGATAACACGTGAACTAATTAAGATATTCACACCAAATTTTGGGTATATTTAGCTAAATGTCTGTACTTTAATATGGTGTAATGTATAATAATACCTCCCGCTAATATATTAGAAAATTAAATTAATTACATAAAAATTTTGTATTTAGATTTTTTACGTTACAAGTATGCATTGCGGGTAACATACATGACAGGCGATTTATTACAAACACGAATTACGTAAGTTCTAAGCGTCAAATCACAATTTGGACGCCGGATTCGAAATCCTTGGGGTCGAATTAAGGGGTTGCCATGTCTAACTCAAAATTTATTTTCCCGATTGAAACTAAAAAACATGGACTAGCCTTGGTGTTTTTTTGGCTAAAAAAACTTTTTGACTCCGATTTGTTTCAAATTTCGTACACGTTAACTAGGGACAAAGGACTAATGAATAGCCAAATTTGAGCCCATAGGGGTTGATATTAAGGGTGTTATTGAAGTCTAAGTGGGACAATTTTATTTGTTCAACTTCAGCGCTGAATATCTCAAAAACTATTAAAGCTACAGTGTTAATCCCTGCAAATTTGGATTCCTCAGGTTTTTTTGTATATATAAACTAATTTTTATGAAATAATTCCTGAAATTTCCTGAATTATTTAAGAAAATATAAAATATGGCGTATTTTTAGTTTTTACCAAAAAATGATTAAAAATCGATAACACGTGAACTAATTAAGATATTCACATCAAATTTTGGGTAGAATTAGTGACAAAATCGCCAAATTGGCAACACTGCAACATTGCTCCGTTAAAATTATTAAAATTTAAAAACCTGTAGAGCCAGGCCCAGTGCCCAGTTGGGAAAATACAAGCTCGGGTCGTCAAAACGGCGCTTCGCTTGCAAATATGCGCGATTTGGGTACTGTGTTAGAACCTCGACCTATTGTGGAACAAACCAGCTGTCAGAGAGAGATAGAGCGTGAGGAAAGAGGCTTAAATAATGAGCCAATCAGGCCAAGAGATTTGCCTAGAACTTTTGTCCCGGCATATGATGCCAGCGAAGATTTACGCGCTAAAGTAAAACTAGCCAGACATGATTTAAATAATATTAAGCATTCGGTGCTTGCCGGTGAAGAAAGAGTCCGAGAATTAACGAGACATGCCCGAACACCAATCAACACAAACTTGATTGCCTCGAGTCGTAAACCGCCCCCACAGTTTCAAACAAACTTAGTTCCTTATGAAAAAAATAAATCTTATGCTGTGAACGCGTTGCCTTTGGATGTATCCAGCCCAAACACCCCCAAGTCGCCCAAGTCGGGCTGCTTTACCTATTTAGGGACCCCAGCTCAGGAGAATGGTCATACAAGCATCGCGTCGGGCCCTAAACATGCATTACCGCCACTGGGAGCCCCGAATAATAACAAAGGCGCTGTGCCTCGCAAGAAAAAGGGGCCCGCTCCGCCTGTCCCAAGCCAGAGGGGCCCGCCGAGTCCCAGGGACGAAATTCCGTGTGAATTTTGTGGAAAAATGATACCGCAAAATCAATTAGTGCTTCATGAAGTAAGAATTACGTCTTATTTATTTTTATTTGCACAATAATTGATTTTTTTTAGACTGGTTGTCGACCGGATTTGGCCCAAAAAAATCCGGTGGAAGGTGCAATGTCCAATAACAACCCGGAAGTGGAACTACCGTGCGAATTCTGTTGTTCTTTGATACCGGCGTCTAGACTGTTAAGCCATCAGGCCTTATGCGATGTATAACTATTTTTTTTTTTCATAATTATTTTGATATACATAATGTGATCTATTTTACAATTTATTATAAAATAAAAAATATATTTGACAAATAAATAATAAATAAAAAAATTAATGTGTTGCCAATTTGGTTATTTTATCAGTAATTCTAGTGTTTTCAAATGACAATTTCAGACAAAAATTTCAATAATTATTTTTTCAACACTGTTTTTAATCGCCTGTCATTATATGTTACCCGCAATTCATACATGGAACGTAAAAAATCTAAATACAAGAATTTTATGTAAGTAATTTAATTTTTTAATATATTAGCGGGAGGTATTGTCATCCATTACACCATATTAAAGTACAGACATTTAACTATATATACCCAAAATTTCATGTAAATATCTTAATTAGTTCACGTGTTATCGATTTTTAATAATTTTTTGGTAAAAACTAAAAAATTTCCAAGTTCCTATACCCAAAATTGGGGTATTTATGACTATTTCTTTTGAGTAAATCTTACATTTTAAATAGTTTTGAACAACTTTTGTCATATAACATTTTTCTCTTAAATCGCTGGTTTAGCCGGAAATGACGTCACACCCAAAAATGGGCCGATGTAGAAAAATTACACCCAATTTTTTGAAATCTACGTATTTTTTCTATACATACCCAAATTTTGATAATTTAATATTTACAAATAAAATTTAAAAAAGATACAAATTTTCAAAATACGATTTGTGACATCTTACAGTAAACCGCTGAACTACTAGGTGTGTGTCCATGCTAAAACAAATATACGCCATATTTTATATTTTTTTAAATAATTCAGGAAGTTTCAGGAATTATTTCATAAAAATTAGTTTATATATAGAAAAAAATCTGAGGAATCTAAATTTGTACGAATTTACATTGTAGCTTTAATAGTTTTTGAGATATTCAGCGCTGAAGTTGAACAAATTGTCTGTTATTTTAGAAATGTTTTTCTGAAATCTTTTTCAGCAGCCTGAAATTTCTGAAATATATGTGAGCATAGATGCTACTTTAAGGTAGCATCTATGCACCAAAAAAATTTTTATTGCGTGCATAGATGCTACTTTAAGGTAGCATCTATGCACCAAAAAAACATGGTCAAATATTTTTTTCTGACATTTTATATTTTTTAAAATAATTCAGAAAGTTTCAGGAATTATTTTATAAAAATTAGTTTATATATAGAAAAAAATCTGAGGAATCCAAATTTGTAGAAATTAACACTGTAGCTTTAATAGTTTTTGAGATATTCAGCGCTGAAGTTGAACAAATATAATTGTCCCACTTAGACTTCAATAACTCCCATAATATCAACCCCTATGGCAACCCCTTAATTCGACCCCAAGGATTTCGAATCCGGCGTCCAAATTGGGATTTGACGCTTAGATCTTACGTAATTCGTGTTTGTAATAATAAATCGCCTGTCGTGTATGTTACCCGCAATGCATACTTGTAACGTGAAAAATCTAAATACAAGAATTTTATGTAATTTAAAAACAGAAATTTTTAAATATATATAACCCAAATGAAACCTTGAAGTCTTTATTTCTAATATTTTCAGAGATATACCGTAAACATGGTCAACAATAAAAAAATAATATACATCTGTCTTAATTTTATGAAAGATGGTAATAGTGTGTTCTATTCTGCCGATCTGACATGAATAATCCAAAGTATTTATTATATTAATATTTTAAGTATAAATTTAATCCTTCTGCATTTCCTTCCAAAATATTTAAATGCATAAATGATTTTCTGATGACTTTTGTTGAATCAAATTCAGATATTTGTCAACCAACTATTGGCAACACTGAGTAGGAGGTTGTCATCTAGTTGGTTTTGGTTTGAAAGAGTCGCCATTTTGAGCAAGTGTCAATCAGCGAAGAAAAATTATTTGTACAAGCTTTAATCATTAAAAATATTCAACAATCACTTGAAAAAACTGTTAATAGCGTACAATAGAACAGTTATACATAATTAATAAGTAAAATAACGTTGTGAAACGTAAGTAATTTGACATTTGATCGATGACTCATACATTTCTTTTGTTTAATTGTTGTCCGATTGTTAAGGATGGCTGCCCGTAAAAAAGTTTTGCTAAAAGTCATCATTTTGGGCGATTCGGGTGTTGGCAAAACGTCCTTAATGAACCAGTTTGTCAATAAGAAGTTTTCGAATCAATACAAAGCCACAATTGGGGCAGATTTTTTGACGAAAGAGTTCAACATTGACGATAAAATGGTTACTATGCAGGTATCTATTGTTTGTTTGTACGTGTTTTATTGTTACATGAGATGTTTTTTCTTGTGAAGATCTGGGATACAGCCGGGCAAGAGCGCTTCCAAAGCCTCGGGGTGGCATTCTACCGCGGGGCCGATTGTTGTGTGTTAGTTTTTGACGTTACAGCTCCGAGTACATTCAAAAATTTAGACTCTTGGAGAGATGAGTTCTTAATCCAAGCGTCGCCCAGAGATGCCGAATCTTTTCCATTTGTGTTGTTAGGGAATAAACAGGATTTGGAACCGAAGGCAATCAGCACGAAAAGGGCCCAACAATGGTGTCAGACAAAAGCGGGGATTCCGTATTTTGAGACGTCGGCCAAGGATGCGGTAAATGTTGAACAAGCGTTTCAGTCTATCGCGAGGAATGCACTGGCTCAACAGAATCAACATCAGGATATGTATAACGAATTCCCAGATCAAATTAAATTGACTAACGCGCCCAGAAGCGGAAACAGTGGATCAGCTGATTCGTGTTCTTGCTAATATGTATATTAAACTATTATTATAAATATTATGTCTATATTGTAGGTTCATATTATGTTATTATTTACTATTAAACATTCTGTAATAAATATATATCTATATATCTTTGAGTTTTTTTGAAAAACATTTCAGGTTAAACTGCCATACATATCTGGCATATATTTGTGGTAAGTAATTTAATATATTAGCGGGAGGTATTGTCATCCTTTAGACCATATTAAAGTACAGACATTTAACTATATATACCCAAAATTTGATGTAAATATCTTAATTAGTTCACGTATTATCGATTTTTAATTATTTTTTGGTAAAAACTAAAAAAATTCCAAGCTCATATACCCAAAATTGGGGTATTTATGATTATTTCTTTTGAGTAAATCTTACATATTAAATAGTTTTGAACAACTTTTGTCATTTAATCGCCTGTCATATATGTTACCCGCAATTCATACAAGAAACATAAAAAATCTAAATACAAGAATTTTATGTAATTTAATTTGTTTTTAATATATTAGCGGGAGGTATTGTCATCCATTATACCATATTAAAGTACAGACATTTAGCTAAATATACCCAAAATTTGGTGTAAATATCTTAATTAGTTCACGTGTTATCGGTTTTTAACCATTTTTTGGTAAGACAAATATACGCCATATTTTATATTTTTTTAAATAATTCAGAAAGTTTCATGAATTATTTCATAAAAATTAGTTTATATATAGAAAAAAATCTGAGGAATCCAAATTTGCAGGAATTAACACTACAGCTTTAATAGTTTTTGAGATATTCAGCGCTAAAGTTGAACAAATAAAATTGTCCCACTTAGACTTCAATAACTCCCTTAATATCAACCCCTATGAGCCACAGCAACCCCTTAATTCGACCCCAAGGATTTCGAATCCGGTCCAAATTGGGATTTGACGCTTAGATCTTACGTAAGTCGTGTTTGTAATAAATCGCCTGTCATGTATGTTACCCGCAATTCATACATGAAACGTAAAAAATCTAAATACAAAAATTTTATGTAAGTAAATTATTTTTTAAATATATTAGCGGGAGGTATTGTCATCCATTGGACCATATTAAAGTACAGACATTTAACTACATATACCCAAAATTTGGTGTAAATATCTTAATTAGTTCACGTGTTATCGATTTTTAAACATTTTTTGGTAAAAACTAAAAAAATTCCAAGCTCATATACCCAAAAATGGGGTATTTATAATTATTTCTTTTGAGTAAATCTTACATATTAAATAGTTTTGAACAACTTTTGTCATAAAACATTTTTCCCTTAAATCGCTGGTTTAGCCGGAAATGACGTCACACCCAAAAATGGGCCAATGTATAAAAATCACACTCAATTTTTCGAAATCTACATATTTTTTTCTATACATAACCAAATTTTGATAATTTAATATTTATAAATAAAATTAGAAAAAGCTAAAAAAGTTTAAAATATGACTGGTGCCATCTTTCAGTAAACTGCTGAACTACTAGGAGTGTGTCCTGGCTTAAACATTTTTATTATTTAATATACATTTCCCATATCTTTATTTACATGTTTTTATAACTCCAATCATTGTTGTACGTATATAATTAATTATTTTCATTGATTGTTGACGTCTTTTTGTTATAAAAACAGGTCGCCATATTGTCAATGTTGCCACCAGTTGAACACAAAAAATTGTTAAAAATTGATAACACGTGAACTAATTAAGATATTTACACCAAATTTTGGGTATATTTAGCTAAATGTCTGTACTTTAATAAGGTCTAATAGATGACAATACCTCCCGCTAATATATCAAAACAGGGCCAGAGTTATTAAGTTTAAATTTTTTTATTGGGTGTCATTTATTGTAAAATACATTGTATTTAAAATAAATAAAACTTATAAAAAAATAATATATGCTTTTATTTTAGAGCCCCTATTATTGATTTTCAGTGAAAAATGTACATTTTAAATTTTTGAAGTACTCTTTTTTCTCCTGTTTGCTGGATACCATCAGAAATCTTCAACAAAATTCAACGAATAGGGTTGCCAATTGTCCAACACAAAAATGTATCGTTTGCAATTGTGCTACAAGATGGCACTGCCAGTTTTTGGTAGTGTTGCCAATTGTCCAACACAAAAATGCATCGCTCAGTTTGAATAACGCCAAAATATTAATTAAAGCTAAATAAAATCATTTGCATATATTTTACACATCTACAAGCCATAAGGGTTATAATAAATATAAAATAATTGTGCTATACAGCATAATTTATATATATGAACTATTTTAAAGAGCGGTACGTTAGCACATTCTAACCTATAATTTAGATGTCATTTTAAACATTTTCAATGAAAATTAAACATTTACAACCCATTTTAAGTATAAATAAATGATTTTCAGTTAATTTTATATGGTTCCTGCATATTTCAGCCGGATTTATAACCAAATAAATTTTTAATCGTAAATAGATATCTAGTAGTTCAGCAGTTTACTGTAAGATGTCACGAGTCGTATTTTGAATTTTTTTACCTTTTTTAGTGTAGTATCTACGCACGAATCTACTGTAGATTTTGGTGCATAGATGCTACTCTAGTGTAGCATCTACGCACGAATCTACTGTAGATTTTGGTGCATAGATACTACTCTAGTGTAGCATCTACGCACGATTCTACTGTAGATTTTGGTGGTAACTTTTAAACGGTTAAAGCTAGCAACTTGTACGTTGCAAATTTGAAATCTACATGAAATTCTGTACAATAAACGTCAGGACTAACAATTATATGCAGGCTGTTCCAGAAGTTACAGGTAGTTAAAATACACTTAATTTTGAGCAAATTTTATTATAAATGATAAATTAATGTCTAGCTCATTTTCTCTATTTTTGCCTGTAGCTTCTAAACGGTTAAAGCTAGCAACTTGTACGTTGCAAATTTGAGATCTACATGAAATTCTGTATAATATATGTCAGGACTAACAATTATATATAGGCTGTTCCAGAAGTTACAGGCAGTTAAAGTACACTTAATTTTGAGCAAATTTTATTATAAATGATAAATTAATGTCTAGCTCATTTTCTCTATCTTTGCCTGTAGCTTCTAAACGGTTAAAGCTAGCAACTTGTACGTTGCAAATTTGAAATCTACATGAAATTCTGTATAATATACGTCAGGACTAACAATTATATACGGGCTGGTCGACAAGATACAGGCAGTTAAAATACACTTAATTTTAAGCAAATTTTATTATAATTGATGAATTATTGTCTAGCTCACTTTCTCTATTTTTGCCTATAACTTTTAAACGGTTAAAGCTAGCAACTTGTACGTTGCAAATTTGAGATCTACATGAAATTCTGTATAATATACATCAGGACTAACAATTATATACAGGCTGTTCCAGAAGTTACAGGCAGTTAAATATACTCTTATTATTTATTACAAATACGAATTACGTGAGATATAAGCGTCAAATCCCAATTTGGACGCCGGATTCGAAATCCTTGGGGTCGAATTAAGGGGTTGCCATGTCTAACTCAAAATTTATTTTCCCGATCGAAACTAAGAAAGGTGGACTATAGCCTTGGGGTTTTTTTGGCAAAAAAAACTTTTTGACTCCGATTTGTTTCAAATTTCGTATACGTTAACTAGGGACAAAGGACTAATGGACAGCCAAATCTGAGCCCATAGGGGTTGATATTAAGGGAGTTATTAAATTTTATTATAAACAATAAATTTTTGTCTAGCTCATTTTCTTTATTTTTGCCTGTAGCTTCTAAACAGTTAAAGCTAGCAACTTGTACGTTGCAAATTTCAAATCTACATGAAATTCTGTATAATATATGTCAGGACTAACAATTATATATAGGCTGTTCCAGAAGATACAAGCAGTTAAAGTACACTTAATTTTGAGCAAATTTTATTATAAACGCTGAATTTTTGTCTAGCTCACTTTCTCTATTTTTGCCTGTAACTTTTAAACGGTTAAAGCTAGCAACTTGTACGTTGCAAATTTGAAATCTACATGAAATTCTGTATAATATACGTCAGGTCTAACAATTATATACAGGCTGTTCCAGAAGATACAGGCAGTTAAAATACACTTAATTTTGAGCAAATTTTATTATAAACGATGAATTTTTGTCTAGCTCACTTTCTCTATTTTTGCCTATAACTTTTAAACGGATAAAGCTAGCAACTTCTACGTTGCAAATTTGAAATCTACATGAAATTCTGTATAATATACGTCAGGACTAACAATTATATACAGGCTGTTCCAGAAGTAATAGACAGTTATATATACTCTTATTATTTATTACAAACACGAATTACGTGAGATCTAAGAATTTCATGTAGATTTCAAATTTGCAACGTACAAGTTGCTAGCTTTAACCGTTTAGAAGCTACAGGCAAAAATAGAGAAAATGAGCTAGACAATAATTTATCATTTATAATAAAATTTGCTCAAAATTAAGTGTATTTTAACTACCTGTAACTTCTGGAACAGCCTATATATAATTGTTAGTCCTGACGTATATTATACAGAATTTCATGCAGATTTCAAATTTGCAACGTACAAGTTGCTAGCTTTAACCGTTTAAAAGTTACAGGCAAAAATAGAGAAAGTGAGCTAGACAAAAATTTATTGTTTATAATAAAATTTAATAACTCCCTTAATATCAACCCCTATGGGCTCAGATTTGGCTATCCATTAGTCCTTTGTCCCTAGTTAACGTATACGTATTTGAAACAAATCGGAGTCAAAAAGTTTTTTTTGCCAAAAAAACCCCAAGGCTATAGTCCACCTTTCTTAGTTTCGATCGGGAAAATAAATTTTGAGTTAGACATGGCAACCCCTTAATTCGACCCCAAGGATTTCGAATCCGGCGTCCAAATTGGGATTAGACGCTTATATCTCACGTAATTCGTATTTGTAATAAATAATAAGAGTATATTTAACTGCCTGTAACTTCTGGAACAGCCTGTATATAATTGTTAGTCCTGACGTATATTATACAGAATTTCATGTAGATTTCAAATTTGCAACGTACAAGTTGCTAGCTTTAACCGTTTAGAAGCTACAGGCAAAAATAGAGAAAATGAGCTAGACATTAATTTATCATTTATAATAAAATTTGCTCAAAATTAAGTGTATTTTAACTACCTGTAACTTCTGGAACAGCGTGTATATAATTATTATTCCTGACGTATATTATACAGAATTTCATGTAGATCTCAAATTTGCAACGTACAAGTTGCTAGCTTTAACCGTTTAGAAGCTACAGGCAAAAATAGAAAAAATGAGCTAGACATTAATTTATCATTTATAATAAAATTTGCTCAAAATTAAGTGTATTTTAACTACCTGTAACTTCTGGAACAGCCTGTATATAATTGTTAGTCCTGACGTATATTGTACAGAATTTCATGTAGATTTCAAATTTGCAACGTACAAGTTGCTAGCTTTAACCGTTTAGAAGCTACAGGCAAAGATAGAGAAAATGAGCTAGACATTAATTTATCATTTATAATAAAATTTGCTCAAAATTAAGTGTATTTTAACTACCTGTAACTTCTGGAACAGCCTGTATATAATTGTTATTCCTGACGTATATTATACAGAATTTCACGTAGATCTCAAATTTGCAACGTACAAGTTGCTAGCTTTAACCGTTTAGAAGCTACAGGCAAAAATAGAAAAAATGAGCTAGACATTAATTTATCATTTATAATAAAATTTGCTCAAAATTAAGTGTATTTTAACTACCTGTAACTTCTGGAACAGCCTGTATATAATTGTTAGTCCTGACGTATATTGTACAGAATTTCATGTAGATTTCAAATTTGCAACGTACAAGTTGCTAGCTTTAACCGTTTAGAAGCTACAGGCAAAGATAGAGAAAATGAGCTAGACATTAATTTATCATTTATAATAAAATTTGCTCAAAATTAATTGTATTTTAACTACCTGTAACTTCTGGAACAGCCTGTATATAATTGTTAGTCCTGACGTATATTATACAGAATTTCATGCAGATTTCAAATTTGCAACGTACAAGTTGCTAGCTTTAACCGTTTAAAAGTTATAGGCAAAAATAGAGAAAGTGAGCTAGACAAAAATTCATCGTTTATAATAAAATTTGCTCAAAATTAAGTGTATTTTAACTGCCTGTATCTTCTCGACCAGCCTGTATATAATTGTTAGACCTGACGTATATTATACAGAATTTCATGTAGATTTCAAATTTGCAACGTACAAGTTGCTAGCTTTAACCGTTTAAAAGTTACAGGCAAAAATAGAGAAAGTGAGCTAGACAAAAATTCAGCGTTTATAATAAAATTTGCTCAAAATTAAGTGTACTTTAACTGCCTGTATCTTCTGGAACAGCCTATATATAATTGTTAGTCCTGACATATATTATACAGAATTTCATGTAGATTTCAAATTTGCAACGTACAAGTTGCTAGCTTTAACCGTTTAGAAGCTACAGGCAAAAATAGAGAAAATGAGCTAGTCAATAATTTATCATTTATAATAAAATTTGCTCAAAATTAAGTGTAATTTAACTACCTGTAACTTCTGGAACAGCCTGTATATAATTGTTAGTCCTGACGTATATTATACAGAATTTCATGCAGATTTCAAATTTGCAACGTACAAGTTGCTAGCTTTAACCGTTTAAAAGTTATAGGCAAAAATAGAGAAAGTGAGCTAGACAAAAATTCATCGTTTATAATAAAATTTGCTCAAAATTAAGTGTACTTTAACTGCCTGTATCTTCTCGACCAGCCTGTATATAATTGTTAGTCCTGACGTATATTATACAGAATTTCATGTAGATTTCAAATTTGCAACGTACAAGTTGCTAGCTTTAACCGTTTAGAAGCTACAGGCAAAAATAAAGAAAATGAGCTAGACAAAAATTTATTGTTTATAATAAAATTTATTAATACCCTTAATATCAACCCCTATGGGCTCAGATTTGGCTATCCATTAGTCCTTTGTCTCTAGTTAACGTATACGAAATTTGAAACAAATCGGAGTCAAAAAGTTTTTTTTGCCAAAAAAACCCCAAGGCTATAGTCCACCTTTCTTAGTTTCGATCGGGAAAATAAATTTTGAGTTAGACATGGCAACCCCTTAATTCGACCCCAAGGATTTCGAGTCCGGCGTCCAAATTGGGATTTGACGCTTATATCTCACGTAATTCGTATTTGTAATAAATAATAAGAGTATATTTAACTGCCTGTAACTTCTGGAACAGCCTGTATATAATTGTTAGTCCTGACGTATATTATACAGAATTTCATGCAGATTTCAAATTTGCAACGTACAAGTTGCTAGCTTTAACCGTTTAGAAGCTACAGGCAAAAATAGAAAAAATGAGCTAGACATTAATTTATCATTTATAATAAAATTTGCTCAAAATTAAGTGTATTTTAACTACCTGTAACTTCTGGAACAGCCTGTATATAATTGTTATTCCTGACGTATATTATACAGAATTTCATGTAGATCTCAAATTTGCAACGTACAAGTTGCTAGCTTTAACCGTTTAGAAGCTACAGGCAAAAATAGAAAAAATGAGCTAGACATTAATTTATCATTTATAATAAAATTTGCTCAAAATTAAGTGTATTTTAACTACCTGTAACTTCTGGAACAGCCTGTATATAATTGTTAGTCCTGACGTATATTGTACAGAATTTCATGTAGATTTCAAATTTGCAACGTACAAGTTGCTAGCTTTAACCGTTTAGAAGCTACAGGCAAAGATAGAGAAAATGAGCTAGACATTAATTTATCATTTATAATAAAATTTGCTCAAAATTAATTGTATTTTAACTACCTGTAACTTCTGGAACAGCCTGTATATAATTGTTAGTCCTGACGTATATTATACAGAATTTCATGCAGATTTCAAATTTGCAACGTACAAGTTGCTAGCTTTAACCGTTTAGAAGCTACAGGCAAAAATAGAGAAAATGAGCTAGTCAATAATTTATCATTTATAATAAAATTTGCTCAAAATTAAGTGTAATTTAACTACCTGTAACTTCTGGAACAGCCTGTATATAATTGTTAGTCCTGACGTATATTATACAGAATTTCATGTAGATTTCAAATTTGCAACGTACAAGTTGCTAGCTTTAACCGTTTAGAAGCTACAGGCAAAGATAGAGAAAATGAGCTAGACATTAATTTATCATTTATAATAAAATTTGCTCAAAATTAATTGTATTTTAACTACCTGTAACTTCTGGAACAGGATGTATATAATTGTTAGTCCTGACGTATATTATACAGATTTTCATGCAGATTTCAAATTTGCAACGTACAAGTTGCTAGCTTTAACCGTTTAGAAGCTACAGGCAAAAATAGAGAAAATGAGCTAGTCAATAATTTATCATTTATAATAAAATTTGCTCAAAATTAAGTGTATTTTAACTACCTGTAACTTCTGGAACAGCCTGTATATAATTGTTAGTCCTGACGTATATTATACAAAATTTCATGCAGATTTCAAATTTGCAACGTATAAGTTGCTAGCTTTAACCGTTTAGAAGCTACAGGCAAAGATAGAGAAAATGAGCTAGACATTAATTTATCATTTATAATAAAATTTGCTCAAAATTAATTGTATTTTAACTACCTGTAACTTCTGGAACAGCCTGTATATAATTGTTAGTCCTGACGTATATTGTACAGAATTTCATGTAGATTTCAAATTTGCAACGTACAAGTTGCTAGCTTTAACCGTTTAAAAGTTACAGGCAAAAATAGAGAAAGTGAGCTAGACAAAAATTCAGCGTTTATAATAAAATTTGCTCAAAATTAAGTGTACTTTAACTGCCTGTATCTTCTGGAACAGCCTATATATAATTGTTAGTCCTGACATATATTATACAGAATTTCATGTAGATTTCAAATTTGCAACGTACAAGTTGCTAGCTTTAACCGTTTAGAAGCTACAGGCAAAAATAGAGAAAATGAGCTAGTCAATAATTTATCATTTATAATAAAATTTGCTCAAAATTAAGTGTAATTTAACTACCTGTAACTTCTGGAACAGCCTGTATATAATTGTTAGTCCTGACGTATATTATACAGAATTTCATGTAGATTTCAAATTTGCAACGTACAAGTTGCTAGCTTTAACCGTTTAGAAGCTACAGGCAAAGATAGAGAAAATGAGCTAGACATTAATTTATCATTTATAATAAAATTTGCTCAAAATTAATTGTATTTTAACTACCTGTAACTTCTGGAACAGCCTGTATATAATTGTTAGTCCTGACGTATATTATACAGAATTTCATGCAGATTTCAAATTTGCAACGTACAAGTTGCTAGCTTTAACCGTTTAGAAGCTACAGGCAAAAATAGAGAAAATGAGCTAGTCAATAATTTATCATTTATAATAAAATTTGCTCAAAATTAAGTGTATTTTAACTACCTGTAACTTCTGGAACAGCCTGTATATAATTGTTAGTCCTGACGTATATTATACAGAATTTCATGCAGATTTCAAATTTGCAACGTACAAGTTGCTAGCTTTAACCGTTTAAAAGTTATAGGCAAAAATAGAGAAAGTGAGCTAGACAAAAATTCATCGTTTATAATAAAATTTGCTCAAAATTAAGTGTACTTTAACTGCCTGTATCTTCTCGACCAGCCTGTATATAATTGTTAGTCCTGACGTATATTATACAGAATTTCATGTAGATTTCAAATTTGCAACGTACAAGTTGCTAGCTTTAACCGTTTAGAAGCTACAGGCAAAAATAAAGAAAATGAGCTAGACAAAAATTTATCATTTATAATAAAATTTGCTCAAAATTAATTGTATTTTAACTACCTGTAACTTCTGGAACAGCCTGTATATAATTGTTAGTCCTGACGTATATTATACAGATTTTCATGCAGATTTCAAATTTGCAACGTACAAGTTGCTAGCTTTAACCGTTTAGAAGCTACAGGCAAAAATAGAGAAAATGAGCTAGTCAATAATTTATCATTTATAATAAAATTTGCTCAAAATTAAGTGTATTTTAACTACCTGTAACTTCTGGAACAGCCTGTATATAATTGTTAGTCCTGACGTATATTATACAGAATTTCATGCAGATTTCAAATTTGCAACGTACAAGTTGCTAGCTTTAACCGTTTAAAAGTTATAGGCAAAAATAGAGAAAGTGAGCTAGACAAAAATTCATCGTTTATAATAAAATTTGCTCAAAATTAAGTGTATTTTAACTACCTGTAACTTCTGGAACAGCCTGTATATAATTGTTAGTCCTGACGTATATTATACAGAATTTCATGTAGATTTCAAATTTGCAACGTACAAGTTGCTAGCTTTAACCGTTTAGAAGCTACAGGCAAAAATAAAGAAAATGAGCTAGACAAAAATTTATCATTTATAATAAAATTTGCTCAAAATTAATTGTATTTTAACTACCTGTAACTTCTGGAACAGCCTGTATATAATTGTTAGTCCTGACGTATATTATACAGATTTTCATGCAGATTTCAAATTTGCAACGTACAAGTTGCTAGCTTTAACCGTTTAGAAGCTACAGGCAAAAATAGAGAAAATGAGCTAGTCAATAATTTATCATTTATAATAAAATTTGCTCAAAATTAAGTGTATTTTAACTACCTGTAACTTCTGGAACAGCCTGTATATAATTGTTAGTCCTGACGTATATTATACAGAATTTCATGCAGATTTCAAATTTGCAACGTACAAGTTGCTAGCTTTAACCGTTTAAAAGTTATAGGCAAAAATAGAGAAAGTGAGCTAGACAAAAATTCATCGTTTATAATAAAATTTGCTCAAAATTAAGTGTACTTTAACTGCCTGTATCTTCTCGACCAGCCTGTATATAATTGTTAGTCCTGACGTATATTATACAGAATTTCATGTAGATTTCAAATTTGCAACGTACAAGTTGCTAGCTTTAACCGTTTAGAAGCTACAGGCAAAGATAGAGAAAATGAGCTAGACATTAATTTATCATTTATAATAAAATTTGCTCAAAATTAAGTGTACTTTAACTGCCTGTATCTTCTCGACCAGCCTGTATATAATTGTTAGTCCTGACGTATATTATACAGAATTTCATGTAGATTTCAAATTTGCAACGTACAAGTTGCTAGCTTTAACCGTTTAGAAGCTACAGGCAAAGATAGAGAAAATGAGCTAGACATTAATTTATCATTTATAATAAAATTTGCTCAAAATTAAGTGTATTTTAACTACCTGTAACTTCTGGAACAGCCTGTATATAATTGTTAGTCCTGACGTATATTATACAGAATTTCATGCAGATTTCAAATTTGCAACGTACAAGTTGCTAGCTTTAACCGTTTAAAAGTTATAGGCAAAGATAGAGAAAGTGAGCTAGACAAAAATTCATCGTTTATAATAAAATTTGCTCAAAATTAAGTGTACTTTAACTGCCTGTATCTTCTCGACCAGCCTGTATATAATTGTTAGTCCTGACATATATTATACAGAATTTCATGTAGATTTCAAATTTGCAACGTACAAGTTGCTAGCTTTAACCGTTTAGAAGCTACAGGCAAAAATAGAGAAAATGAGCTAGACAAAAATTCATCGTTTATAATAAAATTTGCTCAAAATTAAGTGTACTTTAACTGCCTGTATCTTCTCGACCAGCCTGTATATAATTGTTAGTCCTGACATATATTATACAGAATTTCATGCAGATTTCAAATTTGCAACGTACAAGTTGCTAGCTTTAACCGTTTAAAAGTTATAGGCAAAGATAGAGAAAGTGAGCTAGACAAAAATTCATCGTTTATAATAAAATTTGCTCAAAATTAAGTGTACTTTAACTGCCTGTATCTTCTGGAACAGCCTATATATAATTGTTAGTCCTGACATATATTATACAGAATTTCATGTAGATTTCAAATTTGCAACGTACAAGTTGCTAGCTTTAACCGTTTAGAAGCTACAGGCAAAAATAGAGAAAATGAGCTAGTCAATAATTTATCATTTATAATAAAATTTGCTCAAAATTAAGTGTAATTTAACTACCTGTAACTTCTGGAACAGCCTGTATATAATTGTTAGTCCTGACGTATATTATACAGAATTTCATGTAGATTTCAAATTTGCAACGTACAAGTTGCTAGCTTTAACCGTTTAGAAGCTACAGGCAAAGATAGAGAAAATGAGCTAGACATTAATTTATCATTTATAATAAAATTTGCTCAAAATTAATTGTATTTTAACTACCTGTAACTTCTGGAACAGCCTGTATATAATTGTTAGTCCTGACGTATATTATACAGAATTTCATGCAGATTTCAAATTTGCAACGTACAAGTTGCTAGCTTTAACCGTTTAGAAGCTACAGGCAAAAATAGAGAAAATGAGCTAGTCAATAATTTATCATTTATAATAAAATTTGCTCAAAATTAAGTGTATTTTAACTACCTGTAACTTCTGGAACAGCCTGTATATAATTGTTAGTCCTGACGTATATTATACAGAATTTCATGCAGATTTCAAATTTGCAACGTACAAGTTGCTAGCTTTAACCGTTTAAAAGTTATAGGCAAAAATAGAGAAAGTGAGCTAGACAAAAATTCATCGTTTATAATAAAATTTGCTCAAAATTAAGTGTACTTTAACTGCCTGTATCTTCTCGACCAGCCTGTATATAATTGTTAGTCCTGACGTATATTATACAGAATTTCATGTAGATTTCAAATTTGCAACGTACAAGTTGCTAGCTTTAACCGTTTAGAAGCTACAGGCAAAAATAAAGAAAATGAGCTAGACAAAAATTTATCATTTATAATAAAATTTGCTCAAAATTAATTGTATTTTAACTACCTGTAACTTCTGGAACAGCCTGTATATAATTGTTAGTCCTGACGTATATTATACAGATTTTCATGCAGATTTCAAATTTGCAACGTACAAGTTGCTAGCTTTAACCGTTTAGAAGCTACAGGCAAAAATAGAGAAAATGAGCTAGTCAATAATTTATCATTTATAATAAAATTTGCTCAAAATTAAGTGTATTTTAACTACCTGTAACTTCTGGAACAGCCTGTATATAATTGTTAGTCCTGACGTATATTATACAGAATTTCATGCAGATTTCAAATTTGCAACGTACAAGTTGCTAGCTTTAACCGTTTAAAAGTTATAGGCAAAAATAGAGAAAGTGAGCTAGACAAAAATTCATCGTTTATAATAAAATTTGCTCAAAATTAAGTGTATTTTAACTACCTGTAACTTCTGGAACAGCCTGTATATAATTGTTAGTCCTGACGTATATTATACAGAATTTCATGTAGATTTCAAATTTGCAACGTACAAGTTGCTAGCTTTAACCGTTTAGAAGCTACAGGCAAAAATAAAGAAAATGAGCTAGACAAAAATTTATCATTTATAATAAAATTTGCTCAAAATTAATTGTATTTTAACTACCTGTAACTTCTGGAACAGCCTGTATATAATTGTTAGTCCTGACGTATATTATACAGATTTTCATGCAGATTTCAAATTTGCAACGTACAAGTTGCTAGCTTTAACCGTTTAGAAGCTACAGGCAAAAATAGAGAAAATGAGCTAGTCAATAATTTATCATTTATAATAAAATTTGCTCAAAATTAAGTGTATTTTAACTACCTGTAACTTCTGGAACAGCCTGTATATAATTGTTAGTCCTGACGTATATTATACAGAATTTCATGCAGATTTCAAATTTGCAACGTACAAGTTGCTAGCTTTAACCGTTTAAAAGTTATAGGCAAAAATAGAGAAAGTGAGCTAGACAAAAATTCATCGTTTATAATAAAATTTGCTCAAAATTAAGTGTACTTTAACTGCCTGTATCTTCTCGACCAGCCTGTATATAATTGTTAGTCCTGACGTATATTATACAGAATTTCATGTAGATTTCAAATTTGCAACGTACAAGTTGCTAGCTTTAACCGTTTAGAAGCTACAGGCAAAGATAGAGAAAATGAGCTAGACATTAATTTATCATTTATAATAAAATTTGCTCAAAATTAAGTGTACTTTAACTGCCTGTATCTTCTCGACCAGCCTGTATATAATTGTTAGTCCTGACGTATATTATACAGAATTTCATGTAGATTTCAAATTTGCAACGTACAAGTTGCTAGCTTTAACCGTTTAGAAGCTACAGGCAAAGATAGAGAAAATGAGCTAGACATTAATTTATCATTTATAATAAAATTTGCTCAAAATTAAGTGTATTTTAACTACCTGTAACTTCTGGAACAGCCTGTATATAATTGTTAGTCCTGACGTATATTATACAGAATTTCATGCAGATTTCAAATTTGCAACGTACAAGTTGCTAGCTTTAACCGTTTAAAAGTTATAGGCAAAGATAGAGAAAGTGAGCTAGACAAAAATTCATCGTTTATAATAAAATTTGCTCAAAATTAAGTGTACTTTAACTGCCTGTATCTTCTCGACCAGCCTGTATATAATTGTTAGTCCTGACGTATATTATACAGAATTTCATGTAGATTTCAAATTTGCAACGTACAAGTTGCTAGCTTTAACCGTTTAGAAGCTATAGGCAAAAATAAAGAAAATGAGCTAGACAAAAATTTATTGTTTATAATAAAATTTAATAACTCCCTTAATATCAACCCCTATGGGCTCAGATTTGGCTATCCATTAGTCCTTTGTCCCTAGTTAACGTATACGAAATTTGAAACAAATCGGAGTCAAAAAGTTTTTTTTGCCAAAAAAACCCCAAGGCTATATATAGTCCACCTTTCTTAGTTTCGATCGGGAAAATAAATTTTGAGTTAGACATGGCAACCCCTTAATTCGACCCCAAGGATTTCGAATCCGGCGTCCAAATTGGGATTTGACGCTTATATCTCACGTAATTCGTATTTGTAATAAATAATAAGAGTATATTTAACTGCCTGTAACTTCATATTTTATGTAATTTAAAAACAGAATTCTAATTAATTAAGAACTTATTAAAGAAAATGTCATTTCTATCTACGTATATATAAGCCCTCAAAAATGTATGTTTACCTGTCTCTCTGCCAAAAATGTTAATTGTTGCAAAAAGGAACTCTGGATTTATTACTAATCAAATTTAATATATTAGCGGGAGGTATTGTCATCCATTAGACTATATTAAAGTACAGACATTTAGCTAAATATACACAAAATTTGGTGTAAATATCTTAATTAGTTCACGTGTTATCGATTTTTTTCTATACATACCTAAATTTTGATAATTTAAAAAAATACGACTTGTGACATCTTACAGTAAATCGCTGAACTACATTTAAATGTCATTCTAACCTATAATTTACTCTTTTCTTTCCTGTTTGCTGGATACCATCAGAAATCTTCAACAAAATTCAACGAACAGGGTTGCCAATCGTATAACACAAAAATGTGTCGTTTGCAATTGTGCTACAAGATGGCACTAAACGAAAAGGGTTGCCAATGGTCCAACACAAAAATGTATCGTTTGCAATTATACTACAAGAAGGCACTGTCAGTATTTTAAATAAAAGAATATTAATTAAAGTTAAATAAAATCATTTGTATATATTTTACACATCCATAAGCCATAAGGATTACAATAAATATAAAATAATTGTGCTATATAGCATAATTTATATATAAACTATTTTAAAGAGCGGTGCGTTAGCACATTCTAACCTATAATTTAAATGTCATTCTAAAACAAATGTGACCTATTTAATTATTTTCTTGTGCTATTATTGTGTCGAATATTTCCAGCAATGCTTCAGTAACAATTCGTTTGAAAGTTTCATCTTTTTTAAAGTATTCTATTGATGTTTCTGCATTAGCAAACATCATTTCTTGGTGTTGTCATTTTTGTGGTTATATGAAGTTTGCACCCAATTTTTGGACATATACGCAGAAAAATACGTAGATTCCGAAAATCGGTATCCAAATTTTGTATCTCCGCCCATTTTAGGGTGTGGCATGGTTATCTGCTAAACAGTGATTAAATCTATTGGAACTTACCGTCACTAACTCGTTGGAATTTCAGAAGTTCTGAAGGATTTAAAAAGGAACCAATGTACAATTTCACAGGAACAATCGTTTATTCAACACAGGATAAGACAATAAATACACATATAAAAGACAATACAATTGACACAGGATGTGAAGGATAAAACACGAGTTGTTGGACGGCGTGAACTTGATAAGAAAACAACTTATCCTACCTTAAAAGATTCAGGGCGCGATGTCTGTCCATCTGTTCGGCCGCAGGGCCCCATTTGCTCGCGTTGTCTTCGGCCAATCGTCGTTCAAGTTCCACAAGTTTAACAACTCCAGAATTAATTCAAGCGATGTCTGCATGTCTGTCCACTTGCAACCTTGCAAGATGGTTTCATACAGCAGTCAACAACAATAAAAAACACTTGTAACAAACGGAATTACAAATATATTCACGTACCGGTCACAAGAATTTCTCCAGCGCGGAACTTCATTTTCACGTGCTCATAACACCTCAACGGATAGAAATATCTTCATTCCGAGTGCAGAATTGGATTCCTTGGATTTTAAAATATAAATCACAACATTTTCACCCCCTAAAATTGTTTGGTATAAGATTCTGAAACGAGTTTCTGTTGTGACGTCCGCTGATAGTTTTACCATAACCTGAAAAAAATGTTTTTGTTAGTACTTACTTATTAATGCATAAAACTGATTGGAATTTGGGCAGAATTTAAATATTATAAATCAATAATTTATTTATGCCTTAAATATACTTAAAAATGTTTAAATCAATTATAATCCTTTTATTTTATAAATCTGTTTTACCGACAGAGTCTTCATCTTCAACAAAGTTTGAGCATTTTGGCGCTGTACACTAGCCGAATGTTTTTCAGACGTACATGATTTTTAACCCCACTTTACAACTGTCACACAAGTATTTTCGTTAAATAAATAAACATGTTCGACTAATTTTAAGTATAAATAAATGATTTCCAGTTACTTTTATGTGTTTCCTGTAAATTTCAGCCGGATTTATAACCAAATAAAAGTTTTGATGTTTTGGAAGGATTGGAGTAGATTTGGAACAGGCGTCATCTTACAAATATTTGAATAAAACTTTGTCGAAACAGTTTTGAAGTTTGAAAATGAGTCAATTTATATTTTGAACACCGTAGAACACGTTTTTTCCATTGTCAACCCTTAATTTCAACCCTAAATATCCAAAAAAAACATTGCAAACTTCAATAAACTCCAAACAAATTTTCCGCCAAATTCTTAAATTACAAATTCGTTCATAACATTTAAAATAATGAATTTCAACGGTTCAAAAGTTGTTATAATATATAAAAAACATCACAGATTTCATTTTTTGCACTGTCAACCTTTATTTTTAACACTAAATATCCAAAAAATAGGTACAAACTTCATATAACCACAAAAATGACAACACAATTTTTCTGCAGTGTTCCAAAAGTACAAATTCATTAATATCTTTTAAAATAATAATTATCAACTCTTCAAAACTTCACTCCCTATGTAGAAAAGCCCATAGATTTCATTTTTCGCACACCCACACCCAAATTTACACTCCTAAACCCAAAAATGGGTCAGTCACTTATCTTACTTTGCGCATTTAGGGTGTTCATAGTTCTCATCTTAGATTAAATAAAGCTTTGTACAAACAGTCACACAATACTTAATATTTTCTGGAATATTCTTCCGTTTGTCCAGCATTAGAATTGTGGGGTTGTCCGGCTATTTCTCGCAGAACTGCCGCACGCAAAATTAAACATTTTCCGACAATAATTTGAAATATAAAAGGTATCCATCATTGGAACTGTTTGTAAACTTTGGCCACGCAAATCGTTTCACACACTTTTTGTTCTTCCCACATAATCACTGAATAAAACCGGATACGTACACAACTATGAATGGAAAACACTATTAAGTATTTATATTAATAAATAATGCACTTACTGTCCTTTTAAATATCACATTTACGCAGACTTACCAGACAAACTGCTCGAGCTGGTCAAAGTTATTAGTTAAAAAAAATTTATTGGGTGTCATTTATTGTAAAATACATTTGTATTTGTTTTAAAATAAATAAAACATTAAAAAATAATATATGCTTTTATTTTAAAGCTCCTATTATTGATTTTCAGTAAAAAAAACGTACATTTTAAATTTTTGAAGTACTCTTATCTCTCCTGTTTGCTGGATACCATCAGAAATATTCATTAAATACAACGGAAAGGCTTGCCAATAGTCCAACACAAAAATGTATCGTTTGCAATTGTGCTACAAGATGGCACTGCCAGTATTTTGTGGTATTGTTGCCAAATATTTTACACATTTATAAGCAATAAGGATTACAATAAATATAAAATAATTGTGCTATATAGCATAATTTATATATAACCTATTTTAAAGAGCGGTGCGTTAGCACATTCTACCCTAATTTAGATGTCATTCTAACCTATAATTTAAATGTCATTCTAATACAAATGTTACCTATTTAATTATTTTCTTGTGCTATTATTGTGTCGAATATTTCCAGCAATGCTTCAGTAACAATTCGTTTGAAAGTTTCATCTTTTTTAAAGTATTTTATTGATGTTTCTGCATTAGCAAACATCATTTCTTGGTGTTGTCATTTTTGTGGTTATATGAAGTTTGCACCCAATTTTTGAATATTAAGGCTTGATATTAAGGGTTAACAGTGTGAAAAATGAAATGTACAATGTTTTTTATATATTATACCAACTTTTGAACTGTTGAAATTCATTATTCTAAAAGTTATGAACGAATTTGTAACTTAGGAACACGACAGAAAATTGGTGTTGTCATTTTTATGGTTATATGAAGTTTGCACCCAATTTTTGGACATATACGCAGAAAAATACGTAGATTCGGAAATCGGTATCCAACTATTGTATCCACCCATTTTAGGGTGTGGCATGGTTATCTGCTAAACAGTGATTAAATCTATTATAACTTACCGTCACTAACTCGTTGGAATTTCAGGAGTTCTGAAGGATTTAAAAAGGAACCAATGTACAATTTCACAGGAATAATCGTTTATTCAACACAGGATAAGACAATAAATACACATATAAAAGACAATACAATTGACACAGGATGTGAAGGATAAAACACGAGTTGCTTGATAAAAAAACATCTTTTCCTACCTTAAAAGATTCAGGGCGCGATGCCTGTCCATCTGTTCGGCCGCAGGGCCCCATTTGCTCGCATTGTCTTCGGTCAATCATCGTTCAAGTTGCTCCACAAGTTTATCAGCTCCAGAATTAATTTAAGCGATGTCTGCATATCTGTTCACTTGCAAGATGGTTTCATACAGCTGTCAACAACAATAAAAAACACTTGTAACAAACTGAATCATAAATATATTCACGTACCGTGTACAAGAATTTCTGCAGCAATGGAACTTCTTTTTCACATGCTCATAACATCTCAACGAGTACAAATATTTACAGTTCGTGTACCGAATCGAATTCCTTGGACTTTCAACTATAAATCACAACATTTTCACTCCTTAAAACTGTTTCGTTTAAGATTCAGTTGACAATTTCCATAAACTGAAAAAAATAGTTAGTCTTTGGCCACACTTTTTGTTCTTCCCACAAAATCACTGAATAAAACCGGATATGTACACAACTATGAATGTAAAACACTATTAAATATTTATATTAATAAATAATGCACTTACTGTCTTTTTAAATATCATATTTAGGGAGACTTTACCAAACGAACTGCTCGAGCTGTTACGCTTAACTCTTTGAAAGATAACCTAAATTCGCAAAATAATCCCGCTCTCAAACATTAAAATTAAGTCCGTAAAAGTAAAATTATGCAAAAAATTTATACTCAGATTAAAGAGGAGACACCAAGAAATGCAATGGTGTATTTTATGTCGCGAAAAAGTCAATAGTAAGCGTAAAAAACGGCAAAAACTGTCAAGGCCAAAAAAAATTTTGCGTGGAAGGGCCTTAGGGGAAAAAATTTCCAAATTTTTTCCTCGTTTTTTTGACGATTTGTAAGGTTTAGACTGAAAATTGGAAGTAGAAATCATTTTAGAAAAGGTTAATGAATATTTTTACGTCAAAAAAAACGAAGAATTGGGCAAAGTACTTCATTTTTCTTACCAAACTTACAACCCATATTACCTCCGTTTTGGGCAGCGGCTTTGGCACAGCTAAAACACTGGGATATTTGTTTTCTTTTACAATAATAAGTTACAATACATATTACAGCTAAGAATAAATAAAGTACAATACATCTTACGAACTAAATATATCTGTAGTTGGTCTCGAAGAAGCGGCTGTTGCATCTCCAGGATCTTCTGATGACCACGACTGGAAATATTTTATAAATTAATGGCTTTATGACCGGTTTGAATTTACATGTTTCACCTGATGATCATTTCCATGTCTTTCTGCTCTGGAAGGAGCGACGAATTATTTGGTACCTGTAACAGACTTTTACACCTGGATTTAGAATAAAATTTGGACTATTTATTAACTTAAAAACTAATAGGGCCTATCAAAGGGGAACCGCGATACATTCTACTATTCATTTGGGCGTCCCACACATACACACAATACCTAATATTTCTTGGAATATTCTTCAAGACACTCGGTTCACTTCTTAACGTCTTGTATCTTCGATTATTTTCTTTTACAGCTAACGATAAGACATTCCAAATCTGTAACAGACTCAAACAAACATAATTACAATCAAATATTGACTATTTATTAATTTATAAACTAATAGGAACCTAACAAAGGGGACCACGACTCGAAATATTTTATAAATAACAGTCTTACCACAAGAATAAATTTACCAAATACATTTGCGGATTATTTTCCTGTCCTGGAAGAAGCAGCGAATTGTTTTCTATCTGCAACTTACACAAACGGAATTAGAATAGTATTTAAACTACTGATTAAGTTATAAATTAAATGGCCTATCAAAGGGAAATCGCGATACATTCTACTATTCATTTGGCGTCCCACACATACGCACAGACAGACACACAATACCTAATATTTTCTTGTAATGTTCTTCCGATAAAATTCTAACCTGTATTGTTGATTATATAAATATATATCATATAACCACAACAAATTATGAAAAAAGGTTAGAAAACAATCTAATTTAACTATTTCATGCAATATTCGTTGTTCATAATGTATAAAAATACAATAAAGTACTTACATCAAATTAACATTGTTGTCACGAAAATCATTTATCGATACTAAAGTATTTTATTTAGCTAGACTCACAAATTTTATGTCAAAATGACCGCTGTACATTTCCAAAACGGTTTTTATATAAATTAACAATGTACTTACTAAATTTACACATAAATTTTCACTTAATATTCACAAAATCACTAACAATAACTTTTCTCGCCATATTTTGTTGATAACAGCTGAATTACTACGGACGGCTGTTATTGGACGCGGAGTACTACGCGAGTCAAATTAGTGCCAGTTTCAAATAATACATTTGAATTTAAATAAATATGTTTGATATATTTTATAGACAAATATTACAATATATTTAAATATTACAACTCTGATCTTATTCTTTTGGCTTGAATTAATAAATTATTTAAATCTATTGGAACTTACAGTCACTAACTCGTTGGAATTACAGAAGTTCTGGAAGGACAACATAATTATAACAAATTAGCCAACTTTAGATATATCACAGTTCCTGAGTCAATAGAGTTGCTTCGGTCTTAAAACTTTGACTTGAGGAAATGGCATTCACTTGCTGTAATGTGTATCAGACAATTTGGTGTTTGAGAACGGAGCAACATTGCTGAAATGTTTATATATGTACAGTCATTAACTAAAATACTTGTGGGTTGTTTAATTGTGGTTAAAATGTATAAATACCTGCGTAAATGTTATAAAAGATGGAATTTTCTAAAATCGAAATCTTTGCTGAAATTGTTATTTTGTTTTGGTTTCTGGCCTATATCTTTATTGATTCGAACGTCTTTAACAACCATAGTGACTTCAGAGTTATTTTCTTTGAAATAACGGCTAGAAGTTTTGGTAAAATCCTGAAATTTTAAGGTTAGTTATCACCATATTATTATACACTTACCATGACCCGGCACAATATTAAACAATTATAATAAAGCGAAACTTAATAAAACTATTCATTTTAAATAACAATTAAACTCATTTTCACGCTTATTTTCCAAATTTTGTTACAAATTTGACAGATGACTTTGTTGTTAAACACCCAGTGTCCTCACTCAGGAAAACGCTGAACTATGATATTCGTTGTTCAATTGGTGGCAACACTGAATGTTCGTTGAAGTTTTTAAATTTATTTGTTTTGAATTTGTAGGTTACACAATATTTAATAATACAAGTACGGTAATTAAATTTAATTAGGAAGCGAGGTAACGTAATACATCAATGTCGAATGATTGTTTCATTACATTCCCGACACTTGCACGGTTCGGACGTCCACTACGGAGATGAGCCCAGCAGCTACGAGCACTGGGTAACCCTCTGTGTAGATCAGTATTTCTCCCCAGCACGTGAAAAACATTGCCAAGCTCGCTCAATTTATATTTGCTACATATAGGCTCGTTGTTTGTCTGTGTGACTAAACGAAAGTCTGTAGCACGCTTGCACCCGTTCGCGGTGTGCGAGGTAAATACTAGTAGTTGCTCACGCAACGAAAGTATGGTGGTATTATGGTATTATGAGCGTTGAAGCCCTGTGCAGTCATTATAAACCCTGGCCAGGTTGACTGTAGCAAGGGCGGGTATGGGCAGAAGCAATGTAGAGTATCGTGTGTAAGTGAGAGAATGTAAATCTGTCTACATGGAGGGGGACCTGGTGTGCGACCACCAGCCGCGGCAGTTATAGTCAAGTAGGGCGTGTCGCCTGAAATAGGTTGGTGGTCGTGAAGCAGACGAAGCAGCAGGAAGCAACACCTGGACAGCGGCTGAAGAAGAAACATTACGGCGTAGCCCGAAACGGAAAAGGTACAAATCATTTTCTTTAGTCAAAATTCATTATTTGCAAGTAGTTTGATGATTTCTAAAGTCTTTTAAGAATGATTAAAGTTTATTAAGATCTTTTGATGATGATTAAAGTATTGTAGTATAAGTTTAATTTGTTGTTGACACTGTTACTGATTTATTAGTGTTTTTTCAGGGCTCCGGCGAGGCGTCAGGGCTTCGGGTCCAGCGGGGGAGTCGCCGCTTCCAGAGTATGAATGTTGTGTGTCTGAGGGCCCTCAGAGTGCATGTTGTGTGCTATCATTCATCCTATTCATGGTTATAGTTTAATTTTTAATTGATTATTTATTGGTTGATAATTAAATATTTTTTATTGGTTTAGAATAAAATGATATTAAACTATGACGGGTTATCCGGATGGCCCCTCTGCCTAGTGGAGGGACCTTGACGTGGTGGCAGAGCTTAACCATCCCTCAAATTGAGGGTGGGACCAACGACTCCACAAATCTTTTCTTTCATTTAAATGTTGTTTTTTTTTTGTATTTACAGGAAAGAAAAACATGTACAAGAAATAAAATAAATAAAGCATTGTTAATGAAATATATTTCTTTTTATTTCCCTTAATTTTCAGGTAGCATTAGATCTGCAATTAATCCAAAACAACACCAGTCTTCAACTGGGTTGAAAAGGGATAAAATTGCATATCTAAAAGCATAAATAATCATTTCAAATATTTACAGTTATTACTGCAAATATTTGAAATGAGTATTTATGAATTTCGCGATCTCCTATAATAACAGTGCAACCCTATAGAAGGAGTGCGCTGTTATTATAGGGGATCGCAAAATTCATTAATACTCATTTCAAATATTTACCGTAAAAACTGTAATTTGGTTAGTGGAGAGTGCTACCAGAAGTAATGACCTTGAAAAGCGGCGCACTCTCCACCCCAGGTGGTGCACCGAGTGGGGTTACTCCTCGAAGAATAGGGGTTCGTGCTCTACTTAAAATTAATTAAATTAACGTTTGTTATACAATACTAATATTACATATAAAGCTTGTGTTTATTAATTATTTTTTTTATTCTAAACAATATAAATGGTCTTGTTTCACTTGACATCTTAAGAAGATATTTTAGCTGGCCATACCGTACGATATTCAAGCCAATAGAATAAAATCAGGAGTTGTAATATTTAAATATATTGGAAGATTTGTCTATAAAATATATCAAACATATTTATTTAAATTCAAATGTATTATTTCAAACTATTTTGACTCGCGTAGTACTCCTCGCCCAATAAGAGCCGTCCGTAGTAATTCAGCTGTTATCAACAAAATATGGCGAGAAAAGTTATTGCTAGTGATTTTGTGAATATTAAGTGAAAATTTATGTGTAAATTTAGTAAGTACATTGTTAATTTATATAAAAACCGTTTTGGAAATGTACAGCGGTCATTTTGACATAAAATTTGTGAGTCTAGCTAAATAAAATACTTCAGTATCAATAAATAATTTTCGTGACAACAATGTTAATTTGATGTAAGTACATTATTGTATTTTTATACATTATGAACAACGAATATTGCATGAAATAGTTAAATTAGATTGTTTTCTAACCTTTTTTTATAATTTGTTATGGTTATATGATATATATAATATAATCAACATTACAGGTTAGAATTTTATCGGAAGAACATTACAAGAAAATATTAGGTATTGTGTGTCTGTCTGTGCGTATGTGTGGGACGCCAAATGAATGATAGAATGTACCGCGGTTTCCCTTTGATAGGCCATTTAATTTATAAGTTAATAAGTAGTTTAAATACTATTCTAATTCCGTTTGTATAAGTTGCAGATACAAAACAATTCGCTGCTTCTTCCTGGACGACAGGAAAATAATCCGCAAATGTATTTGGTAAATTTATTCTTGTGGTAAGATTTGTAATTTATAAAATATTTCGAGTCGCGGTCCCCTTTGTTAGGTTCCTGTTAGTTTATAAATTAATAAATAGTCAATATTTGATTGTAATTATATGTTTGTTTGAGTCTGTTACAGATATGGGATGTATTATCGTTTGCTGTAAAAGAAAATAATCGAAGATACAAGACGATAAGAAGTGAACCGAGTGTCGAAGAATATTCCAAGAAATATTAGGTATTGTGTGACTGTTTGTATGTGTGGGACGCCCAAATGAATGGTAGAATGTATCGCGGTTTCCCTTTGATAGGCCCTATTAGTTTTTAAGTTAATAAATAGTCCAAATTTTGTTCTAAATCCAGGTGTAAAAGTCTGTTACAGGTACCAAATAATTCGTCGCTCCTTCCAGAGCAGAAAGACATGGAAATGATCATCAGGTAAAACTTGTAAATTCAAACCGTTCATAAAGCCATTAATTTATAAAATATTTCCAGTCGTGGTCATCAGAAGATCCTGGAGATGCAACAGCCGCTTCTTCGAGACCAACTACAGATATATTTAGTTCGTAAGATGTATTGTACTTTATTTATTCTTAGCTGTAAGATGTATTGTAACTTATTATTGTAAAAGAAAACAAATATCCCAGTGTTTTAGCTGTGCCAAAGACGCTGCCCAAAACGGAGGTAATATGGGTTGTAAGTTTGGTAAGAAAAATGAAGTACTTTGCTCAATTCTTCGTTTTTTTGACGTAAAAAAATTCATTAACCTTTTCTAAAATGATTTCTATTTTAAATTTTCTGTTTACACCTTCCAAATCGTCAAAAAAGCGAGGAAAAAATTTAAAAATTTTTTACGTTAAAGCCCTACGCAATTTTTTTTTGACCTTGACAGTTTTTGTCGATTTACACGCTTCCTATCGACTTTTTCGCGACATAAAATACACCATTGCATTCCTTGAAGTCTATAATCTGAGTAATTTTTATGGCATTAATTTTAATGTTGGAGAGCGGGACTATTTTGCGAATTTAGGTTATCTGTCAAAGAGTTAAGCGTAACAGCTTGAGCAGTTCGTCTGGTAAAGTCTCCGTAAATATATTTAAAAAGAGTAAGTGCATTATTTAATAATATAAATAATAGTGTTTTACATTCAAAGTTGTGTACATATCCGGTTTCATTCAGTGATTATGTGGGAAAATCCAAAAGTGTGTGAAACTATTTGCGTGGCCAAAGTTTACAGTTCCAATGATGGATACCTTTTATATCTCAAATTATTGTCAGAGAATGTTTAATTTTGCGTGCGGCAGTTCTGGGAGAAATAGTCGGACAACCCCATAATTCTAATGCTGAACAAACGGAAGAATATTCCAGAAAATATTAAGTATTGTGTGACTGTTTGGACAAAGCTTTATTTAATCGGATGAGAACTATGAACACCCTAAATGTGCAAAGTAAGATAAGTGAATTTTGGGCCCATTTTTGGGTGTTAGGAGTGTAAATTTGGATGTGGGGGTGTGAAAAATGAAATTTATGGGCTTTTTTTACATAGGGAGTGAAGTTTTGAAGAGTTGATAATTATTATTTTAAAAGATATTAATGAATTTGTACTTTTGGAACACTGCAGAAAAATTGTGTTGTCATTTTTGTGGTTATATGAAGTTTGTACCTATTTTTTTGGGTATTTAGTGTTAAAAATAAAGGTTGACAGTGCAAAAAATGAAATCTGTGATGTTTTTTATATATTATAACAACTTTTGAACCGTTGAAATTCATTATTTTAAATGTTATGAACGAATTTGTAATTTAAGAATTTGGCGGAAAATTTGTTTGGAGTTTATTGAAGTTTGCAATGTTTTTTTTGGATATTTAGGGTTGAAATTAAGGGTTGACAATGGAAAAAACGTGTTCTACGGTGTTCAAAATATAAATTGACTCATTTTCAAACTTCAAAACTGTTTCGACAAAGTTTTATTCAAATATTTGTAAGATGACGCCTGTTCCAAATCTACTCCAATCCTTCCAAAACATCAAAACTTTTATTTGGTTATAAATCCGGCTGAAATTTACAGGAAACACATAAAAGTAACTGGAAATCATTTATTTATACTTAAAATTAGTCGAACATGTTTATTTATTTAACGAAAATACTTGTGTGACAGTTGTAAAGTGGGGTTAAAAATCATGTACGTCTGAAAAACATTCGGCTAGTGTACAGCGCCAAAATGCTCAAACTTTGTTGAAGATGAAGACTCTGTCGGTAAAACAGATTTATAAAATAAAAGGATTATAATTGATTTAAACATTTTTAAGTATATTTAAGGCATAAATAAATTATTGATTTATAATATTTAAATTCTGCCCAAATTCCAATCAGTTTTATGCATTAATAGGTAAGTACTAACAAAAACATTTTTTTCAGGTTATGGTAAAACTATCAGCGGACGTCACAACAAAAACTCGTTTCAGAATCTTATACCAAACAGTTTTAAGGGGTGAAATTGTTGTGATTTATATTTTAAACTCCAAGGAATCCAATTCTGCACTCGGAATGAAGATATTTCTATCCGTGGAGGTGTTATGAGCAATTGAAAATGAAGTTCCACGCCGGAGAAATTCTTGTGACCGGTACGTGAACATATTTGTGATTCCGTTTGTTACAAGTGTTTTTTTATTGTTGTTGACTGTTGTATGAAACCATCCTGCAGTGGACAGACATGCAGACATCGCTTGAATTAATTCTGGAGTTGTTAAACTTGTGGAACTTGAACGACGATTGGCCGAAGACAACGCGAGCAAATGGGGCCCTGCGGCCGGACAGATGGACAGACATCGCGCCCTGAATCTTTTAAGGTAGGATAAGTTTTTTTTTTTATCAAGTTCACGCCGTCCAACAACTCGTGTTTTATCCTTCACATCCTGTGTCAATTGTATTGTCTTTTATATGTGTATTATCCTATTTATTGTATTATCCTATGTTGAATAAACGATTATTTCTGTGAAATTGTACATTTGTTCCTTTTTAAATCCTTCCAGAACTCCTGAAATTCCAACGAGTTAGTGACGGTAAGTTCCAATAGATTTAAATAATTTATTAATTCAAGCCAAAAGAATAAGATCAGAATTGTAATATTTAAATATATTGTAATATTTGTCTATAAAATATATCAAACATATTTATTTAAATTCAAATGTATTATTTGAAACTGGCACTAATTTGACTCGCGTAGTACTCCGCGCCCAATAACAGCCGTCCGTAGTAATTCAGCTGTTATCAACAAAATATGGCGAGAAAAGTTATTGTTAGTGATTTTGTGAATATTAAGTAAAAATTTGTGTGTAAATTTAGTAAGTACATTGTTAATTTATATAAAAGCCGTTTTGGGAATGTACAGCGGTCATTTTGACATAAAATTTGTGAGTCTAGTTAAATAAAATACTTCAGTATCAATAAATAATTTTCGTGACAACAATGTTAATATGATGTAAGTACTTTATTGTATTTTTATACATTATGAACAACGAATATTGCATGAAATAGTTAAATTAGATTGTTTTCTAACCTTTTGTCATAATTTGTTGTGATTATGTTAACAGATATGAAACCATTTTCCGATTGCTCCAAAGAACATTACAAGAAAATATTAGGTATTGTGTGTCTGTCTGTGCGTATGTGTGGGACGCCAAATGAATGATAGAATGTACCGCGGTTTCCCTTTGATAGGCCATTTAATTTATAAGTTAATAAGTAGTTTAAATACTATTCTAATTCCGTTTGTATAAGTTGCAGATACAAAACAATTCGCTGCTTCTTCCTGGACGACAGGAAAATAATCCGCAAATGTATTTGGTAAATTTATTCTTGTGGTAAGATTTGTAATTTATAAAATATTTCGAGTCGCGGTCCCCTTTGTTAGGTTCCTGTTAGTTTATAAATTAATAAATAGTCAATATTTGATTGTAATTATATGTTTGTTTGAGTCTGTTACAGATATGGGATGTATTATCGTTTGCTGTAAAAGAAAATAATCGAAGATACAAGACGATAAGAAGTGAACCGAGTGTCGAAGAATATTCCAAGAAATATTAGGTATTGTGTGACTGTTTGTATGTGTGGGACGCCCAAATGAATGGTAGAATGTATCGCGGTTTCCCTTTGATAGGCCCTATTAGTTTTTAAGTTAATAAATAGTCCAAATTTTGTTCTAAATCCAGGTGTAAAAGTCTGTTACAGGTACCAAATAATTCGTCGCTCCTTCCAGAGCAGAAAGACATGGAAATGATCATCAGGTAAAACTTGTAAATTCAAACCGGTCATAAAGACATTAATTTATAAAATATTTCCAGTCGTGGTCATCAGAAGATCCTGGAGATGCAACAGCCGCTTCTTCGAGACCAACTACAGATATATTTAGTTCGTAAGATGTATTGTACTTTATTTATTCTTAGCTGTAAGATGTATTGTAACTTATTATTGTAAAAGAAAACAAATATCCCAGTGTTTTAGCTGTGCCAAAGCCGCTGCCCAAAACGGAGGTAATATGGGTTGTAAGTTTGGTAAGAAAAATGAAGTACTTTGCTCATATTCTTCGTTTTTTTGACGTAAAAATATTCATTAAACTTTTCTAAAATGATTTCCACTTCAGATTTTCAGGCTAAACCTTTGAATTCGTCAAAAAAGCGAGGAAAAAATTTGGAAATTTTTTCCCCTAAGGCCCTTCCACGCAAAAATTTTTTTGGCCTTGACTGTTTTTGCCGATTTTCACGCTTCCTATTAACTTTTTCCCGACATAAAATACACCATTGCATTCCTCTTTAATTTGAGTATAAATTTACTGCATAATTTTACTTTTACGGACTTATTTTTAATGTTTGAGAGCGGGACTATTTTGCGAATTTAGGTTATCTGTCAGAGTTAAGCGTAACAGCTCGAGCTCTCTAGCAGTTTGTCTGGTAAAGTCTCCCTAAATATGATATTTAAAAGGACAGTAAGTGCATTATTTATTAATATAAGTATTTAATAGTGTTTTAAATTCATAGTTGTGTATATATCTGGTTTTATTCAGTGATTAAGTGGGAAGAACAAAAAGTGTGTGGTCAAAGACTAACAATTTTTTTCAGGTTATGGAAATTGTCAAGTGAATCTTAAACGGAACAGTTTTAAGGAGTGAAAATGTTGTCATTTATAGTTAAAAGTCCAAGGAATTTGATTCAGCACACGAACTGTAGATATTTGTACCCGTTGAGATGTTATAAGCATGTAAAAAAGAAATTCCATTGCTGCAGAAATTCTTGTAACGTACATAAATATATTTGTGATTTCGTTTGTTAAAAGTGTTTTTTATTGTTGACAGCTGTATGAAACCAATTGTGGCAAAGTCATTTAGGGCATGACTGATAAACTATCAACTTTAAAAGAAAATATAACAAAAGTTGTAAAGAGAAAGGAACAAAATGTTGGCTTTTATTGACAGAATTCTACAGATTGAATAACAGTAAATATAACAAACCATAACAACATAATTATAACAAATTAGCCTACTTTAGATATATCATAGTCTCTGAGCCAATAGAGTCGATTCTGTGGTTATAGCAAAGTTTAAATGTCCTAGTCACGATTCTAAATTATGTTCGACGTCTTAAAACTTTGACTTGAGGAAATGGCATTCACTTGCTGTAATGTGTATCAGACAATTTGGTGTTTGAGAACGGAGCAACATTGCTGAAATGTTTATATATGTACAGTCATTAACTAAAATACTTGTGGGTTGTTTAATTGTGGTTAAAATGTATAAATACCTGCGTAAATGTTATAAAAGATGGAATTTTCTAAAATCGAAATCTTTGCTGAAATTGTTATTTTGTTTTGGTTTCTGGCCTATATCTTTATTGATTCGAACGTCTTTAACAACCATAGTGACTTCAGAGTTATTTTCTTTGAAATAACGGCTAGAAGTTTCGGTAAAATCCTGAAATTTTAAGGTTAGTTATCACCATATTATTATACACTTACCATGACCCGGCACAATTTTAAACAATTATAATAAAGCGAAACTTAATAAAACTATTCATTTTAAATAACAATTAAACTCATTTTCACGCTTATTTTCCAAATATTGTTATAAATTTGACAGATGACTTGGTTGTTAAACACCTAGTGTCATCACTCAGGAAAACGCTGAACTATGATATTCGTTGTTCAATTGGTGGCAACACTGAATGTTCTTTGAAATTTTTAAATTTATTTGTATTGAATTTGTAGGTTACACAATATTTAATAATACAAGTACGGTAATTAAATTTAATTAGGAAGCGAGGTAACGTAATACATCAATGTCGAATGATTGTTTCATTACATTCCCGGCATTTGTACGGATCGGACGTCCACTACGGAGATGAGCCCAGCAGCTACGAGCACTGGGTAACCCTCTGTGTAGATCAGTATTTCTCCCCAGCACGTGAAAAACATTGCCAAGCTCGCTCAATTTATATTTGCTACATATAGGCTCGTTGTTTGTCTGTGTGACTAAACGAAAGTCTGTAGCATGCTTGCACCCGTTCGCGGTGTGCGAGGTAAATACTAGTAGTTGCTCACGCAGCGAAAGTATGGTGGTATTATGGTATTATGAGCGTTGAAGCCCTGTGCAGTCATTATAAACCCTGGCCAGGTTGACTGTAGCAAGGGCGGGTATGGGCAGAAGCAATGTAGAGTATCGTGTGTAAGTGAGAGAATGTAAATCTGTCTATATGGAGGGGGACCTGGTGTGCGACCACCAGCCGCGGCAGTTATAGTCAAGTAGGGCGTGTCGCCTGAAATAGGTTGGTGGTCGTGAAGCAGACGAAGCAGCAGGAAGCAACACCTGGACAGCGGCTGAAGAAGAAACATTACGGCGTAGCCCGAAACGGAAAAGGTACAAATCATTTTCTTTAGTCAAAATTAATTATTTGCAAGTAGTTTGATGATTTCTAAAGTCTTTTAAGAATGATTCAAGTTTATTAAGATCTTTTGATGATGATTAAAGTATTGTAGTATAAGTTTAATTTGTTGTTGACACTGTTACTGATTTGTTAGTGTTTTTTCAGGGCTCCGGCGAGGCGTCAGGGCTTCGGGTCCAGCGGGGGAGTCGCCGCTTCCAGAGTATGAATGTTGTGTGTCTGAGGGCCCTCAGAGTGCATGTTGTGTGCTATCATTCATCCTATTCATGGTTATAGTTTAATTTTTAATTGATTATTTATTGGTTGATAATTAAATATTTTTTATTGGTTTAGAATAAAATGATATTAAACTATGACGGGTTATCCGGATGGCCCCTCTGCCTAGTGGAGGGACCTTGACGTGGTGGCAGAGCTTAACCATCCCTCAAATTGAGGGTGGGACCAACGACTCCACAAATCTTTTCTCATTTAAATGTTGTTGTTTTTTTTTGTATTTACAGGAAAGAAAAACATGTACAAGAAATAAAATAAATAAAGCATTGTTAATGAAATATATTTCTTTTTATTTCCCTTAATTTTCAGGTAGCATTAGATCTGCAATTAATCCAAAACAACACCAGTCTTCAACTGGGTTGAAAAGGGATAAAATTGCATATCTAAAAGCATAAATAATCATTTCAAATATTTACAGTTATTACTGCAAATATTTGAAATGAGTATTTATGAATTTCGCGATCTCCTATAATAACAGTGCAACCCTATAGAAGGAGTGCGCTGTTATTATAGGGGATCGCAAAGTTCATGAATACTCATTTCAAATATTTACCGTAAAAACTGTAAATTGGTTAGTGGAGAGTGCTACCAGAAGTAATGACCTTGAAAAGCGGTGCACTCTACACCCCAGGTGGTGCGCCGAGTGGGGTTACTCCTCGAAGAATAGGGGTTCGTGCTCTATTTAAAATTAATTAAATTAACGTTTGTTGCACTATAGATGCATGTTCCACACTTTAAAACAGGATATAAAACATAATAGTTTTTAACGATTTCGTCCGTTATGATTACATCACACCAGCCAATTAATTAACAGCATTTAATTGTTCGTTTGAAAGGCATAGGTTTCAGTTACATTCGCGATTTTGAATTGTTAACATCGTACGACTGTTCTCCGATGAACAAAACGGTTTTAGTGAAAATATATTCACTGTACTAGTGTTTGAAATAATTTTTCGCGAGTGCGGTGCAAAGTGTATTTGAATTTAAGTATAACAAACCGAGTGTTACATGTGCTTAGTGAAAATAAATTTACTGTGCTTAGTGTCTGTAAGTGTGAAGTGCAAAGGATGTATTGGATTAACACAAATACTGTTAGTATTCTTTATTTTTTTCTATTAGTACACATTTTCCTGCTCTATATTATAAACATGCTGCCTCTCTTATATCTTAATTAGTTCACGTGTTATCGATTTTTAATAATTTTTTGGTAAAAACTAAAAAAAATCGCAAGTTCCTATACCCAAAAATGGGGTATTTATGATTATTTCTTTTGAGTAAATTTACATTTTAAATAGTTTTAAACAACTTTTAGCCGGAAATGACGTCACACCAAAAAATGGGCCGATATGGAAAAATCACATTCAATTTTTCGAAATCTACATACAAATTTTGATAATTTAATATTTATAAATAAAATTAAAAAAAGATAAAATTTTTCAAAATACGACTGGTGACATCTTACAGTAAACCGCTGAACTACTAGGAGTGTGTCCCCACTAAGAGTAGGTGTCCTCGCTTAAACAGTTCACTGATCTGCAGCGAGATACCAATGCCCGGTATGTGTCCCTGCTAACACAAATATACGCCTAATTTTATATTTTTTTTATAATTCAGGAAGTTTCAAGAATTATTTCATAAAAATTATTTTATATATAGAAAAGAATCTGAGGAATCCAAGTTTGCAGAAATTAACACTGTAGCTTTAATAGTTTTTGAGATATTCAGCGCTGAAGTTGAGCAAATTGTCTGTTATTTTAGAAATGTTTTTCTGAAATCTTTTTCAGAAACCTGAAATATCTGAAATATATGTAACCCAAATGAAAAAGTTCCGCTGAATCTAAATTTGCAACCTTGAAGTCTTTATTTCTAATATTTTCAGAGATATTGTGCCGTAAACATGGTCAAATATTTTTTTCTGACATTTTACATTTTATATTTTTTTAAATAATTTAGGAAGTTTCTGAAATTATATCATAAAAATTGGTTTATATATATAGAAAAAAATCTGAGGAATCCAAAATGCAATGTTAAATAATTACCTTGGATATAAATTATCAAATTTTTAACTCTGTTTAAAAATATTAAAAAAGTCGAATTTTATTCTAATAAAGTACCCCTTCTGTACCCTCCAGAAATTTGGTACTTTTTATATGAATGCAATATTAAATAATTACCTAGGATATAAATTTTTAAATTCTGTTAGTTTAGGAAATATTTAAAAAAGTCTAATTTTTTTCAAGTAAAGTACCCCTTCTGTGCGTCCCAGAAATTTATTAATTTTTATATGAATGCAATGTAAATTAATTACCTTGGATATAAATTTTCAAATTTTTAACTGTTAGTTTAGGAAATATTTTAAAAAAGTCGATATATTTTCAAGTAAAGTACCCCTTCTGTACCCCCCAGATGTTTGATAATTTTTACACGAATGCAGTGTTAAATAATAACATTGGATATAAATTTTCAAATTTTTAACTGTTAGTTAAGGAAATATTTAAAAAAAGACGAATTTTTTACATGTAAAGTACCTCTTCTGTACTCCCCAGAAATTTAGTAATTTTTCTATGAATGCAATGTTAAATAACTACCTAGGACGAACAACTTTTGTGGTATGACATTTTACCGTACGGCCCTTAGTTTTCGAGATATTTCGAGTTAAAGTTTTTTACACGGTAGCCGAGTTTTGAACCATGCATCGGATTCGTCTCGTCGAGACGAACAACTTTTGTGGTATGACATTTTACCGTACGGCCCTTAGTTTTCGAGATATTTCGAGTTAAAGTTTTTTACACGGTAGCCGAGTTTTGAACCATGCATCGGATTCGCCTCGTCGAGACGAACAACTTTTGCGGTATGACATTTTACCGGACGGCCCTTAGTTTTCGAGATATTCGAGTTAAAGTTTTTTACACGGTAGCCGAGTTTTGAACCATGCATCGGGTTCGTCTCGTCGAGACGAACAACTTTTGTGGTATGACATTTTACCATACGGCCCTTAGTTTTCGAGATATTTCGAGTTAAAGTTTTTTACACGGTAGCCGAGTTTTGAACCATGCATCGGATTCGTCTCGTCGAGACGAACAACTTTTGTAGTATGACATTTTACCGTACGGCCCTTAGTTTTCGAGATATTTCGAGTTAAAGTTTTTTACACGGTAGCCGAGTTTTGAACCATGCATCGGATTCGCCTCGTCGAGACGAACAACTTTTGCGGTATGACATTTTACCGGACGGCCCTTAGTTTTCGAGATATTTCGAGTTAAAGTTTTTTACACGGTAGCCGAGTTTTGAACAATGCATCGGATTCGTCTCGTCGAGACGAACAACTTTTGAGGTATGACATTTTACCGTACGGCCCTTAGTTTTCGAGATATTTCGAGTTAAAGTTTTTTACACGGTAGCCGAGTTTTGAACCATGCATCGGATTCGTCTCGTCGAGACGAACAACTTTTGTGGTATGACATTTTACCGTACGGCCCTTAGTTTTCGAGATATTTCGAGTTAAAGTTTTTTACACGGTAGCCGAGTTTTGAACCATGCATCGGATTCGTCTCGTCGAGACGAACAACTTTTGTGGTATGACATTTTACCGTACGGCCCTTAGTTTCGAGATATTTCGAGTTAAAGTTTTTTACACGGTAGCCGAGTTTTGAACCATGCATCGGATTCGTCTCGTCGAGACGAACAACTTTTGTGGTATGACATTTTACCGTACGGCCCTTAGTTTTCGAGATATTTCGAGTTAAAGTTTTTTACACGGTAGCCGAGTTTTGAACCATGCATCGGATTCGTCTCGTCGAGACGAACAACTTTTGTGGTATGACATTTTACCGTACGGCCCTTAGTTTTCGAGATATTTCGAGTTAAAGTTTTTTACACGGTAGCCGAGTTTTGAACCATGCATCGGATTCGTCTCGTCGAGACGAACAACTTTTGTGGTACGACATTTTACCGTACGGCCCTTAGTTTTCGAGATATTTCGAGTTAAAGTTTTTTACACGGTAGCCGAGTTTTGAACCATGCATCGGATTCGTCTCGCTCACGAGACGAACAACTTTTGTGGTATGACATTTTACGTACGGCCCTTAGTTTTCGAGATATTTCGAGTTAAAGTTTTTTACACGGTAGCCGAGTTTTGAACCATGCATCGGATTCGTCTCGTCGAGACGAAACAACTTTTGTGGTACGACATTTTACCGTACGGCCCTTAGTTTTCGAGATATTTCGAGTTAAGTTTTTTACACGGTAGCCGAGTTTTGAACCATGCATCGGATTCGTCTCGTCGAGACGAACAACTTTTGTGGTATGACATTTTACCGTACGGCCCTTAGTTTTCGAGATATTTCGAGTTAAAGTTTTTTACACGGTAGCCGAGTTTTGAACCATGCATCGGATTCGTCTCGTCGAGACGAACAACTTTTGTGGTATGACATTTTACCGTACGGCCCTTAGTTTTCGAGATATTTCGAGTTAAAGTTTTTTACACGGTAGCCGAGTTTTGAACCATGCATCGGATTCGTCTCGTCGAGACGAACAACTTTTGTGGTATGACATTTTACCGTACGGCCCTTAGTTTTCGAGATATTTCGAGTTAAAGTTTTTTACACGGTAGCCGAGTTTTGAACCATGCATCGGATTCGTCTCGTCGAGACGAACAACTTTTGTGGTATGACATTTTACCGTACGGCCCTTAGTTTTCGAGATATTTCGAGTTAAAGTTTTTTACACGGTAGCCGAGTTTTGAACCATGCATCGGATTCGTCTCGTCGAGACGAACAACTTTTGTGGTATGACATTTTACCGTACGGCCCTTAGTTTTCGAGATATTTCGAGTTAAAGTTTTTTACACGGTAGCCGAGTTTTGAACCATGCATCGGATTCGTCTCGTCGAGACGAACAACTTTTGTGGTATGACATTTTACCGTACGGCCCTTAGTTTTCGAGATATTTCGAGTTAAAGTTTTTTACACGGTAGCCGAGTTTTGAACAATGCATCGGATTCGTCTCGTCGAGACGAACAACTTTTGTGGTATGATATTTTACCGTACGGCCCTTAGTTTTCGAGATATTTCGAGTTAAAGTTTTTTACACGGTAGCCGAGTTTTGAACCATGCATCGGATTCGTCTCGTCGAGACGAACAACTTTTGTGGTATGACATTTTACCGTACGGCCCTTAGTTTTCGAGATATTTCGAGTTAAAGTTTTTTACACGGTAGTCGAGTTTTGAACCATGCATCGGGTTCGTCTCGTCGAGACGAACAACTTTTGTGGTATGACATTTTACCATACGGCCCTTAGTTTTCGAGATATTTCGAGTTAAAGTTTTTTACACGGTAGCCGAGTTTTGAACCATGCATCGGATTCGTCTCGTCGAGACGAACAACTTTTGTGGTATGACATTTTACCGTACGGCCCTTAGTTTTCGAGATATTTCGAGTTAAAGTTTTTTACACGGTAGCCGAATTTTGAACCATGCATCGGATTCGTCTCGTCGAGACGAACAACTTTTGTGGTATGACATTTTACCGTACGGCCCTTAGTTTTCGAGATATTTCGAGTTAAAGTTTTTTACACGGTAGCCGAGTTTTGAACCATGCATCGGATTCGTCTCGTCGAGACGAACAACTTTTGTGGTATGACATTTTACCGTACGGCCCTTAGTTTTCGAGATATTTCGAGTTAAAGTTTTTTACACGGTAGCCGAGTTTTGAACCATGCATCGGATTCGTCTCGTCGAGACGAACAACTTTTGTGGTATGACATTTTACCGTACGGCCCTTAGTTTTCGAGATATTTCGAGTTAAAGTTTTTTACACGGTAGCCGAGTTTTGAACCATGCATCGGATTCGTCTCGTCGAGACGAACAACTTTTGTGGTATGACATTTTACCGTACGGCCCTTAGTTTTCGAGATATTTCGAGTTAAAGTTTTTTACACGGTAGCCGAGTTTTGAACCATGCATCGGATTCGTCTCGTCGAGACGAACAACTTTTGTGGTATGACATTTTACCGTACGGCCCTTAGTTTTCGAGATATTTCGAGTTAAAGTTTTTTACACGGTAGCCGAGTTTTGAACCATGCATCGGATTCGTCTCGTCGAGACGAACAACTTTTGTGGTATGACATTTTACCGTACGGCCCTTAGTTTTCGAGATATTTCGAGTTAAAGTTTTTTACACGGTAGCCGAGTTTTGAACCATGCATCGGATTCGTCTCGTCGAGACGAACAACTTTTGTGGTATGACATTTTACCGTACGGCCCTTAGTTTTCGAGATATTTCGAGTTAAAGTTTTTTACACGGTAGCCGAGTTTTGAACCATGCATCGGATTCGTCTCGTCGAGACGAACAACTTTTGTGGTATGACATTTTACCGTACGGCCCTTAGTTTTCGAGATATTTCGAGTTAAAGTTTTTTACACGGTAGCCGAGTTTTGAACAATGCATCGGATTCGTCTCGTCGAGACGAACAACTTTTGTGGTATGATATTTTACCGTACGGCCCTTAGTTTTCGAGATATTTCGAGTTAAAGTTTTTTACACGGTAGCCGAGTTTTGAACCATGCATCGGATTCGTCTCGTCGAGACGAACAACTTTTGTGGTATGACATTTTACCGTACGGCCCTTAGTTTTCGAGATATTTCGAGTTAAAGTTTTTTACACGGTAGTCGAGTTTTGAACCATGCATCGGGTTCGTCTCGTCGAGACGAACAACTTTTGTGGTATGACATTTTACCATACGGCCCTTAGTTTTCGAGATATTTCGAGTTAAAGTTTTTTACACGGTAGCCGAGTTTTGAACCATGCATCGGATTCGTCTCGTCGAGACGAACAACTTTTGTGGTATGACATTTTACCGTACGGCCCTTAGTTTTCGAGATATTTCGAGTTAAAGTTTTTTACACGGTAGCCGAGTTTTGAACCATGCATCGGATTCGTCTCGTCGAGACGAACAACTTTTGTGGTATGACATTTTACCATACGGCCCTTAGTTTTCGAGATATTTCGAGTTAAAGTTTTTTACACGGTAGCCGAGTTTTGAACCATGCATCGGATTCGTCTCGTCGAGACGAACAACTTTTGTGGTATGACATTTTACCGTACGGCCCTTAGTTTTCGAGATATTTCGAGTTAAAGTTTTTTACACGGTAGCCGAGTTTTGAACCATGCATCGGATTCGTCTTGTCGAGACGAACAACTTTTGTGGTATGACATTTTACCGTACGGCCCTTAGTTTTCGAGATATTTCGAGTTAAAGTTTTTTACACGGTAGCCGAGTTTTGAACAATGCATCGGATTCGTCTCGTCGAGACGAACAACTTTTGTGGTATGACATTTTACCGTACGGCCCTTAGTTTTCGAGATATTTCGAGTTAAAGTTTTTTACACGGTAGCCGAGTTTTGAACCATGCATCGGATTCGTCTCGTCGAGACGAACAACTTTTGTGGTATGACATTTTACCGTACGGCCCTTAGTTTTCGAGATATTTCGAGTTAAAATTTTTTACACGGTAGCCGAGTTTTGAACCATGCATCGGATTCGTCTCGTCGAGACGAACAACTTTTGTGGTATGACATTTTACCGTACGGCCCTTAGTTTTCGAGATATTTCGAGTTAAAGTTTTTTACACGGTAGCCGAGTTTTGAACCATGCATCGGATTCGTCTCGTCGAGACGAACAACTTTTGTGGTATGACATTTTACCGTACGGCCCTTAGTTTTCGAGATATTTCGAGTTAAAGTTTTTTACACGGTAGCCGAGTTTTGAACAATGCATCGGATTCGTCTCGTCGAGACGAACAACTTTTGTGGTATGATATTTTACCGTACGGCCCTTAGTTTTCGAGATATTTCGAGTTAAAGTTTTTTACACGGTAGCCGAGTTTTGAACCATGCATCGGATTCGTCTCGTCGAGACGAACAACTTTTGTGGTATGACATTTTACCGTACGGCCCTTAGTTTTCGAGATATTTCGAGTTAAAGTTTTTTACACGGTAGTCGAGTTTTGAACCATGCATCGGGTTCGTCTCGTCGAGACGAACAACTTTTGTGGTATGACATTTTACCATACGGCCCTTAGTTTTCGAGATATTTCGAGTTAAAGTTTTTTACACGGTAGCCGAGTTTTGAACCATGCATCGGATTCGTCTCGTCGAGACGAACAACTTTTGTGGTATGACATTTTACCGTACGGCCCTTAGTTTTCGAGATATTTCGAGTTAAAGTTTTTTACACGGTAGCCGAGTTTTGAACCATGCATCGGATTCGTCTCGTCGAGACGAACAACTTTTGTGGTATGACATTTTACCGTACGGCCCTTAGTTTTCGAGATATTTCGAGTTAAAGTTTTTTACACGGTAGCCGAGTTTTGAACAATGCATCGGATTCGTCTCGTCGAGACGAACAACTTTTGTGGTATGATATTTTACCGTACGGCCCTTAGTTTTCGAGATATTTCGAGTTAAAGTTTTTTACACGGTAGCCGAGTTTTGAACCATGCATCGGATTCGTCTCGTCGAGACGAACAACTTTTGTGGTATGACATTTTACCGTACGGCCCTTAGTTTTCGAGATATTTCGAGTTAAAGTTTTTTACACGGTAGTCGAGTTTTGAACCATGCATCGGGTTCGTCTCGTCGAGACGAACAACTTTTGTGGTATGACATTTTACCATACGGCCCTTAGTTTTCGAGATATTTCGAGTTAAAGTTTTTTACACGGTAGCCGAGTTTTGAACCATGCATCGGATTCGTCTCGTCGAGACGAACAACTTTTGTGGTATGACATTTTACCGTACGGCCCTTAGTTTTCGAGATATTTCGAGTTAAAGTTTTTTACACGGTAGCCGAGTTTTGAACCATGCATCGGATTCGTCTCGTCGAGACGAACAACTTTTGTGGTATGACATTTTACCGTACGGCCCTTAGTTTTCGAGATATTTCGAGTTAAAGTTTTTTACACGGTAGTCGAGTTTTGAACCATGCATCGGGTTCGTCTCGTCGAGACGAACAACTTTTGTGGTATGACATTTTACCATACGGCCCTTAGTTTTCGAGATATTTCGAGTTAAAGTTTTTTACACGGTAGCCGAGTTTTGAACCATGCATCGGATTCGTCTCGTCGAGACGAACAACTTTTGTGGTATGACATTTTACCGTACGGCCCTTAGTTTTCGAGATATTTCGAGTTAAAGTTTTTTACACGGTAGCCGAGTTTTGAACCATGCATCGGATTCGTCTCGTCGAGACGAACAACTTTTGTGGTATGACATTTTACCGTACGGCCCTTAGTTTTCGAGATATTTCGAGTTAAAGTTTTTTACACGGTAGCCGAGTTTTGAACAATGCATCGGATTCGTCTCGTCGAGACGAACAACTTTTGTGGTATGATATTTTACCGTACGGCCCTTAGTTTTCGAGATATTTCGAGTTAAAGTTTTTTACACGGTAGCCGAGTTTTGAACCATGCATCGGATTCGTCTCGTCGAGACGAACAACTTTTGTGGTATGACATTTTACCGTACGGCCCTTAGTTTTCGAGATATTTTGAGTTAAAGTTTTTTACACGGTAGTCGAGTTTTGAACCATGCATCGGTTCGTCTCGTCGAGACGAACAACTTTTGTGGTATGACATTTTACCTTACGGCCCTTAGTTTTCGAGATATTTCGAGTTAAAGTTTTTTACACGGTAGCCGAGTTTTGAACCATGCATCGGATTCGTCTCGTCGAGACGAACAACTTTTGTGGTATGACATTTTACCGTACGGCCCTTAGTTTTCGAGATATTTCGAGTTAAAGTTTTTTACACGGTAGCCGAGTTTTGAACCATGCATCGGATTCGTCTCGTCGAGACGAACAACTTTTGTGGTATGACATTTTACCGTACGGCCCTTAGTTTTCGAGATATTTCGAGTTAAAGTTTTTTACACGGTAGCCGAGTTTTGAACCATGCATCGGATTCGTCTCGTCGAGACGAACAACTTTTGTGGTATGACATTTTACCGTACGGCCCTTAGTTTTCGAGATATTTCGAGTTAAAGTTTTTTACACGGTAGCCGAGTTTTGAACCATGCATCGGATTCGTCTCGTCGAGACGAACAACTTTTGTGGTATGACATTTTACCGTACGGCCCTTAGTTTTCGAGATATTTCGAGTTAAAGTTTTTTACACGGTAGCCGAGTTTTGAACCATGCATCGGATTCGTCTCGTCGAGACGAACAACTTTTGTGGTATGACATTTTACCGTACGGCCCTTAGTTTTCGAGATATTTCGAGTTAAAGTTTTTTACACGGTAGCCGAGTTTTGAACCATGCATCGGATTCGTCTCGTCGAGACGAACAACTTTTGTGGTATGACATTTTACCGTACGGCCCTTAGTTTTCGAGATATTTCGAGTTAAAGTTTTTTACACGGTAGCCGAGTTTTGAACCATGCATCGGATTCGTCTCGTCGAGACGAACAACTTTTGTGGTATGACATTTTACCGTACGGCCCTTAGTTTTCGAGATATTTCGAGTTAAAGTTTTTTACACGGTAGCCGAGTTTTGAACCATGCATCGGATTCGTCTCGTCGAGACGAACAACTTTTGTGGTATGACATTTTACCGTACGGCCCTTAGTTTTCGAGATATTTCGAGTTAAAGTTTTTTACACGGTAGCCGAGTTTTGAACCATGCATCGGATTCGTCTCGTCGAGACGAACAACTTTTGTGGTATGACATTTTACCGTACGGCCCTTAGTTTTCGAGATATTTCGAGTTAAAGTTTTTTACACGGTAGCCGAGTTTTGAACCATGCATCGGATTCGTCTCGTCGAGACGAACAACTTTTGTGGTATGACATTTTACCGTACGGCCCTTAGTTTTCGAGATATTTCGAGTTAAAGTTTTTTACACGGTAGCCGAGTTTTGAACCATGCATCGGATTCGTCTCGTCGAGACGAACAACTTTTGTGGTATGACATTTTACCGTACGGCCCTTAGTTTTCGAGATATTTCGAGTTAAAGTTTTTTACACGGTAGCCGAGTTTTGAACCATGCATCGGATTCGTCTCGTCGAGACGAACAACTTTTGTGGTATGACATTTTACCGTACGGCCCTTAGTTTTCGAGATATTTCGAGTTAAAGTTTTTTACACGGTAGCCGAGTTTTGAACCATGCATCGGATTCGTCTCGTCGAGACGAACAACTTTTGTGGTATGACATTTTACCGTACGGCCCTTAGTTTTCGAGATATTTCGAGTTAAAGTTTTTTACACGGTAGCCGAGTTTTGAACCATGCATCTGATTCGTCTCGTCGAGACGAACAACTTTTGTGGTATGACATTTTACCGTACGGCCCTTAGTTTTCGAGATATTTCGAGTTAAAGTTTTTTACACGGTAGCCGAGTTTTGAACCATGCATCGGATTCGTCTCGTCGAGACGAACAACTTTTGTGGTATGACATTTTACCGTACGGCCCTTAGTTTTCGAGATATTTCGAGTTAAAGTTTTTTACACGGTAGCCGAGTTTTGAACCATGCATCGGATTCGTCTCGTCGAGACGAACAACTTTTGTGGTATGACATTTTACGTACGGCCTTAGTTTTCGAGATATTTCGAGTTAAAGTTTTTTACACGGTAGCCGAGT